>CM074728.1:20296873-20759373 GCA_037306005.1 Rhinophrynus dorsalis
ATGTTTTGAGTTGGAGTCTTCAACAGCTGAAGAACCAATGGTTGCCTACCCCTGTAATTTTTAAAAGGTTGAAGTTTGTTATTAGTATGGTCATTCTGTAAGCTTGCTTGGATTAGAAACTGCACTGCCAGCAATTCAAGATGTGACACTATTGTTTCTATTGTAGGATTAGATCCTGATAAACACTTGGGAAAGACACTGGAAGAAATGAGACCTCACCTCAAGCAGGTCAGTTATCGTTATTAACTGGATGCTAGAGACATATGAAATGCAATACAAAGCAATGTGTTGGAGATGTCTTCAGCAGTGAAGCAATTATAGATGAAAATGGGTTTATATACTTTTACATATCCTGTAGCCTAAGTTGTCATCTAAAGAATTTTTTTCTGTGGTGTAAAACCCTAAAATCTAATGAAAGGGGAATAGCCTAGGAATAAGTGGCTCTTAGTTGGTTTAATATAAGGACTTGTAAATTATACCTCTTTAACTTGTCTACTATGGCCGTAAATCCTAAACTGGCGAGCACCTCTGTTATATATAGATCTAGATCCTCGGTTCTCACACTATGTTATGTGGAACCTCATTTTTCCTTGAAGTAGTGTAAGGGGCTCCACAGAGTTCATTTTTGAAATGGGAATGGTGGAACAAGAGTAGGGTGGCAGACAGTGAATGTAGACTAATAATCTGTTCTTAAATGGGAAACACACGTTTGGAATAAATTACTCTTAGTTTGTTTAACCCCTTAACGAACGGCAGATCGGCGCAGCGCGGTCAGTTAAGGACCACGGAGCGAATTTTTTTTTCTTCCTTCCGCTTCCGGACTCCACCGAACGGCGTGCAGCTGCGGGGGGGAAGCCCGGAATTCCATGACGGACATAGTACGTCATGGGTCGTTGAGTCAGATCGACCCATGACGTACTATGACCGTCAAGGGTCATTAAGGGGTTAACAAAAGGACTTAACTATGTAGGTGTCCTTCAAACAGCAGTCAGGTATATTTATATACTATGAAAACAGCAGCTCCAATTAATCTTCATAGCAATTGAGCCATTGAGAGTGTTATTTCAATACTGTGAGAGTTGTAGTTCAAGATTAATTGAACGATAAAGTTTCCCCCTCTCTCCCCTTTTACCTAGTGTAAGCCACCTCCCCTCAGATGTGGAATCCAGTCCATAGACCAGACAGCTCACAGCAAGGGTCAATATTCTACTGTGAGAACAATGAAAATCCTGCCCCCCTTGACAGGTTTTTCAGCTTTTTCCCTTATCTTAATTGAAGATTGTCCCTCTCTGCAATCTACTTGGACACTCCCTGCTTCTCTAAGCTGAGCAGTGTTACATCAGTAAAAGGGACGTAAGGGGGATACTTTATCATTCAATTACTCTTGAACTACAACTCTGACAATTGAAATAACACTCTCCATGGCCCAAATACTATGATGATTAATTAAAGCTGCTTTTATTATGAAACATTAATATCCCTTTAAGGTGCCCATACACAGACTGATTTGGTCTTTGAAAACTATCCAGTCTGATCAAAAACAACCAGATTGGCCAGTTATTGGTTAGCTTATGGGACATATTGATCAGCTTGTGGCAATCAAATTGGAAATGTTTTACTGGCTGGTGATAGATTTATGTGGGCTTAACAGACCAGTGATCTCTCAACTGGTCTATAAAATCTGATTGTTCCTGATCTACACAGCCCCACACGTGGTCTGGTTAAACAGGAAATATGACCACTAAGGGTTCAGTATTCTTATCAATAACTGCACTGCAGTTTCCATCATTGATTGGTTTTCTCTGTCGTCCAATACAGGTTACTGGTAACTTTGGGTAGGCGATCCGCCCCTTTAATTTGGCAGGAACAATTCTAGAATTGTATGCAGGGGGTGGAGCCTACCTTCCCTCCTTGGCTGCAGCTAGCCAACCAGCTTCAGTAAGATTTGTTCCTTGGTGAAGACACAGGTAAGAGAACAGTTCTGCTATAGTTTTAGAAATGTTTTTATTTTTCTGTTAGAAAGGAAAAACCACCATTAGGCGGATTACCATAACTGACAATGCCCTTAAATCTGGCTAGCTCAGTAACCAGGTGCTTTTTGTGGACCTTAAGCCCTGGGGGGAAAATCTTGGGTACAAGTTCTTTCCTCAGGAGTTGCCCACCGAGGTTTCTTCTTAAAACATGGTAGACTGAAGACAGAAGATCTGCAGGAAAGGTGAGCAACCCTTTGAGTGCTGCAGGTCCACATGTCCCACAGTGTCCCTCCACCCATGGAGTTCCTATTGCACACTCCTGCACCCATTGGGTTTATCTGTATGTCTGTTGGGTGTTAATGTGGTAACTTAACCCTTTAGCTGCTGGTTTTGCATCTTTGGAGGGGTTTTGGCACTTTTCCTACTGGGTTCAGTGTTTTTTTATAACATGTTCTAGTGATATTCCATGTACTTTTATTTTATTGACAAATTTGAGTTCTTTACCGCATAGACGCCATTGCTCCAGTCACTTCTATGGGACTGTACAGCTTGGGACATATCTCTGCAACCGCTCAACGTAGGGACTTCAGGGATGGATCATTTTAATTGTCTGCCCTTTCTCTATCAGCTGGTTAATGTTTTAAGTGTGTTGGGGGGCTCAGGGGGCTTTGGGCACTGTTGGGGTACTTTTTCTGGGAAAACTACATTTCCCATGAGCGCTTGCTTCGAGCACTAGTTTCTGATTGGCTCCCGCCACGGTAGCCATTTTGTGCCTTTTCCAGAACGAGTATCCTACGCAGGGCTTGGACTCTCCTTCTCTCCTCTGCAGATTAACCCTTTGCCTGCCAGATAAGTGTATTTTAGCGATTTCTGGGGTGAAATTTTAATCTAACACAGTGTTTTTTATACTCTAAATGTTTTTGACACTGTGAGAATGTCTAATTCATTGGACCTTGGAGCCAGTCCTAAGACTAAGGAAGCTGGGGTCTCTGTGTCCCCTATTGTGCATTGCTCCTCATATCATTCAGGGTTACCTAGAGAATTCTCAAGTTATTTATGCCCAGCCTGTTCTGATGTCCCTGAGTCTCTCCCAGGGACCTCCAGCCATGCATTAGAGCCAGTTTGGGTGCAAGAGTTCAAGGCTGCTACTAGGGACCTTGGGTCTACTTTTCAACTCTTTCCATCCCAATTACAGTGGGTCTTCCATTCATGACAGACCCCTTCAGTTAAGTCTTCCCTGCCAAAACTGCAGGGAGTACCTGACATCAGATTCCTCTGAAGAAGAATTGGTGGTGGATTCAGATGTTGAGGAATGTTCTGCTGTGGACTCCTCTCAGTTTTGTGGGGATGCCTTTGAGGCTGATCCTGAGCCCTCAGCTGAGGGCCTGATCAGGGCTGTCTTGACTACCCTAAACATTCCCTTAGTTCAGGAGGTTTCTTCAGATCCCTCTGATCCCACTCTTGTCCACCTTGTGTCTGATGAGTGGAAATTCCCAGACAGGAAACCTTCTGTTTCCAAGAAGTTTGCCAAGCTTTACCCCTTCTCTGAGGCGGTACTTGCTCAGTGGGTTCATACCCCCAAAGTGGATGCTCCTATCTCCAGGCTATCTAAGTCTACTGCCTTGCCAGTTTCTGATGCGTCACCTCTGAAAGACTGGACTGACAAGAAACTTGAGATTTCCCTCAAGTCCATTTTTTCCACTGCTGACACTGCCATGCGTCGAGCGTTCGCTGCGGCATGGGTTAACCGGGCCATTGCGGTCTGGACTGAACAGCTCACCCTGGCTGTCCGTCAGGGTGCTCCTACTTCGGATATGTTGTGGCTTCTTGCAAACATTTCTGAGGCCCAGCACTATGCTGCCTTATTTGATGCCATCCGTTTGGTGGCTAGGATTTCCACCATGTCTGTGGCTGCCAGACGGGCTGTTTGGCTCAAGATCTGGTCTGCTGATACTGCTTTCAAGAAAGCCTTTTCAAGGCATTTCATTGTGTGGGCCAGATCTCAAGGATCTGATTAGTGAGGTCACAGGGGGTAAAAGTACCTTTCTGCCCTTGGACCCCAGGAAGAAAACTCCTCTCAAGCGTAATCATTTTTTTTTCGTTCCTTCAAGACTGAGACACGTCTGGCGAACCAGTCGGTTCCCTCAGCTCCGCGTCGGTTCCCTCAGCTCCGCGTGCCTCCTCCAAGCCCAAATAGCAATGGAAGCCCAATGTCTCCTCCAAGCCTAAGGCTTCAAAGCCTTCTTCAGCATGACTCGTCGAACTCAGGTCCCCACTCTGCTGTGGGTGGCCGTCTGCGTCACTACTACAGCGTCTGGGAGGATTCAATGGTGGACCCGTGGGTTTTACAGGTGGTGGCAGAAGGGTTCAGGATCCCTTTCGTCTCTCTTCCTCCTTTTCGCTTTTTTCCTTTCATACACCCCAGGGCGCAGAGAAATGCCGCCTGTTCAATGGCGCTATCCAGGCCCTTCTGGACAAGGATGTTCTAGAACCTGTTCCAGTTCAGGACAGAGGTATGGGTTTTTACTCAAACCTCTGTGGTCTCCAAGAAGGACGGAGGTTGACGTCCCATTTTGGATTTGAAGGATCTCAATTCCTTTGTGATCAGGACTCATTATCGCCAGGAGTCCCTAAGGACAGTGATTGCTGCTATGTCCCCGGGGGAATTCCTTACTTCTCTGGATCTTCAGGATGTGTATCTACACATCTCCATTCATCCAGAGAGCCGGCAGTATCTCAGATTTGCCTGCGACCAAGGGCACTTTCAGTTTTCAGCTCTTCCCTTTGGTCTGACTACAGCTTCTCAAGTTTTCAACCGTGTCCTGGGAGCTTTAGTGTCTGTCCTCCACGGGGATAGCATCAGAGTTATTCCATACATGGACAACCTGCTTCTGAAAGCCCCTTCTGCGGAACTTCTTCATCAGCAGGTTCAGGACTTCATTCATGCTCTCACCCATCACGGGTGGATCATCAACATGGACAAATCGGATCTTGTCCCATCCCAGAGTCTGGTCTTCCTCGGCCTTCTCTTCGACACTCAGCAGAGCATGGTGTTTCTCACAGACGAGGTAGCTCACCAGATAGCCCACAGGGTTTCTGCTGTTCTGGCTCACGATCCTGTTCCAGCCAAGAAGCTGTCCTCTCTAGTTGGGAAATTCATCTCCATCACAGAAGAGGTCCCATTTGCCATGGCTCACACCAGGGAACTCCAGAGGTTTGTGATCCAGGTGTGCAAGGGTCATCTGGACCTTCTGAAGATGTCAGTATCCTTCCATCTTCATTTGGAACTGAGTTTGTCATGGTGGCTCGACTTCTCCAATCTGCTGAAGAGCAAGTCCTTCCTGGTATCCTTGTGGACCACGGTGACAACCGATGCCAGCCTCTCTGGCTGGGGAGCAGTCGTGGGTCACCTGAGTGCTCAGGGTCGGTGTTCTCCAGAGGAATCTCTCCTTCCCATCAGTGTGTTGGAGCTTCGGGCGATATTTCATGCCCTTCATCTTTGGACACCTCAGCTGGAAGACTGCCCAGTCCAAGTTCAGTCCAACAATGCCACGGCCATGGCTTACATCAACAAGCAGGGCGAAACAAGAAGTCTCAACGTTTGGTTAGAGGTCAAGGCTATTTTGTCCTGGGCAGAAGAACACGTTCCTGCCATATCCACAGTGCACATTCCTGGCGTAGACAAAGTCATGGCGGACTTCCTCAGTCAAAACACAGTGGACAGCGGAGAGTGGGAACTGCACCCAGAGGTGTTCCCCCTTATCGTTCAGAAGTTGAGTCTTCCTTGCATCAACCTGATGGCAAAAAGACATAACCGGAAGGTTCCGAGGTTCTGCTCTTGCAGAAGAGATCCTCTAGCTATAGCGGTGGATGCCATGTCCATTCCCTGGTTATTTCCTGTGGCTTACATCTTTCCTCCCCTCCCCTTGTTGTACAGGGTGTTGCGGAAATTGAGACTGGAGCGCTGTCCTGTCATTCTGATTGCTCCGTACTGGCCTCGACAGGCTTGGCTTCCAGAGTGTCTGGAGCTGTCAGTGGTGGAACCATCCCAGCTCCCTTGCCATCCGGATCTTCTTCTACAGGTTTACCTATGGAAGGAGGATGTTCATCGGCTAGCTTTGACGGCTTGGAAATTGAATCTTCAATATTGAAAAGGAAAGAGTTTTCTTCTGGTGTGGTGGCTACTATGCTCAGTGCCTGCAAACCTGTTTCTTCTAAGGCCCACCATAGTGTCTGGTGGACCTTTCTATCTTGGCGTGCTGACAGGGACCTGTCTCAGGAATTTGATCTGCCTACGGTCCTGGCCTTTTTGTGGACAAGGGCCTCAGTTTGCGTTCCCTTAAGGTTCAGACTTTGGCTCTCTCTGTTTTCTTTCAGAGACGCATTGCCATTCTTCCTGACGTCAAGGTTTTCTGTCATGGTGTTGCTCGTACTCGTCCTGTCTTTAAGAATCCCTCTCCTCTGTGGGATCTTAACTTGGTTTTGGGCGTTCTACAGCGCCCTCCCTTTGAGTCCTTGGCTACTATTCCTTTACGCCGGTTGACGTGGAAAATGACCTCTCTCCTGGCGATCGTGTCCATTTGCCGTGTCGCGGAGTTACATGCTCTGTCCTGTAGACCACCTATTTTGGCGTTTCACAAGGACAAGATGGTGCTTCGCACTTCTCAGGAGTTTCTGCCGAAGATGGTTTCGGCGTTCCACATCAATCAGGAGATTGTGGTGCCTTCTTTCTGCCCTGACCCTACCTCTGACAAGGAGAGGGATCTCCACTTGTTAGATGTGGTGCGTTGTCTCAAGTTTTATGTCCATCGCACTGAGTCTATCAGGTAATCTGATGCACTGTTCATCATTCCTGAGGGTCACAGGGCAGGAAGACCTGCATCCAAAGTGACTATTGCGTCTTGGATCAAGTCCACTATTCGTAAGGCTTACGAGCTCAGGAAGAAGCCTGTTCCCTTTCAGGTCACGGCTCATTCTACTAGATCTATTGGGGCTTCTTGGGCTTACAAAAATCAGGCATCCGTTGATCAGTTGTGTAAGGCTGCCACTTGGTCGTCTGTGCACACCTTTTTGAAGCACTACCGTGTTGATGTCCTGGCATCGGCTGATGCCAGTTTTGGGAGGAAGATCCTGAAGGCAGTCTTGCCTGTCTAGGATCTTATTTGGTTCTTTAGTGCTACCTTCACTTTTGAGCCCTGTTGGCTCTAGTTCAGTGTGCTGTGTGACAGTTCCTGGGCTGTTTTTACCCCTGTTCAGTGTCCGTTGACACTTCATTGTTTTGTTGGACTATCTCTGATCTGATGGTTCATATCTGCTCTGGTGACACTGGGGGCCTTGAGCCTGGTCCTTGCCTTACTTCCCTCCTCTGGGAAACCCAATGGTTGGACATCCCAAAGTTACCAGTAACCTGTATTGGACGACAGAGAAAAAAGGATTTTAGTCTTACCTGTTAAATGATTTTCTCTTAGTCCATACAGGTTACTGGTCTTCCACCCTGTCAAGGGACCATGCTTGGCTCTCTTGTGGTAGACTGTGGGGGTCCTTCAGGGTCATGCTCACAGGAGTCTTCTTTCCCTTCTCTCTAGTCAATAGTTTGTGTCTCAAATCTTACTGGAGCTGGTTGGCTAGCTGCAGCCAAGGAGGGAAGGTAGGCTCCACCCCTTGCATACAATTCTAGAATTGTTCCTGCTTAATTAAAGGGGCCGATCGCCTACCCAAAGTTACCAGTAACCTGTATGGACTAAGAGGAAAGGATTTAAAAGGTAAAACTAAAATCCTTTTATTTCATCGTTGCACATTCTATCTAATCCTGTTATGTCACTGTGCCTAGTTACTAACCTATTATTTTGGGAGTATGTCAGCTTCAAAGACTGCAGATGATAACTCCAGGACTGTTGAGAATTTGTTTTTGTTTCAGCTGTCTGATCGGTTTGGTGTCCATGTGTGCGGAGAAGGAGGGGAATACGAGACACTCACCTTAGACTGTCCTCTGTTCAAGAAGAGAATTGTTGTGTAAGAATCACATTCTTTACAACAGACTTCTGGCCCAATGTGGGATGTGTCAAACTGGTGTAAAAATAGAAGTTCTTGTAAAATTATTGCAAAACTATGTAGCAATTGTGGGGCAAGCTAACTGCACTATAAGGGAGAAATAAAAAATTCCCAGTGATTTAAATGGGGCTAATAGAGTAGTTTAGAGTGCACGCTTTTAATACCCCTTGGGTGTCTTCGTCAGGCATGATATAGAATGGAACAGAAACAATGAACCAGCGCTTGAAACGATGTAAGGGGATGGAACCAAACAGGATGGAGTGAAACATTTATAAGTAATACAATATGAAAAATACACCATACAATACATGATTGCCAGAAGCTGAAAGTTTGCACACTAAAGCTTCTAGGTTAGCCAGTAAAGGTATCACTTTTACTCTACCAGTCTCCTGCTTTTCCATGACCAACCCAGATCCATACTTTACCTAAATAAGAAGAAAGAAAAAAGTATGTGTCCTGATGTCTGTGTGTTAGGAGGAGGTGAAAGGCATGTGTCCTCATGGTTTATGTATTAGGAAGAGGAGAGAGGTATGTGTCCTGATATGTGCATTCGGATGTGTATTATGAGGAGAGAGGTATCATCTCTGATGTTTGTATATTAGGAAGAGGGGAGAGGTAGGCATCTCCAATGTATATGTATTAGGCCTGTGGTTCTCAACTCCTGTCCTCAGGACCCACTAACAGGCCAGGACATAAGGATTTCTCTGCTAGAGCACAGGTGTGGTGATCAGAGGCTCATTCACATTGATTAACTCACCTGTGCTCTAACAAGGAAATCATGTGATCAGAGGCTCATACACATTGATTAACTCACCTGTGCGCTAACAAGGAAATCATGTGATCAGAGGCTCATACACATTGATTAACTCACCTGTGCGCTAACAAGGAAATCATCACATCCTGGCCTGTTAGAGGGTCCTGAGGACAGGAGTTGAGAAACACTGTATTAGGAGGAGGAATGAAGGATGCATTGCTGATACCTGTGTACGAGGTGGGAAAAGAAACTTTATGGATGTCAGGTGTCTGCATTAAGAGGGGGGTGAGGTATGTGTTTCAGATGTCTTTGCCAGGAGGGTAGGAGAGTTGCATGTCTTGTATCTGTATATTAGGAGGAAGAAGAATGCCTATGTCTCCAGTGTCTGTGAGTTAGGAGGAGGAGGAGGAGGAGTGATGTGTGTGCTCCATATTTCTGTGTATTAGGAAAAGGGGAGAGGTACATGTCTCCTACGTATCTGTGTTAAGAGAAGGGGGAAGGTATACATCTCTGATGCCTTTGCCACGAGCATGGGAGAGCTGCCTGTCTTAAAGGGCAACTCATGGTCTGTACCAAGATGCCTGATTATAATAGGAGGAGAAAGGTATATGTGCAGATGTATTGGAAGGAGGAGAGTGTTATTTTCCCTGATGTCTTTGTAATAGGAAGATTTAAAGGGATAGTATTACTTCAAAATTACTATCCCTCGTATTGTAGCCCTTAATAAACTGAGTTAAATGACAACTGTGGCATCTCTCAAACCTTTATGGTGTAAGAGATAGCCGCTTTCAAAGTTTCCTCTCCCCTGTTGTCAGCGTTCTGCTGCCAGCAGGAGAATCCAGTCTCTGAATCAAGAGGAGGCTCTTCAGCAGAGCCGATATCTCGTTATGGAAGGAAAAATGATTAATTGAAACAGTTTTCTACGTGTGCTTGGTAACCAAGCACACGTAGAAGACTGTTTCAGTGAATCATTTTTCCTTCCATAATGAGATATCTGCTCTGTTTAAGAGCCTCCGCCTGTCCCGGGACCAGATTCCCCTGCTGGCAGCAGAACGCTGACAGCAGGGGAGAGGAAACTTTGAAAGAGGCTATCTCTTACACCATATGTAATATGAGGGATAGTAATTTTGAAGTAATACTATCCCTTTAAATGGTCTCCATCCTGATGTCTGTGTACTATAGAAGGCGAAAGGTGGGTGTGCATGGGACCCCAGTTTTTCATAAATGATAGGATTTCCTTCCTGGAATCCAGAGCTAATTAATGAGTACAATTGTTGCATTCCCCTCCCCATCTCTCTCCAGGATGGTAATTATAGCTCTAGCATTAACAAGCTCCCATCATAGCTGCAGGCGACAGCTCTGAGAGGTCATACTTGTTTCCTGTTTTATATTTTATATATAATATAATATATAAATAAAATATACCTAGCATTCTATCTTTTATTGCTACAACTTATCTAAGCTATCATCTCATCTATCTTTAATCTCATCTATCGTTCTTATTTTATCTTCCTTCTTTTATCTGTCTGTCATTGTACCGGAATTTGATACTCCTCTTCTGCATTCCGGCCCTCCTCTACTCTTGCCTGTAGAGTCCCTCTGTATTCTAGCCTTCTACGTTTCTTACATGTGCTGTCCCTCTGTATTCTGACCCTCTTCTTCTGCTTCCTCTACTGATCCCTGTATTCTGTTCTTCCTCTGCTCTCTCCTGTAGTTTGACTTCATAACATTGTTTTCCCTTATTTTTATTGTTGTCGCTCTTTACTTTTGATCTGCTGTCTTTCCAACTGCAGCGATTCCAAGGAGCTGATGATGCATTCCAATGACGCTTTTGCTCCTGTGGCTTACCTCCGATTACAGACACTACACCTCGAGGATAAAGTGAGTGTCTCCTGTTTTACAGAGGTTGTTAAAGGGTCTTCAGTGCTTACAATGGGAGCATTTAGTTAAAGGGATAGTAATGTTTCATAATAAAAGCAGCTCTAATTAATCATCATAGTATTTGGGCCTTGGAGAGTGTTATTTAAATTATGTCAGAGTTGTAGTTCAAGAGTAATTGAATGATAAAGTATCCCCCTCCCACCCCTTCTACTGATGTGACACTGCTCAGCTTAGAGCAGCAGGGAGTGTCCAGATGGCTTGCAGAGAGGGACAATCTTCAATTAAGAGAAGGGAAAAAGCTGAAAAACCTGTCAATGGGAGCAGTGTTTTCATTGGTCTCACAATAAGAAGATTGTCCCTTGATGTGAGTTGTCTGGTCTATGAACTGGATTCCACATCAGAGGGGAGGTGGCTTACACTAGGTAAAAGGGGCGGGAGGGGGAAACTTTATCGTTCAATTATTCTTGAACTACAACACTCACAGTAATGAAATCTCTATGGCTCAAATACTATGAAGATTAATTGGAGCTGCTGTTTTTGTGAAACATTACTATCACTTTAATTGTATTGGGTTCCCAATAACCAGAAGAAAGTGTAAGAGACTCTGTTGTTGTCACCACTTGGGGACAAAAGCAACTGGCTCAACAAATGGTCAGGCCCCCCTGGGTAGAAGTGCTTGCAAGCTAATTAGACACAATAGCACAAGCCTTTATTTTCAGGTTTGTATCAGTACATGCAGAATAACTGACTAGCACTTGCTACTCAGGTGATGGAGTGATGTCTGCCACTCAAAAGTAAGACCTGCTTGTGCCTTCGGGTGTACTTGAAGCCTGTCTTGCTCTGGTACTGATACCTCTATTCCCTCTCTCAGGTTGAGAATTCAGCTCTGGTTCTGGAAGGAGAGTGTCCTTGTACTGTTGTGTGCGCTACAGATCTTGTCCCTGGTGCTACAGATGAATGTGGTGGCATTGAAAAGCAGCCTATTTCCTGGGGGCCACGTGGTCTCCCATCAGTGCCATCTTGTAGGTATCTCCAGCAGGCAAGTTTCCATTGTATGCCATAAAGGCATATGTATAAAGACAAAACTGCAACACTGGGATAAATCAGCTTCACTAAAGAGAACAAACACTAGAATACTAGAGTTCTCCAACATTGCTTCAAGTTTTCTTTTAGACATATGCCCCATATTGTGTGTTCAGTCATCTGTCTGACACACAAACACACCATTCAGAGGCCAAAATAAATGTCCTGTCCTTTTATAGGGTGACTGTTTTTCAAAAGGATGCAAATTGGTTGGTGTGTTTACATTGCAAGAACCTGTAGATTTGTTGCTTACATGTATTGCGTGAGGCTCCCAGTTGGATGTTGTCTATACACTGCGGTAGATTATTAACTTATTTTCCATGAAATGCAGGAGGCAGATGATTTGTTGGTCTCCATGGAATGTAAGATGCTCTTTGTTAGGTCATTTGCATGCATTGCAAAAGGATTTCAGGAAACTCCTGATTGTTTGTCCTCCATGCATTGCAAAAAGTTGCCGATCAGTTGACTCCATACATTGAATTAAACTCCATGTTGATGTGCCATCATTCATTACAAGAGTCTGCAGATCGGTTATTCAAGGTTTATTATGGGAGGTTATTCATTAGTTGGTCTCCATGCATTGCATGAGGCTAAAGATTGGTTGTTCTCCATTCCTTGCAGTAGATTGCAGACTGGTTGATCTCCATGCATTACAAAAGGCTGCAGATTGTTTGATATTCATGCAAACAGCACATTATTTATCTTGTCCGTAGGTAAAATAAGGAATCATTCAGCCCGGTCACAGAGTGGATACCAGTGGATCAGTGAGGTCACAGCTTATGGAGAAAATGTCCTGGATGCTTCTCAAAGGGGATTCTCCTCCCTAAAAGGTAACTATAGAATGAGGTTGCAGAGGATTTTTATATGCATTTAGTTCAAATTGCAGTTAACAATTTTCCATATTAAATTAAAACTTGCATCAGTTTTAATTGGTCAGTGGACTCTATACAATTGTGTATAAATCTTCAGTACATCCCATAGGTCTGCCCAGATGTAGATGAAAGAAATACATTGATTTGCTGGACCTTTTATGTGACTGAGTGGGTGGGATTAAAGAGTGGACCAAGTCAAAGCTGACCTCTAATCACTGGGAACGTGTTGATGACCATATTGTGGATTTTATAACAGTGAGGCTGTATATGGGTCATACTGGAAATTGTAGATATTATCATTTTGTTTCTGGTATCTGTAGTATTTACTGATGGAGATAGCTGAGAGACAGTCACCTTAGTCCTTAGTAATGGTAGCTGTGAACACCAATTGTATTAACCAAGAAAAACTGCAATAATAGAAGAGCAGTGGCCTAATGAAAAGGACTTGAAATACTCCACCAAGCTAGTAACAGAGCCTTGAAGGACTCCAGTGAGCTAATAACTGAGCCTTGAAGGACTCCAGTGAGCTAATAACTGAGCCTTGAAGGACTCCAGTGAGCTAATAACTGAGCCTGGCAAAGCATTAGAGAGCCTCAGTGGGACAGTAACTACAACTTAAAGACCTCAATAGGCCATTGCAGTGATTCTCAACCAGGGTGGTATGGCACTTTGGTGTGCCACGGACATCAACTTAGGGTGCCCCATGTTTTCTATGAAGACTAACAAAAATGGACTTTTAAATAAAGATTTATAGAAATTGTTATGCACATTGTTTAACTGTGTTGTTATGACTGTAAGACCTAATAATAACTGTATATTTATGTATGGAACCTTCATTATGTCCTTGATAAAGTACATTAAATATGTTAGGGGTGCCCTGAATATTCTAGATTTCGTGTTAGGGGTGCCCCAAACAAAACAAGTTTGAGAACCACTGGGCCATTGTCTAAGTTTTCAAGCTAATGATGGCACCTTCTTGACAAACCCCAGTATGCAAATGATGGACTTGACTGACCCTAATGAGCTAATGACAGCCTTGGAGGATCCCATTGGGCCGTAGACCGATCCTTGCAGTAGCTGCATCACATATACTGGGGTGGACAACCTATGGCTCATAATTTGTTTGTGGACTCCACCTCCCATCATGGTTAGCTGACCATCAGCAAACTGAGGATGATGGGTATTTTTAGTCCAGCAACAGTATGAGAGCTTCAGGTTTTACACTCCAGGCTTACACGGATAGTGTGTTTTGGAGAAAATGTATTATTTTGTGGATTCAGAAGTGTAAGGTGCTTTTCCACAGACCCTACAAAACTGTAGTGCATGTTAAGCATTGGCTTCTCGAGTATGAACACGTTAATGGGCATTAGAACTGGCACATGAAAATAACAATGCAAGTTAGAGACAATTGTAATTGGAGACTAATGACCCGGGTGTGTTCTTAACTGTTGGAAGAATGTAGGAACATTAGGAACATGTCACACTTCCAATAAGCTCTACTTAACAAGCAATTGTTTGTTTTCGGAATATATAATGACTTCTAAAGAGAAGTGTAATGCTACCTGATTCACATGCTTTAACTCTGTAGCTGCTGCTTAATTACTTATGTTAGATAGCCTTATCCTGTTCACGTTTCATGATTTTCAATGTGTTGGAGACCTATGTGCCATACAAAAGGTTAGAAGCTTCATTTAAATCAATGGGGATTTGTATCTACCATCTGTAGTACATTTAGTTTGTTGGAGAATTACTCTGCTTTTCTTTTGAACATAGGCCCCTGTTTGCACTGATCCAAAAAGAAAAAAGACACTGTTTAGAACTGGATTTCTTAATATATATATATTATAAAATATACAATTGTTTTTAGGTCTTACAGTCAGAATTACAAATCTCATTCCAAATATGAGTTGGTCTCCCCTTTTCTGTTGTACCAGACTCCATTCTTCTGGGAAGACTTTCCACTAGATGTTGGAACATTGCTGTGGGGATTTACTTCCATTCAGTCACAAGACCATTAGTGAGGTCTGGCACTTATGTTGGATGCTAAAGTCTGGCTCGCAGTCATTGTTCAGTTCACAGCAAAGGTGTTCAGTGGGACTGAGGTCAGAGGTCTGTGCAGGCCAGTCCAAGTTATTCTGCACTGATCTCAAAAAGACATTTTCGTATTGACCTTGGTTTGTGCACAGGGGTACTCTCATGCTAAAACAGGAGAGGGCCTTCCCCAAACTGTTGACACAAAGTTGGAAGCACAGAATCGGCTCAAACAGGGCTGACCAATCCCGGCCCTCAAGAGCAACCAACAATGGATATGCCAGCTGGTGCACAGATGGTCTAATTAGGGGAAGAATCAATGAATTGGTTTGCCAGTGCTCATTCCGGGAGATCCAGAAAACACTGACTGTTCATAATTCTTGAGGACCAGGGTTGACAACCTCTAGTCTAGAATGTCATTGTATGCTGTAGCATTAAGATGTCCCTTCTCTGGAACAAAGGGGTCTAGCCTGAATCATGAAAAACAGCCCCAGACCATTATTCTTCTTCCAACAAAGTTTACAGTTGGTGCTATGCAGACATATGCCAAACCGAGAGTTGTCTGTTGAACTGCCGTATGGTGAAGCGTGATTCACCACTCCAGAGAGTTCTTTTGCAGTGCTCCCAATTCAAATATCTGCAAGCTTTACACCACTCCAGCCGGTGCTTGGCATTGTATATAGTGATCTTAGGCTTGTATGCGGCAGAAGCTCCTCGCGGATGGATTTTGTGATAACTTTGCTTCCAGAGGCAGTTTGAAACTTTGTAGTGAGTTGCAACCCAGTGACAGATTATTTTCATATTCTACAAGCTCCAGCACTCTGCAGTCCAGTTTTGTGAGTTTGTTTGGTCTATAACTTCACGGCTGAGTTATTGTTACTCTTAGAAGTTTCCATTTTGCAAAAACAGCAGACAGAGGCAGCTCTAGCTGAGCATAAATTTGACAAACGGACTTGTAGGAAAGGTAGTATTAAGAGATGGTGCCACTTGGAAAGTCACTGAACTTTGCAGTATGGGCCATTCTACTGCTAATGCTTGTCTATGGAGACTGTAAGGTTGTTTTCTTGATTTTATACACCTGTCAGCAATGGATGCAGCTGAAATAGCCAAATTCTATAATTAAGCTGTAGTCCAACAACCAGTATAGAGCCATAGGCTTCCTAGCCATGTATTAGAACAGAATTAAGTGACCTTTTGGCTCTTTAGCTGTTGAAGACCACAAATGGTCCTAGAGCTACCAACACTCTATTAAATTCTTGGACCTCCAGCTGTTGTAGACTATATCTCCCACCATCAAAAGCCACTTATTGGCTGGTGGGAGTGATAGGTGTTGCAGTCCCCAAGAGCCAGAGGTCGAACAGTTGATTACCCCTGCACTGAATTATGCATATGTGCTCAAACTAAGGTATTGTAATAATATGTACTGTTGGTAGTTAACAGGGACCGTTGGGTTCCTGAGGTCTCCTCTAATAGACCACATGTTGTTCTTGCAGACCAAGTGCAGGAGATGGGCCTAAAGATGAAGGACACTGTTCTCGTTCATCTGTACGTCAGGAACATGGAGGACTTTGCTACTATAAACACAGTATATGGGACTCTCTTCCACGAGGCTCCCCCAGCTCGGTGAGTTAATCTCTCAGTTGTTACTGTAAGACAGTGGGACTTATGCATCGTGCTACAGAGGTGCAGTTCTGGAACAAATTAGCTGTACTATCGGGTATAAATTCCACTAACTCCCATGGACCTGTAAACTCTTTGAATGCAAGGTAATGCACTCGCAGCCCCAATAGCCAGCATATGCTGTGTCTGCTCAGTCCTTCTGCTTCAACCTGATGGAATAACATGATGTGATGTGTAATGCACCTGGTCCTTAAAGGAGCAGTAAACTTTTTTTATGAAAACACATATTTTACAGAGCATTTCCTGCTGAATAAAACAAGGTCACTCCCATTGCTGTCAGATGTTTTATTCAAAATTTATAGTAGTTTAAATAATCAGGAAGTGAATTTACTGTGTTTACTTCCTGATAGTTCTAACTGACAGGAAGTGACAGGCGGGTTCTATCACATTCTATGGAGAACTGTATGTCTCTGACTTTTCTGACTTTCCTCTCCATTAGAATCTAACAGGAAATCTAATTAGAATTTGACCACTAGAGGGCACTGCTAATGTAAAAAAACATGGTTTTAAACTGTAATAACTCTGGAAATATAAATCTCTCGGCAGTGGGAGTACCCTTATTTTACTCAGTAGGAAAATCCCTACAATATATATTTTTTCATAAAAAAAGTTTACTGCTCCTTTAAATGCTGAAAAGGACCTTCCTCTGATGTAGATGTTCCACAATCACTACTTATTCAGCTGAGGATGAAGAGCACCAAACTCCACGTGTGAAGGCCAGTGCCGTCTGTAAGGAGTGGAAAGGTTGGGGGCGGGTTCTCACTGGGAGTGGGAAAAGACACAACGCATATCATGTTATTCCATCGTCATAATGCAAAGTGACTTTCAAGTCAGAAGGACAGAGTGGGCACCGCATGCTGGTTGTTGGAGTTAGGACCCCCTATATGCTTAAATGTATTACCTTGTTTTTACTTTGTTCCTCTTTAATAAATGATTACACTTAGATACTTTTTATTGTTCCTCTAGAGAATAAGTTTTACCTGTGGACAAGGCCACTGAACTCTGCAGCTTTATCAAAGCTATAGAGGAACAGTATTTCTACACACCACATCTCCTTATCATTACTCATCTTTCATTCCATATCATTACCATCATCATTTGTATCATTCCGTCATCAGTCTTTCATCCATGAGAACTTTAAGGTACTGTCTTTCCAATTAACTGTGGACACAATTCTTTTTTACTAGGTGTATTCTGTTTTTATTACAGTTTGTTCTGTTCCTGCGATTAACACATACAATTTCTCACCTATATCCATTATTTGTGCAGGTGCTTTATTTAGTTTTTATTGTCTCCAACACATTTCTTTGTAATGCCCTGGAGACCTTTCTAGCATTCAGGGGGTTCCAATTTAAATCAATTGGAATTTTGTTTTCTCTCCCATGGTGTAGTTGGTTTCTCTAGAATTGCACCTTTATGGCTTTACTAGTATCAAAGCCCGTATACACAAGCTAAAGTGCACCCAGCTGCCCCGGAGCAGAGACAGGCGGTGAGCCATCCGGAGCTCTCCGCTCCGGATCAGCGCGTTTGGAGAGTCTCTCGCTGAACGCACTGATCCTTAACGGGGAGCTCCAGACGGCTCACAGCAAAGCTCCCTGTGTGCGAAACCACACATGCACAGTAGAGACTGCTGGAACAGCAGTCTCTACTGCGCATGTGCGGTTACACTCACAGGGTACGACGCATTCTATCACTTTATGTTATAGGATGAATGAGGCCCTATATATCCAGGTTGGCACAAAAACTAGGCTTGTGCCCAGATACACTTTATTAACCCATTATATTTTTATGATAAAGTACAAAAAGAGGAATCAAGTGTGTGCGCGTGCATGTCTGTGCATATGTATATACGTGTGTGTGTGTGTGCACGCGCATGCATGTCTGTGCGTATGTGTGCACATGTGTGTATGGACATCTCCCTCTGGCAGTGGCTGGAGTAACACATTGCAGGGGTTCTGTTCTGTGCAATGCATTACTCCAACCATTGACAGCCAAGGGGTGTGGCTGACACAGATCCAGAAATAGATCACGTGACTTTAGTTTTTAATATATAATATGAATTTAATCCAGCACATAGTTAAAGAAGTGCAGTGGAGGTGGTCTGCACTCAAGTGATGGATAGAACATAGAGACCGGCCATACAGTGCAGCACACCATGGCTGTCTTTAGCAGATACTGCTGACTACCTCTTTGGGGCACTGCGCTGCATACCCCTCTGGCATTCAAAGGGTTAAAGGCTAATGTAGTAAAAAGAATTGGTTTAATCTTGGAGCAAAGCAACCTAAGCATAGGACACAAATAAACATTTCCATTGATTAACATTGGGCTTTCCATTCTTTGAATGCTAGAAGATTCAATACTTTGCATTGTGGATACCTTTAGCATTCAAGGGGTTAAAAGTCCCATTTAAATCATTGAGAATTTTGGGATGTTTTAATTGTCTACATAGATGCAGGTAACAGCTTCCTTGCCCTTTTTATAAATCCAGCAGTAGTACTATTTAATATAAGAGACTCACCACCGTATGGCCTTCCAGGTGCTCTGCTTCTGAAAGGACTCTCTAGTCCTGTAGTCTAACACCTCAACATACGGATAAGCGGACTCCGGACTGAATACAAAGCAATTAATAAAATCAATTAACTTTTATTTGAATCATTAAAACCTCAATATGGTTCTTGGACCAACGGAGGCAAAGCAAAAGATACATGCAAGATAGCAGATATTTCAACATTATCTAACGCGTTTCGCATAAGCACACTATATGTGCGAAATGCGTTAGTGTTGAAATATCTGCTATCTTGACATGTATCTTTTGCTTTGCCTCCGTTGGTCCAAGAACCATACTGAGGTTTTAACAATTCAAATAGAAGTTAATGGATGTTATTAATTGGTTCATGTTCAATCCAGAGTGCCGCTTATCCATACATTGAAATGTTTTAATTTTCCCCCTATGGTGCATTTGGCTTGCACCAGATATAGTTCAGTTTTTCATAGTACATAACCTTCACTGTGGGACCATAACTTACACAATTTGTTGTGTACTTCTGTGATACTCATAAGGTTAAAGGGACATTTACATGTTCTATTAAGTCTGCTTTTATGGGACTAGACTTAATAACCCAGGGCTGCACTGCGCTGCCCCAGAATGACTACTGTCGCAATCATGTTCACAGTGGGAAGATTTATGGATCCATAGGTTATTATAGCTCAAATTTGGATTTATGTTGATTAAAATAATTATTTTTATATGGTCACCAGATGGTGCTGTTCCTATCAATTGCTATTGAGAGCTATAGTCTATGACTCAATCTCTCCCATAGAGGGAGCTGAAAGTTCACAAATTACTGAAAGAAACAGTTCGTTGTTAGTGACTGTGAGAAGTCCAAATATACCATCCTTGTGAGGAAACGTTAATAACCAGCTGCAATTTGAAAATAAAACCCCCATTTGTGATAAGTAAATATACACAGACATATTTATGCACGTGTGACTAATAAGTCGTTATTCAGGAGTTCATTGTGAATAAGACAGCCTTGGTTGTGTTACTTTTTAGACACGTAGGTACTTATGTATAAAAGCAGAGTGGTGCAGTTCTGGAACAACCAACTTCACCTTAACTCTTATTCGCTCAGATGGGGCTTTTAATCCTTTTAAATGCTAGAGAGGTCTTCAAATGGAGACTTCTCTAGGCTTTCAAGGGGTTATAAAGTTTCTTTTAAAGGGATAGTAATGTTTCATAATAAAAGCAGCTCCAATTAATCTTCATCGTATTTGGGCCACGGAAAGTGTTATTTCAATACTGTCAGAGTTGTAGTTCAAGAGTAATTGAATGATAAAGTTTCCCCTCCTGTCCCTTTTACTGATGTAACACTACTCCGCTCAGAGCAGCAGGGTGGTGTCCAAGTGGATTGCAGAGAGGGACAATCTTCAATTAGCACAAGGGAAAACCTGTCGAGGGGGGCAGGGTTTTCATTGCTCTCACAGTAAGAGGATTGTCCCTTGCTGCTGTCTGTCTGGTCTGTGGACCAGATTCCACATCTGAGGAGTGGGGGTTTACACTAGGTAAAAAGGGCGTGAGTTATTCTTGAACTACAACTCTGACAGTATTGAAATAACACTCTCCATGACCCAAATACTAGGAAGATTAATTGGAGCTGCTGTTTTTGTGAAACATTACTATCCCTTTAATTCTGTGTGAATTTTGAGAATGTTTACTTGTCCCCTGTAGTTCATTTGGTTTGCTCCAGAATTCCATCACTTTTATACATATTGGCCTAAAGTGTTTTGTATGTTCTCTGTTTTGTGTCTTTGTCTTTCACTAGTTTTGATACATGTACCTAAGGGATGCTATTGCATTATGTGAGGTTAATTTTGATTTTTTTTTTTAACAGTCATTAAATTTACAAATTTTCACTATTTTGTTTAATAACTAGGAGCAAATTGTTTGCAGTTGCATTTGTTGCCTATCTTTGATTTAGTGACACGACACACATTCCATCATGTCCCATCACTGAGCGTGTGACACACTGGTAGAAAGGCAGGACAGTGTCACCCTCCATACTACATTATTACATCCCCTTGATGGATAT
This sequence comes from Rhinophrynus dorsalis, assembly GCA_037306005.1. Taxonomy (NCBI): domain Eukaryota; kingdom Metazoa; phylum Chordata; class Amphibia; order Anura; family Rhinophrynidae; genus Rhinophrynus; species Rhinophrynus dorsalis. The sequence goes on from CM074728.1 coordinate 20,317,788, forward strand.
TCTGTTTCTTTCCTTGTGTTCCAGGGTCTGTGTGCAATGCTGTATCCAGGGAGATGCCCTCTTCAAGGTGGACGCTCTTTTCTGGGTTCCTCCTATCAACGTCTGCATTGATGACCATGTCCCACAGAAGATATCCATGCACGTTCAGAGTATCTCCCACTGGGCTCCTGCTAACATCGGACCCTACAGCCAGGCCATGCGGGTGAGCATCACTCCCAGTTGCCTTCACTCAGAGCTGTATATGTCCGAGGGCATCAGCCAGGAAGCAGTGTCAGTTAACACACTGATTATATGTAAACTGTGTCATGTATGGTCTGATTCATGTGTCATAAGGGGACACTGGTGCAGAGGAGGAGAACTCTCTAGGCTGAGAGGGGACAAGGTATACACAGAGCAGTGTAATGTTACACATTTTCTATCCCCTCACTGTGTTCTCTTCCATCCATCCCCAGTATGTAAAAGTGTGTCACGGAGAACTGCTGCTTTTCACATTATTTAAATCTTCTCTGAAGATAACAGGTGGCTCTTTGAGGCATCTTCTGCAGTTTCTAGTCTTTGCAGTGCATTGGGAAGAGAAAATAATTCCCCTTCTTCCACATCACAAACATAGACTATATTTATTTATATAGCACCACGAGTGTACTCAGTGCTTTACAGTTTAAGGGTTTGGACAATGCAGGGTGACAAGTTCTTAGCAAAATGAAACACTGGAAGTGAGGTCCCTGCTCGAAAGCTTACAATTAAAGAGCTTAAAAATCTAAATATCAGGTTGCCAGCTGCTGCTCTAGAGGGCAGTTCTGATTAATGTATAAACTGTAGATCTAAATATGCATAAAAATATTATTACCTAAGAGATATATCACTATGTATCACTATATATTCTATTACCAAGCATATGTGAGATGCCCTGCTGTATGCAGTTGGAAGGAAAACTGTGTGATGTATTCAGTGAGCCCAGGAGGTTCAGTTCTGAGCAAACCAACTGCTCCAGGCGGAGCAAATAAATGGTCCCAAAATTCCAAATAATTTAAATGGGGATTTTTATCCCTTGAATGCTAGAGAGGTATTCAGCATTTTAAATCCCCCATTTAAATCACTGCGGCTTGTACTGTCTCCCATTTAGTGCCGTTTGGAGTGATCTAGGATTTGCATGTCTTTAACCTATAGAATACAGTTCACTTTTAATATGTCGTACTCAAAATAGCGTGCAGTCAGCATGTCGCCATGATTAAAAGGGCGACCTGAGAATCTCGCGTTGCAGGACAGAGCGAGATTCTCAAGTCGTGCCTTAAAGTCCCAGCATCCTTAGCCATTAAACGCAATACAATATCACTTGTGGCAACTTCTTTTTAACCCTTGGAGTAATGAATTGGTTATTAATACAAAATCCATATGTGGGTTAATTATCCACCCATCCGTTTCAGAACGTATCTTAAAGAACGGCATTCCAAAGCAAGGAGTTCTGTACTGAAGTAAGCCGCTCTGGCCTCTCTCTCCCCATCTCTGTGTGCAGAATGATGCGGCGGAACAGAGATGGTGAGATAGAGGCCAGAGAGGCTTACTTCAGTACAGCGACGTGATATCTTTGTAGTGTCAGGGCTCAAAATTTCCACTCGCCACTAGCCAATGGCAAGTGAAAATTTAGCCCTGGCAAGTAGAAATTCAGCCCTGGCGAGTATGTTATGGCTTACAGTGGCGAGTAACTTTTCAGGTCTGGCTAGTAGCAAAGGACTTCAACTTTTAAGCCCTGGTAGTGTCATATTAAAACATTTAGTACCAGAGAGATGTGCAGCTCATTGTGTTGCATACTTCTTTGGTCTTTGAGGTTAAGGAACTGAGTACAATGCATTGGATAATTCTGGCACCCAAAGTGTTAACCCTTTGAATAATAAGGCATTTCTTTGCAATGTCTCTATAGCATCTAAGTAGTTAAAAGGGAAATATAGGTATAGTAATGTGTTTTTTAATTTGTTTAAAGGGGAAATATACCTAAGGGAATAATAAGTCTCTTAATTTGTTGACCAACAGCACTTCAGTAAGAGTCCTTCATACAGCAAACAGAGCTATCTATTATATTTTTCTGCACAGTGTATTCAGTCAGCTGTATTTTCTGTGCACAATTTCAGGTCTGTGTTTAAATTCATGTCTTCCCAATAAGCTTCATCAGCCTCAGTGAGCTTCGCCATTGAGGGAGAGCCCCACCCACGGCCTTTTAAAATCATGTAAACATTCTCAATAAAGTAAAATGTGAATGTCCAGCTATAGACTGTGGTGGTTTTCAAATATATACCCATCTATTGTTAGATGCATATCATATAACATAAAGTCCTAGAATGCGTCGCTCACTGTGTGTGTAACTGCACATGCGCAGTGGGGACTCGCAGAGCGGGCTGATCTGGAGCGGAGAACTCCGGAAGGCTGGCAGTCTGTCTGTGCTCCCAGCGCCTCCGCTGCTGCCCTGGAGCCGGGAACACAGAGGCTGTGAGCTATCCGGAGCGCATCGCTCCGGATCAGACCGTGTATACGGGCTTTGTAACTAGTTCATTAATAAATAATAATATGTATGTGTGTGTGTGTGTGCGAGGGCTTTTTATTGAGCTCCACTTAGTTTACATGTTCACATAATTACCAAACTTCAGTACCCTCAATAAGACATCATAAAGAAAAAAATATCATTAGAACACTGTAAGCATTTTAGATATGAACTGTTATGTCAAATGTATAGATGTCTACAGAGTTCCTATTCAAACAGAAGTTTTATAGATATACCTGGCTGCTGTTTGACATGCATATACTTAGGTAAAGCCTACTGTTGAACAAATTCAGAACTGCATATAACTATATGTATAGTTTCCTTTTTAAGTGTTAATGGGGGACAGTTAGGGTATTTACAGCTCTGACCTAAGGGAAAACTACTAGGGAGAAAAAATATTAGCTAGGTTGCAACTGTCTATTGTCTGAGCACACACACAGGTTTGTTTATTCCAATGGGAAGTAGAATACAATGCTATGGTGCCATCCAGTGGTCAAGCTTTGTTATTACAGTACCCATTGAGATGAACTTGTTTGTATAGGGAGGGGGTGGCAGAAGGATGTGACAGCCCTGGGTAGAGCCTGTCCCTTCAGTATCACTCAGTCAGACAGCATGCCCTTTAGCTAACGCTCTTGAGGCCGCTTGGAAATAGGGGGATTAGAGTGAGGCACATAATGCGGGGCGATGGTGTTTGTCACTATTTCCAGTGTCCTGGAAAGAGACCCCTGTCCCCGACGGGCATGTTACAGAAGGCACCTTGGCAGAAGTAATGCCCCCATCAATCCCCCACCCTTTGCGGAAGAAAAAGCTTGCAACGTTCAAGACCAGGAGCAATAAAGATAATTTAACCATTTTATTGCCAGGAAGAAGTTACATTATATGCCAGACTCCAGCACTGAAGGAATTAAATGGGCATCCCTTAAGTTAATATTTATGAACAAGTGTAATTTATTCATTTGAGGATCAGAGGGGTGTGCAAGAGGTTAAAACATATAAAAATGATAGAGAATATATATCACAGTGGATACTATACATAGATTGGATTTCCCCCGCTGGTACCTAGGAATGTTTCCTTAAAAGAAAGCTGCTAGTTACTTAGTTCCTATCACAGAACTTGACACCCAGAAGGTAGTGTTTACTGGAAAGGGGTCAATGCCAAGCTCCACGTACATTTACTTATTTGTTACACAGGACTGGTTGGATTTGTAAAGGAGTCAAGGCAGTAGGACTCTCACAGACTAGATTGTGTTTGCTTTCTATAAATATGACGATATACTGGGGGAGATGCACTAATGTGTGATAAAGTGGAAATCACTTTTCCAGTTCCTATATTATTCTATTCAGCCTATGCACTAATCTCTCAAACTTAAACACTTAACAATCAATGACTTGTCAGGACTGTCACCAGTAAACGTGCCTAAAGGACCGGTGACGATCCTTCTACATCACTTATATTGTGCTTACAGTGCAACTGCAGGAGTGCTGTAAGCACTAGTGGGGTCTGAAATTGACTTCTCCAAGACCGGATCGGTCTCTCTCAGACCCTCATTCGGCGAGCCAGCTTACATCATTAGTCACGTGTGCCAGGACGCTCGTCATTAAAGGGATAGTAATGTTTCAAACTAAAAGCAGCTCCAATTAACCTTCATAGCATTTGGGCCATGGGGAGTGTTATTTCAATACTGTCAGAGTTGTAGTCCAAGAGTAACTGAATGATAAAGTATCCCCGTCTTGCCCGTTTTACTAATGTAACACTGCTCACCTCAGAGCAGAAAGGTGGTGTCCAGGTGGATTGCAGAGAGGGACAATCTTCAATTAACATAAGGGAAAAACCTGTCAATGGGGGCAGGGTTTTCATTGTTCTCACAGTAAGTAGATTGTCCCTTGCTGTGAGCTGTCTGGTCTTAAGACCAGATTCCACATCTGAAAGGAGGTGTCTTACACTAGGTAAAAGGGGCAGGAGGATGAAACTTTATCATTCAATTACTCTTGAACTACAACTCTGACAGTAGTGAAATAACACTCTCCATGGCCCAAATACTATGAAGATTAATTGCGGCTGCTTTTATTTTGAAACATTACCATCCCTTTAAGGGATCTTAATGCAATGGCTGTATTGAGTAACAGGAACTGGGAGGGTTTATCACACTGAAGAAGTGATCTCTGCTTTATCACCACTATATCACACCTTGGTGCATCTCTCACATTCTGTGTTGTTCTTGATAAAGGATATATATTACATACTCCATTAGTACTGTCACACTCATCTATCTGGAGTCTGTGAGACTTGTTAGACATTTCCAGTTACAATCTCTGCCTCTGGTCTGTCACATATTTTTCATTGATGCCTATGTACTAAAGTGATGCAGTCCTGGAGCAAACCAGCTGCACCATAGGGCAGAAATAAAAATGTCCATTATTTTAAATGGAATTTTTTAACCCCCTTGAATGCTAGGGGGGCATCTCGCTGAAGCACTCTCTAGCATTCAAGGGATTAAAAGCCCTATTTAAATCAATGGGAATATTTTGGAGGGTTCTTGTGCTTCCAGTGGTAAAGTTGGTTTTCTTCCAAATTGCACCACGTTTCTTTAGTACATAAGCTTCGGTATTACAGGTATTTACACATCTCTGTAGAAATACAAACACATTTACTGGTAGAGATACTCCTTTTTATGCACCCCCTCTAGCACTCAAAGGGTTAATGTGGAGGAATATCTGCCTTCTTGTTTTCAGTTTAATGTGCTGTTTTACCAAGAAATGGTCCCCGAAGACTTCAGATCCTGAAAAAAAATTTGAGCGCCGGAGGGTTGCTTCCCCATTCAACACTCAGAGTTAGACATGGGTTGACTTATGCAGCATCAAAGAGTCACATGATTAAGTGTTTTATTTATTTATTTATTTACATTTTGTGATTCACGTTTAACCAGTTAAGGTCCAGAGGGTTGTGCAATGCCTGGTCCTTAAGTTGAACATGATTTTCTGCCTTTTTGAGTTTTTGACTTATCGTTTTTAGATAGCAACTCTTTCCCTAGACAGAGAAATTACTACCTCTGTGGTAATAGACTATTATCCTAGATTGATCACGCAACGGCCAGAGATTTACGCCAGGTGTTTAACCCTTTGAGTGCCAGAGTGGTTCGGAATGCATTGCAAAGCAATGCATTCCGTATCACTCTGGCACTCAAAGGGTTAAAGAAAAAAAGTCTTTAATTACAGTTCTCAAAGGGTTAAGGCTGCCATTTTATAAGCTCCTTGAAGGTATGCATTGAACAAACCTATTTCTCTGCAGGGGCTAGTGAGACATGTGTGCAAAGTATAATAGAGAAATTATTGGGCAAACCAACTGAATGAAACAGAGCAAATACAAATTCACATACAATAAAGTCACTTAATTGATTGTGATTAGTGACCACTGCTCTTGTATTCAGGAAGGTTGTTATATCAAAGTAGCCCATTCACAGTTCATTTTGGACAGTCAGTGGGAGCCCTGAAAAAGGCAGTAATATCTGTTTCCTCAGAGAATATGTAAGACTAGAATTTAGGCCTCAGAGAAATGTGTCTAAACACCAGTTCATTTTTAGGTGGTGTTTTTCCTTTTTAAGTGGATAATTTTTGGGGCAAACCAGTTGTACCATAGGGGGCAAAGAAATTCCCACAGGTTTAAATGAGATATTTAGTTTTACACATACATAGAGTGCTGGATGCAATTGGTTGGAGATCTGTCTCTAGCATTTGGGAGGGTAACATTCTTTTGAATTCTAGAGATAAAACTCCAATGTATTGCATCAAGCACTCTTCATATGTGTAAAGACAGATATATATCAGGGGGAGGCTTTTCTGACACGGTAAATGAACGAATGGTACCCAGCAACATATATTTATGTTGGAAATTTGGGGCCTAATACATCAAGCTAAAGATGTGGAATTCAGAGGCAAACCAATTGCAGTTTAACCCTTCGAATGCCAGAGTGGTACGGAATGCATTGCAAAGCACAAGGACCGTACCACTCTGGCACTCAAAGGGATAAAGGAGAAATGATAATTCCCCAAATGTACATTGATTTAAATGCCATTTAACCCCTTGAATGCATTAGAGACCACGAATATTCAGGGGGTTAAAAGCCCCATTTAAATAAAAGGAAATGTTATTTTCCCGTAGTGCAGTTAGTTTGCTTCAGTTTACTTAGTGTGTATAGCCCAGTGACAGTATTTTACATTATTAATTCTGTACAATGTAGGTAGATTGTAGTAGAAATGACCGCCCTTGTATTTGTCTCTTGTTAAGCCATGTAGATTGCAAGCCCTTCAGGGCAATGATCCTTGTCTCTTTGGCCTGTGAATTTTTAACAAGATTGGTCCTTCCTCTTAGAGATGGCACCCAGTGAAACACTGCAGGGGTGGGAGGGGGGAGGCACATCCCAGATTGAAGGAGGCAGACACGAGGGGGGGTACACTTTATTTTTTCTGTGCGACTGCTTCTGACCTTGATAGCGTTCGCAAAGTGGAGCTTGGGCAGGAAAAATGAGGGTAATCAGCGCGGTGTGGACAAAGCGGAGGTGACAGCGCTGCCTGCCCTGCATGGCACATCCAGCACAGGGGCATACAGCATTCAGACAGGCAAACGGAGCAGGACTGAGCACCACCCAGCAGCGCACACAGAGCGAGCGTTACTTCCACCTGAGTAGCCGGCCACATTCAGAAATGAGCAGAGATTTATAGATGGGACAGGGCACCAGTGTGTGTGTGTGCGTTTGTGTGTGTGTGTATATGTGTAAGCGTGCGTGTTTGTATGTATGTGTGTGTGTATATGTATGATATATATTATATGTAAAATAACAAACAAAATGAATATCTTGTAATACCTTTTTTATTGGACTAACAGAATTACGGATTGACAAGCTTTCGGGATAAACTCCCTTTCTCAAGTCTAAAGCATTTCTGAGCGCAAGGACTTGTGCTCAGAAATGCTTTAGACTTGAGAAAGGGAGTTTATCACGAAATTTTGTCAATCCGTAATTCTGTTAGTCCAATAAAAAAGGTATTACAAGATATTCATTTTGTTTGTTATTTTAAATCTACATCACTAAAAGTAGAGCAATTCTGGAGCAGTCAGTACCACAAGAGACAAATAAACATTTGCACTGACTTAAATAGGAATGAATGAGAGGTCTCCAATGTGTTTAGTTGGTGACGTCTGTACCACTGAAGAATTTAAATAACCCATTTAAACCTTATAATAGCAATTCTGGAGCAAATCAACTGTACCACAGGCGTTAAATAAAATGTCTTCAAATTAACATTGATTTAAATGTTTTTTAACACTTTGAATGGTAGAGAAGGAGAAGTCTTAATGCATTCTTCTCTAGCATTCAGGGGGTTACAACTCCCATTTAAATCAAGGGGAATTTGGGGAATATTTATGTGTCTTCCTTGCTCCATAACCGCTATTTGTAAGTGCGCGTGGCCATTTAAATGTTTTGGTTTGGGTAAATGACACTATGGAGAAGGTACCATTGTGTGCATTGTGTGTGCCTGCTCAGTGAGGGGCAGAGGGTGTCTGTGATCTATGTGGCTGCCAGGGACCATCAGATGTTACAAGTGCTGAGTGCTTTTCTCTGTGCATGTGCTGCTGAATTGCCCCCCCTGCAGGGTCTTCCTTTATTAGACTAATTACTGACAGGATTATCACACTCTGTGTGATGAGAGGGTCCCTAATCCTGTTAGGGACCTGATGAAGCAGGTCACAGCCTTTATTGATTTGGGATATATCCAAGGTCAGAGGTCATGTCCTCAGGGGGAACCACTTACACACACACCCCACCTCATCATGGCTACTTATACTTGTCCATTTCTGTTATTGTATCAGTAGGTCAATTCTTCTGTACCAGAACTGCTAGAGATGTGCCTTCTCTAGCACAATTCAGTAATGCATGTCTGGCTTTCCTTATGTGAGATATGATCAATTAAAGTCTTCATACCAACTTTAGGATAGAAATGTCACCTCAGAATTTACCAGCCGTTCCCTGTCTGAAATGCAAACCTCTTTGCCGGGGGTCCTGCAACTCTGTAAAAACACAGAGGGCCATACAAATTGAAGACCATTCTAGCATTCAAGGAGTTAACCTTTAAAGTGCCAGAGGGGTGTCCAACTGGCACCCCTGTGGCACTCAGATGGTTAAAATCCATTTTCAGATCAATGAAAATTTTGCTGCATAATTGCTCCTTTTGCTTTTGTCTGTGTGACCTGGTGTTCTGTATGACACCCCCATTACAGGCCCTTGCATTTTGTCCCTTGTCCGCATCCACCTCTGTCCGTCTATTAATCTCTGCATGAATCTTGTACCCTGCAGGGAGAGCTGTCTCTGTGTCACTCAGTATGCAGAGAGATGCACACAAGTCCCTGCAGTGGGAGCTACCATTAAATGAAGGGAAAATGCTGGTTCCCTTATTGAATATTGGTTGCCCTCTGACCTTTGGATAAGGGCAGCCGCCCAAGGCACTGTGCTGCATTCATAAGGGGGATTCAGGTTATTGGCTATTGATGCGGATCAGGGGTGGTTACAGACAGCTGATCTATGCAAGGTCTGTACTCTGGGCTACAGGAGGAGGAAATGAGTGGATTTCTGTCCAGCCTGTGGCATGTTAGTGACATGCTCTAATCCTTTCTGTGCTGGATGGGACCAGAATCTATACACCATTCCCCTCTCATGCATTTAATACTGAATGCATATGAAATATTTATTTTGCATAGGAACCATTTTGACACTAGAGCAGAAGTGAGCAGCCATTGATTCTCCAGCGATTGTTCAACTACAGTCCACCTGTTGCATTACAGTTCCCATCTTCTTTGGCTGGCTAGCTCAGGATGGTGCAATTTGAAGTCTAACTAATACTAGCTGCAGTATTTCATATACAGTTACAGTATTCTACATTCATAAGTTGCCAATCCACAACTATGCTATATTAACTTATAGGAACACTATCACATAAAACTAATATATGCAGTTAACCCCTTGAATGCTATAGTGGTCTCCAGTGCCTTGATTCAAATGCATTGAGACCTCTATAGCATTCAAGGGATTAAATACCATGTGTTCCTTGCTAGTACCGGTACATAGCCTCTACTTATTTTCTGAGGCCTAAAATCCAGGGTTACATATGCAATATGAGGGCAGCAATTCCTGTCTATTCTATGGCTTTCTGGCTTTTTTGGTAGGTGTGTGTCAAGGTTACAGTGCCATATTGTCTATAAATGGACCAAGATAAGGTACTCTCAATTAAATTAAATGTATTGGCTCTAATTTCTCATTTCATATGGCACAAACTAATTTAACCAAATGGTGTCTTTATAGTAGTCTACACCTGCATTAAAAGATCAAGGTTGGAATTGCATTTTAAGGAGCTTACATAAAATAACACATTTTAAAGGCATTACCTGGAAATACATGGTATTTAAAATTATATAATCCAGATTGACAACCCACAGTCCAGGGAAGTTACCTTTCCTTTAGCACCACTTTTTGTCAGTCGGTGCATGTGACTGATTATGTGTACTGGAGCTCCGAGGAGACCACTCCGGTCTTGGAGCGATCACTTTCAGACTCTGCTTCCAGTGATGGTCCTGGCACGTCACCGGTCATTAAGGGGTTAATGTTTCTTTAACAATTGAGTGCCAAAGAGGTATTCAACGCATTTCGCTGCAATGCGTTTGATACCTCTCTGGCACTCAAAGTTTTAAAGCACACAATGTAGCATGTATTAGCCCAGCATTAAACACTGGTGCAAAAAAAAGGGGGTGGGGCCTGCACAAAGTGCTGTGTGTACAGTTCCTGTGTTAGTCTATGGACCACTCTCGTGCTGGACAGCTCTCAGACACTTCCATAGCATATTCTGTGAATTGGAGAGGCTTGGTATTCTTTGGGGCATGGTCTTCCCAACCTTGTTACTGAAGTGTACATACTAAGTAAAAGTTACAAACCAACTACACCATTAGGAACAAGTCAAAATTCCTATTGAATTAAATGGAGCTTTTAACAATTTAAGATTAAAGACGTACCTAGCAAACAAGGGGTTGAAAACCCCATTTACATCATTGGGGATTTTGCAAATGTTTATTTTTTTCCCTGTGGTGGAGTTGTCTTGTTGTAGACTTGCTACAGTTCATCAGCTGCACTGTTGTCTTCCTGTGTTAGATACAGATTCCCCTGCTGAATATAGAATCCAACATTAAACTGCTTTAACTGAGTGTTTCTCTCCTTCTAGGTTGGTCCTGTAATATTCTGTGCAGGGCAGATTGCACTGAAACCCTGCACCATGCAGCTGGTTCCCGGGGGCATCACCGTAGAAGTGGGGGTCTCCTTGCATCACGTGAACAGTGTCTTGGATGCTGTTAGCCCTGGTACCTCCCTCAACCATGTGATGCTTGCTCACTGCTATGTGACTCGGCACTCCTACATACCCACTGCCATGGCGGCATGGAGGGACAGGCATGCAAAGGTAATGGAGCATGTATATGTAACCCACTGAGTGCCAGAGCGAGACTGTTTGTAACTCAGAGGGTTAGCACATGTATTGTTTACAGTGAACCTGTCACCTTGATTCAAGTTTGCGCGTCTGAAAATGTAATTACAAACCACCAATGTATCAGTTTACCCAGCAGATATATAGTTCAGGGGATATTCATAAAAGTATTTCAGTGGGGTAGGTTCCCTGAGTGTGGCACTGTATGCTAATTTTTTCAGTGTGTGGGTTTTGTATACTAATAAAGCTGTGTGCTGCGTTGAGGGACTTTCACTTTTTTGGGAAATGAAAACTATGAATATCTCTTTAACCCTTTGAGTGCCAGCGTTTGCAATGCATTGTGTATCCATCTGGCACTCAAAGGGTTAACTATGAATCTGCTGGTCTGGTCTGTATGACCTATAGGAAGATTTGATCTAAGTTTTCAAATATTCAAGAAAATTCAAGTCGACATGTCCACTTTATAGTTGCCTAGAGGGATGGAGTCAGGTTTATAGGGGATACTCTGGGCCGTTAAGAAGCAATAGTGGAGGAGTTATGAGGCAGATCGGTTGTATGACAAGTTACAAATAAAAATTCCCATTGATTTTAACTGATCCTCTTTAATGGCAGATACTTCCTCCACATGTGCATTTTAGAATGGGAATTTTCATTTCTTGCCTATGATGTAGTTGGTTTCCCAGCTTTTTGTTCTTTCTGCATACAGCCTTTTGCTGGAAGAAAAAAAAAAAAGAAAAGAAACTGCACCCAATATGTATCACCCCCCTGGAGTAAGTTACATGGGCAAAGTTTCTCATGTTCAGTGCTTACTAGGATGCTCACCTCATCCCCTTTAAGACTAGATGTTTAATGATCTGTTTTCAACCTTTTGAGTGTCTGAGGGGTACCCAGCTCATTGCCAGTTTTCAAATAGTTAAAGTGTCAACATATTCCCACAGGACTTTACAATAGGGCAGACATGGTCCTCGAGTACCCCAGCAGTGCAGGTTTTGGTGATCTGCACACAGGCAAGAAAATCTAAAAAGCCTGCACTGATGGGAGTATGTGAGGACCGCTGCTGATAGAGATAGTTAGGCTGATGTAACTAAGAAGAACTGGAGCAAGCCATCTGCATCAGAGTGGGACAAATATGTTATCCAAGCTCCCGTTAATGTAAATGGAGTTTTAACCCTTGAATGCCAGAGAGGTATCCAGCGCAATGTACTGCAATGCATTGGATACCTCTCTGGCATTCAAAGCGGTTAAAGAGCCATAAGCACGAGGTAACAAGTGGGACAAATTTGGGGACAAATGAAAAACCCCATGAATGTTGTAGAGGGCTTGGAGTCCTCTCTAGTGGGGTTAAAAGCCACATTTCAATAAGTGGTGGACATGCAGCGCTATTTCCCCATTCTGAAAACATGTTACATCCACTGTTTTTCAAGTCTTCATCCCGATGGAACCGATGGATCATTGATCTTATTCTTTCTTAATATTACTGTCATACAAATACTCCCCAAGTTGCGTCTCTGCCTCCTTCGGCACAGATCTATATACTGTAGCTCCCGAGGTCTTCTCTTCAATAATGCAGAGCGCTGGGAGATGATGTCACCTCCCAGTACTCTGCATTACTAAAGAGCCGAGGAGTGAGCAACAGCATACAGGTCTGTGCCGAAGGAGGCACAGACCTTACTATGTAGATGGTTACTGCTGCCACTGTGACAGTGACAGGCGCCCCTCTGTGGAGTGCGCCTGTAGGCAGATGCCTACTCTGCCTTATTGCAAACCCGGCCCTGATATCCTGGCCAATTCCACCAAGCATCTTATCCCCCTTCTATGGAAGAATACACTCTCTCCATCTGCCTGCCGCTCAATGGAAAGAACATACTCAGTCGGTATATACATTAGAAAATATTCATGCTTTGGTCACTAATACTGTCGGTGAAGTCTGGTCCCCCTGGGAGAAATACTGCACTGTCAGTGGCACATCTGTTGGCTAGAGTTTTACACTCCCTACTTCATTAAACTGTTACTATACGCGACCTCTGCAAGCCAAGCCTGTGTGGACATGTCTCCCCCCTTCTTCCATCATTTCTCCCCCTCATTCCTCTACCATCCACTCCACTTTTCCTCTGCCTATTCATTGTTTTTTTCTCTATTACTATTTATCTCCAACATTTTCTTTTCCTTTTTTTTCATCTGTTATATTGGCCTTTGGTCAGTTTCCATTTAGCTCCTGGACAGGCATAACTGTCTGGTTTACTGCCATTTTTAGCCCTCAGATTTGTCATACTACAGTTATCAGATGCCAGTGATCCCCTTAGATGGGCTTTTATACACTTCTATGTCATCTGTTTTCTGAAAATATGTAACATCAACATCTTCATCTTGTATTATTCTTTCTCTTCAGTAAAATACAATTTTAATTAAAACAAAAACAAAAAAAAAGCCACATTTCATTTATCTGAAATTCTGGGAACTTTCTTTTTTAGTTGGCTTGCTCCAGAATTGCTCACTTTTAACACCGAGTATACGGCCCATTTTGTTTTACTTTACTCTTAAAACCCCTTTCACTTCCCGTACTTGTTCTGCATTGAATGCCTGTTGTTTTATGGAAGTCAATCTGTAAACTGCATCAGGACAGATCAGAAAGAAAAAGCCTATTACCTGAAACATTTAAATAACACATTAGAAAAATCCTCACCACTTCCTTGTGCCTGGAAGGTGCTGTTCTCTTAACACTGCTCTGCTGCCTGTGCCTGCTGTTAGACTCCCTGTAATTATCCCCTGTCTTTCTACTCTGTGCATACAAGGAGAAAATTGGGCACTGTTGATTGAGGAGCCGTAGTTATGCCAGGAATTGACGGCTGACCTGCGGACCTGTCAATTCTCCTGTCACTGCTGTTATTAGATCACCTGACTGCAGGGGACAGGCGTCTCCCTTTGGCTCCTCAGTGGATTAAATGCCCCCGTTCCTTGGCAGTGCAATATTAAAGGTACTGCACCTTGGGAGGGCAACCTGTGGCCTTCCAGCTGCTGTTGTTGGACTACATATCTTTTTATCAACGATTGGCTGAGGATGATTGGGAGGTGTAGTCCAATAACAGCTTGATGTAAGTTAACCCTTTGAGTGCCAGAGAGATTAGCAACGCATTGCTTCACAATGCATTGCATACACCTTTGGCATTCAAAGGGTTAGCCAGACCCTATTCTAAACTATATAACCCTATCAGAACCATTTTTTTTTGTTTTTTTTACTGTACGTAGCTTTATTAACCTCTCATGGGTTTATTTTCAAAGTGCATTAACCCTTTGAGTGGGGGTATCCAACACATTGATTTGATGCTGGATACCCTTCTGACACTCAGACAGTTAAGGTTTGTTCACACAGCAACAGGCAAGGATGGGAATATCAGTATGTGGATCTCAGGGGCACGTGGGTAAAGATAAAGGCGGGGCAGTTCTGGAGCCACACCCACTGCACCATAGAGAACAAATAAACGTTTACATGGGACATGAAAGCCCTTGAATGCTAGAGGGCAGTGCTTTTGAGATTTCTAGCATTTAAGTGGGTAAGAGCCCCATTTAACCCTTTGAGTTCCACTGCTGTGACCAATGCATTGGACACCTCTCTGGTACTCAAAGGGTTAAGATTTAGTTGGGAAAATTGTTGGGGCACTTGGTTTTCTCCAGAATTGCTCCAATTCAATTGATTTAAATGGGGGGGGGCATTTAACACACTGAATGCTACACATTGCAACACCTTTCTAGCATTCAAGATTTTAAAAGCCCCATTTGAGTCAATAGGGATTTTTATGAAGCGTTGTGTTGGAATCCAGTTAGACATGCAAAGGGTTAAAAGCCCCAATTCAACTTTGGGGGATTTTTATTTGTCCCCTATGGTGCTGCTGGTTTGGCCCAGAAATGCTGTCTTTATTTTTGTACATACGGCCACCACAAAATGGAGATCGGTATTTCAGGTCCGGTTTCCTCTCTGGTAACAAAACAGCTCTTCTGCGTTCCCATAGAGTCCAGTACAGAAGCCACTTCATGCCATACATTTTCAGTCTGAATGTAATCACATGATCTATGTTTTGTGCTTACAGGACACGCTCACTTCTTTGTCAGTAGCTGTAGTACCCCAGCTTCCCAGGGGGGCTGCAGTGGAGTGGCATGTGGTAGCTGCAGCAAGTGACCCAGCAGAGTGGCAGTACTCCTCATTGTCTGAGCATGGTGCCGGACTCCAGGCAATGCTTAATGGGGTGTTTTCAAGTGGTGCGTCCTGTGCCTCCCTCACACTGTCTCTGTGTGTTCCTCCACACGTGACACCCAACAAAGCCCAGGACTGGTGTGGTACTAGTGACCTGCTAAGAAAGGCACTAAGGAGAGCTTTGGAGGAGATCCTGACAGATACACCTCTCACACCTCTGTGCTGCAGGACCTTCCATAGGAGTGAGGGCCCAGAGTCACAAAGTCTGAGAGCAGGTGAGGTTCAGATTATATTTAACCTTTTGGGAGTCATGGACATCTCTAATGTATTGTAGTACAATGCATGGGGGGGTTGTCTGTGTAGTAGATGGGGGGAGTTGTGGGAAGGAGGGTCCTGTGGAGTAGATGGGTGTGGGCTTGTATACTACAATGGGCTGTGTACTAGATGGGGGCCAAGTGACCTGCGTGCTGGATGAGGGGGGTCAAGTGGCCTGCGTGCTGGATGAGGGGGGTCAAGTGGCCTGCGTGCTGGATGGGGGGGCTGAGTGGCCTGTGTGATGGATGGGGGGGATGAGTGACCTGCATGCTGGATGAGGGGGGTCAAGTTGCCTGCGTGCTGGATGGGGGGGCTGAGTGGCCTGTGTGATGGATGGGGGGGATGAGTGACCTGCATGCTGGATGAGGGGGGTCAAGTTGCCTGCGTGCTGGATGGGGGAGGCTGAGTGGCCTGCGTGATGGATAGGGGTACTGAGTTACCTGCATTCTGGATGGGGGGGTCAAGTGGCCTGCATTCTGGATGGGGGAGGCTGAGTGGCGCCATGCTGGATGGGGAGGCTGAGTGCCCCTGTGTGCTGGATGGGGAGGTTGAGTGGCCTGCATTCTGGATAGGAGGGGGGCTGAGTGGCCTGCCTGCTTGATGGTGGGGGGCTGTGTAGCTGGCATGCTGGATGGGAGCTGGATTGGCCTGCATGCTGGATGGGGAGCCAGGAGCCCTTTATTTGTGATGTTCATGTATTAGAAGTGGTGAGATGACGGAGTTGATGGTGCATATGCCTGGTACCACAATTACATGAGATAATTATTTGCCTCTTTCTCTGGAGGTGTCTAATGCTGTTGTGCAAGTCTCACTGGTAACACACCTCTTGCCTGGTGCCAGGATGGCTGATCTGGGTGTAGCTTGTGGCTGCTATCAGTCTGATGGTGGCGACACAATGAAATTTTGCCACAGACAGGAGCCGTCATTAGCAGAGCTTTCAGCAGTAGCTCATATCCACTGGAGGGAAAAGACTAATTAACTGCTTGCTTTCCTGAATCCGCCTCTACCTGTTCTGATGAGGTGCATTCACATTTAGAATATCAATTCCTCCACTTAACTCCTTCACTGCCTGCATATAATTACAAATGCTGGAATGATTGTGGAGGGCTTCTTGCTGTCTGTGGCATGGTAAGTTTTTCTATGCCAAGCAATGCTGAGGGGGCTTTCTGCACCAAGCAGTGTGATGTGGGCTTCCTTACCAGGAGACAGCATGGAGCAGTCATTGGCAACATAATGCCCTCTTGCTGCTGTCAGACAGCAGCTCCCATCATCCCCAGCTGACAATCAAGGGATGATGGGAGTTGTAATCGGACAGCAGCTGGATGGTCTCACGTTGTCCAGCCTGCTCTGGGAACCTCCTGTGCTAATCAGTGTCTTGGGTGTCTTCTTGTGCCCAGCAATGTGATGGGACCCTGCTATACCCTGTAGAGTTGTGAGGCCATTTGGTACTGGCAGTAACTTTGGGGTCCCCTGTGATCACACATAAATTGATAAGTGCAAACGCTCAGCTGATCTCTCCCCACCCTTCCTCCCCCCATTCTGGTACAGCTGGGATAGTTGTAATGAACGAATCCTTGATTTAATAAAGCCCAATTATTGCTGCTGTTTATCTGCTCATTTTAAACATTTTGGGATTCAGCAAATTATAGCGCTCCCGGCCTTTCCAATTTCAGGATCCGTTAATATCCCCATCAGGCCCTGAATTAATAAACCACAACAAAAAAAAAATCCTCATTCTAAGGAGATTATCATTACACTGTGAGTGTCTCCTGTTCCTAGGGCTCAGCAGTAGTTAGATAGGGAGGGTGCAGCCAGGCTGTTGAGCATAATAAGGCCTGACAACAGAGGATCTGTCATTTCCTCCAGCTTGGGTACAAAGTGACAGTGACACTGGAGACCTGGACTCATCATGTGCGTGTCCTCCATTGTAGTTTAACACTTTGAGTGCCAGTGGGGGCAATACATTACTCTGCAATGTTTTGACCTTCACGCTGGCATTCAAATGTTTACCAGCTTGAGCTTCAGAATGGTTGCACACCACTCTGGCCTGTAAAGGATTAACCTCTTTGCTGCCAGAAAGCCTGCTATGCTTAGCTAGTTTCTCTAGATACAGACCAAAGGAAACTAATGACTATGGCGGTTCTTACAGGGGATTCTGATGTTTCAGCCAGGTTGGGACATGGAACCTGATCATTATCATGACCCATTGTGAGCCTTTAATTGCTATAATTATCCTTTAAATACAACATTGTGTCATTCTTTCCTAGGCCTGCAGGATATCCTGGGTGACATCTGGGGTGACCAGTCTCCAAATCTGGTCCTGTTGCCAGTAACAGACCTGCCTGGTTCTGAAATTCTTCACATGTCATTCTGGTTTAGTTCCTGACCCGGTGCAGGAGAGGCCAAAGGTCACAGCAAGACACGGAGAATGCTCTGGAATGTTCGGGAGTTGAGAACCTTGAGTTTTCTGTCATCCTAAAGTGATCTCCAAAGAAATCATAGAGCATGGGTTAACCGTTTGAATGCCAGAGGGGTGTCCAAAGCATTGCAAATGCATTGGACACCCCTTTAGCAGTAGTTAAACTGCTCATGAGACTTGCTCTGTATGCCATAGTGTAAACTGACACTGGCAGGAGATGGGAAAGAAGATTTAACCCTTTGGTGCCAGAGGAGCACGCAACACATTGCTCTGCAATTCGTTGCGTACCCCACTGGCACTCAAAGGGTTAAAGATATAGTAATGTTTCACAAAAACAGCAGCTCCAAATTCATCTTCATTGTATTTGGGCCATGGAGACTGTTAATTCAGTACTGTCAGATCTGTAGTTCAAGAGCAGTTGAATGATAAAGTATCCCTCTCCTGCCCCTTTTACCTAGTGTAAGCCGCCTCCCCTCAGATGTGGAATCCGGTCTCTTGACTGGACAGATCACAGCAAGGAACAATCTTCTTACTGTGAGCATAAGCAAAAAAACTTCCCCTTTGACAGGTTTTTCAGGCTTTTCCTTATGCTCACTGAAGATTGTCGCTCTCTTCAATCCGTCTTTCTGCTCTGAGGTGAGCAGTGTTACATCAGTAAAAGGGGTGGGAGGGGGAAACTTTATCATTCAATTACTCTTGAACTACAACTCTGACAGTACTGAAATAACACTCTCCATGGCCCAAATACTATGAAGATTAATTGGAGCTGCTTTCTTTGTGAAACATTTCTATCCTTTTAATAGTGTTATGTGAGGTTTCAGAAGAGACAGAAAACCCTTTAATTTTTTTTCAAACTTACACGTCTTGTTTGTTACAGAAACGTTCTGACTATATCAAACGGTGTACCTGTATATATTTGTGAGTGTATGTGTATATACTTATAATTTGACCTTCATACCTGGATTCGTTAAAATTATCTGACACTGAGAAAGTTGAAATATTAACCCTTAGGGTCATATGTTCAAAAGAAAGTGGAGTAATTATGGGACAAGCCAACTGCAGCATTGGGAAGAAAAAAAAATGTCCACTGATTTTCAGTTGATGCTTTTAACCCTTTGAGTACCAGAGGGGTATGCAGTGCATTTCATACCCGTCTGGCACTCAAAGGCTTAACCCCTTGAATGCTAGTGAGGTCCCCAACTCATTTAACAGCAATGTGTTAAATACCTCTATCACTCAGTGGGTTAAACTACCCATTTAAATCAATGGGATTTTTATATTCCCGTCCAAATTGGTTTGCCACAGAATCACTCCCTTTTTTTCATAAAGGGAGAGTAATATTTCACAAAAACATCAGCTCTGAATTAATATTCATAGTATTTGGGCCATGGAGAGTGTTATTTCAATACTGTCAGAGTTGTAGTTCAAGAGTAATTGAAGGATAAAATATCCCCCTCCTGTCCCTTTTACCTAGTGTAAGCCACCTCCCCTTAGATGTGGAATCTGGTCACTTGACCAGACAGCTCACAGCAAGGGACAATCTTCTAACTGTGACCATAAGTAAAACCCTGCCCTCCTTGACAGTGGAAGGCAGGTTTTTCCTTATTATCACTTAAAATTGTCCCTTGCTGGACAGTCTTACTGCTTTGAGGTGAGTAGTGTTACATCAATAAAAAGGCCGGGATGGGGATACTTCATAATTTAATTACTCTTGAACTTGGACACTATTGAAATAACACTCTCCACGGCCCAAATACTATAAAGTTTAATAGGAGCTGATTTTTTGGTGAAACATTACTATCCATTTAACATAAGGCCCTTATACTGCACTACCATATAGTTTGTATGTAACCATCATCATCACATCGGCAACCCATAACATTCTAAATCAATGTGTACCACACTGGTAATGCAGGTGAGTTATGTTGGTATTTCTCCACTGATGTTAACACAGAAATAGAACCAATTGGAAGATTCAAACTAAACAGCCAAACAGTGACCAAAAGTGATCACAAACCTTTAGATATTTATTACAAACCCTAATGCTGATGTATAAAGAAGAATTTGAAATATTCTAGGGTAAATCAAAAGCCCCATTTTAAATCTGTGGATAATTAGGGAATTTTTATTTGTTCCCTTCGGTGCTGCTGGTTTGTGTTATTATTGATCCCCTTCTTAAAGGGACAGTAATGCCCCCCAAAAAAGTCCAGTTTTGTAGGGGTTAAAATATTAATCAATATGCTCCAAACCCTCTCTCAAACCGCAATGGTTTGAGAGATATTGGGATTCAAAGTCACCCCCCTTCTCCTGATGTCAGCTGTAAAGCTGACAGCAGGAGAATCGAGTCGTACGACTAGAGGAGGCTCTGCAGCAGAGCCGAGATCACTTTATTACTAAAGAATTCATTCATTGAAAAGGTCTACAAAGTGTGCTTGCAAACCAGGCACACCTTTTAGACCTTTCCAATGAATTAATTCTTTAGTAATAAAGCGATCTCGGCTCTGTTGCAGAGCCGCCTGCTGGTCCCCGGACCGGCATCTCCTGCTGTCAGCTAGACACTGACATCAGGAGAAGGGGAGAGAGGGGGGAACTTTGAATCCCTATATCTCTCAAACCATAGCGGTTTGAGAGAGGGTTTGGAGCATACTGATTAATAATCTAACCTCTACAAAACTGGACATATTTTTGGGGACATTACTGTCCCTTTAAAGGGATAGTAGTGTCTAAAATAAAGTAGATCGCAGAGTCTTCATTATGGTAAGCATAACACATTGTACTATGTTTAATAACTTACACTGCTATAGTTTTAAAGATATTCCATGTAAAAGGAGCACCCTCCCGCCCCTTCTGGCTCCGTCATTGATCCTCTCTGTCTGGTCCAGATGGAGAGCGGTGAGGGACATTTTTCAGTAAGCAAAGGAAAATCCTGCCCTCCTTTGTCAAGGGGGCAGGGTTTTCATTATACTTACTGTCTTGAGTTTGTCCCTCGCTTCGTCCGTCTGGTCCCAGGAGCGGATTGCAGCTACAAGGGGAGGCGGCCAGAAGGGGCGGGGGGATCCTTTTACATGGAATATCTTTAAAACTATAGCAATGTAAGTTATTATACATAGCGCAACGTGTTATGCTTACCATAATGAAGACTGATCTACTTTATTTTAAACATTACTATCCCTTTAACCCTTTGAGTTTTTTTATTTATATAGCACACACAGATTACGCAGCGCTTTACACTCATATTGGTTCCTGTCCCCATTGGGGCTCACAATCTAAATTCACCTATCAGTATGTTTTTTTTGGAGTGTGGGAGGAAACCGGAGTACCCGGAGGAAACCCACGCAAACACAGTGAGAACATACAAACTCATTGCAGATGTTGTCCATGGTGGGATTTGAACCCAGGACCCCAGCGCTGCAAGGCAACAGTGCTAACCACTGAGCCACTGTGCTGCCCAGTTCCAGCGGTGTAGCAAGTGCATGGTTTCTGGCACTCAAAGGGTTACTAAATCAGCCCCTCTAAGTCTAGGAATCAAACCAGGAATGTTTTCATGTGTGTTGCATTTGGCCATTCTATGAACTTTCAGTGTTACACTAGACCAGTGGTTCTCAATCTTTTTTTTTCGGGGCACCCCTATCACGTAATCTAGAACATTCGGGGCACCCCTAACCTATTTAATGTACTTTATCAAGGGCATAAGAAGGGTACAATACATAAATATACAGTTATTATTAGGCATTATAATCATAATAACAAAACTAAATATATGGTGCATAACAATTTCTATAAATCTTTATTTAAACGTCCATTTTTGTTAGTCTTCATAGAAACGTTGGGGCACCCTAAGTTGATGTCCATGGCACATCAAAGTGCCACAGCACACTGGTTGAGAATCACTGCACTGGACTGTAATGCTTTGCAGTGCAGTTTGTTGTAAGGCTCTAGAACAGGGACAGGCAACCAGAGGCTTTCCAGCTGTTAACTACAATTCTCATCATCCTTTGACAACCAGTGGCATGCTGGGGATGATGGAGGTTGTTGTCCACAAAGGCTGGAGGCCCTCAGGTTGCTGTCCCTGGTCTAGAAGAAAAAGGGTATAAGAGAAAATGTCAACTTGTAAGAATTGAAAACCTGACTACATACATAAAGATAGAGATAGCAAGGTAACTGAAAATGATATCCAACCTTGGCACTTTGTTTTCAGCTAACAAAGCCAGAAGACTTATGAGGCTCAGAGAGGATTACAAATGATTAATTAGTAGCTCAGATGGATAGTACCCACTCAGGTGCAGACAGTCTCATTTTTAGCTGTCTTGTGCATATTAGTCTGCTCCTGCTCATTAGACTATTACATCACTAAAATTCCTGGAAAGTTTCCTTTGAATGAGAGAACAAGCTAACCCTAGATGTACATTTATGCCCCTGTTTGCTTCATCATTGAAGTGCAGTTGGTCTGTACAGACAAAGAGGGCAAGAAGACAGTCCGGGGGGAGATGCACTAAGGTGATAAAGATTAGATGACTTCTCCAGTTATATCACTTCACCAAGTTCTATGTTCTTCTATGGAGCCTATGCACAAATATGTCTAAAGTTCAAGAGATCTTAGTGCATAGGTTCCATAAAATAACATAGGAACTGGAGAAATGATATGACTGGTGATGTTCTCTCCACTTTTTCACATCTTGGTGCATAACCCCCCAGGAGTTTTAGCAAATTTAATAAAAGTTATAGACACTAAAATGAGATCGATGCTCTGCTCCTAAGTGAGAACTTGCCCATAGAAGCCAAGGGTAGGCAGCCTTTGGGTCTCCAGCTGTTGGCTGGTTGCGAAAGGTGAGAATTGTAGTCTCTAACAGCTGAATACACAAAGGTTGCCTAACCCCAAGGATAAGCTGTTTGGCAATGTGCGTTCCCAGTGAGTTGGCTTTACTTGTTTAAATCCTTCCCGTGTCTCCCCAATGGCAAAGTGTACTCCAGAAGTCGATCCCTTGATTACTGTGTGCTGATGCACGCAGAGGCAGAAATATACAGCTTTTTTTAAGCAGGTAGAGATATCATCAGTGCAAACAAGATCAAGCAATCATTTTTATTTTCAAAAAGCACATTCAGTAATATAAAGTTGAACACACCTGGGTGGATTGGCCTCCTTTAGTCACCCCACTGGTTTCTGTTTGCCTGGCATTTCTGGACTGACCATCCCAGCAGGAGCATACTCATATGTATGAATACACAAGGAAACATTTACTCAGTAATGGAAAAAGAGCTCTAACAACGAGTAGAACCAGATTATCTTCTCAGTATCTGTCATCCTTTATTTACTTTGTTGATAAAATCACATTTTAAAATGATATAAAAAATAATAAAATATATTATTTTGTGGTATATAGATTGTTCACACTTGTTTTGTAGGGTAATCTTACACCTTATAATAATGTATATGTAGAGTTATATACATTTAAAATATGAACTACATTAGCCACGAGTAGGTGATGAAACAGGTGTTTAGCAATTGTTTTTTTTCTTCATCATGTCTCCTCTTGAGAATCAAAAGATCCCATACTTTACATTGCAGGTTCACACAACTTAGTATGTTACTTGTAATATTGCATTTGTTATTCATATTAGGTGTACTTTCTTCACAAATTAAGTCATATAAATATTAACTTGGATTTATTTATTTGGTTGTTTTGACCTTAAGTAGACAGAGGCCCAAGGGCAAACCGAGAGGATGTTTCGAGTTGCCCGGAAACCACCCTGGTGTTCTTTTGCCTCATCAGGGCAGAGACACACTAAATTTAAGCACTCCAATAAGGAAATGTTTGCTTCTGTTTGGCATATAACTGTACAGGGGAGGCAACATACTTTTCTCCAATTGTTGGTCTACAATTGCCATCAGCTTCAATTGAATGTTTCCCAGCTGAGGATGATGTGAGTTTTAGTCTACCAATACCTGGATGAATGAGTGTTGCTTACTGGTGGAGTATTCAGAGGCAACTGCAATGACTTCTGGGTAAAGAATTCTACAAAAATAATCAGATGCGTAACTAGAAGCCACCGGGCCCTGGTGCAAAAGTTGCCATGCCGCCCCCCCCATGATCATTGGCCATCTCCACTGGACACCTCCACATTGCTCCCCATTTCCACATTCCATCCACATTGTCCCATCATTGTCCGTTTCCTACCTCCCTGCTAGTCCAGCGGTGTGGCAGGAGAGGCCTGTGCCTTTTTCTGCACAGACCTTTATACTGCTGGAGCTCCCACACGGTCCTCTCTTCAGTAATGCACAGCATCCTGCATTACTAAAGAGCTGAAAAGGGAGCTCAGTTGCTGGAGGTCTGTGCCGAAGAAGGCACAGACCTCACCATGTTGCTGGCATTGGGTGGGGGGTGGCCAGGCCCCTGGAGTGATGGGCCTGGTCACATGTGCGACCCCTATTGTTATGACACTGAAAATAATTCAAGGTATCTTTTCCATAGTTTGTAGTTTTTGGGAAACACCTCTCTGAAAATCCTGGGTTTGCCCCCTGTGCCCATACATACCACTGTGGGATGCTTTCGGATGAAGCAGTTCTGCATTCAGTACTTTGGAGCATATACACAAAGACAAAAGTGTACAGTTCTAGGGCACATAATTACATCACTGGGAACAAATGCATTATACCATTAATTTAAAGGGCGTTTTTCCCCTGTTGCATTGTGAATGACTTATATAGTTGATGAGGCAGAAAAGAGACATGCTCATCAAGTTCAGCCCATGGCATGTTACCCTTGTTTACTAGAGGAAGGCAAAAAAAAACATACTGAAGCCATTTCCAATTGAGCCCCAAGTGGGTAAAAAATTCCTTACTCCAGAGGGATAATTCCCTGGATCAACATACTATCTGCATTGAAATCAACTCATAATTCTTAATATCTGAGCTAAGACGGTATCTGTTACTTTTTTGAAAGCAAATACAGTATCTGCAAACACGGCATCTCAAGGCAAAGAATTCCATAACTTTGCTACCCTTACTGAAAAAAAATAATTGCCTGTTCTTTAGTCAAAAGCTCCTTTCCCCTAGTCTTGACGGATGACCTCTTGTTTTTTGCTCATCCTTTTGAGTAAATATTTCCTTAGCTGTTTTTTGTATCTATCATCCCTTAGATATCTCTTCTGTAATGAAAACACAGGTCCTCCAATCCCTTTATCGGTTTTGTTGCAGGTCTCTGCACTTTTTCCAGTTCAGCAATGCATTTTTTAACAACTGGTGCCCAAAAATGTACTCCATATTCTAGATGAGGCTTACTCAAGGATTTATATATCAGTAGAATGTATGTTTATACCCCTTTTTATACATGATAGTACCCTATTGGCCTTTGCAGCAGCTGACTGACACCGCACACTGCTGTGGTCTATTATCTATCAGTACTCCTAAATCTTTTTCTAACAAGGATTCCCCAAGTAGTTTCCCATTTAGAGTATGTTTGTTTCTGCAGCTCAAATGTATGGCCTTACAGTTATCTATATTAAACCTCATCTGTTACATTTCCCCCCATTCACTCAGGAGGAGAAGCTCCACAATATATATACTTTTTTTACATATTAAGTATTACTATACCTTAAATTTGTTCCTTTTGTATGTATTTCCCAATGGTATATATTGATGAATGTATTTATCAAAGAGCATTTTGAACAAATTCCATCTTTCTTGTGCATTTTTATCTTTGAAGATTACATCCCATTGAATGTCCTTTAAAACTGCTATAAGCATTTGGGGGGGGGGGGGGGGGGGGACCTGAATGATAGTGAGATCTCCAAAGCCTTGTAACGAATTGGTCATAATGGTTACTGTATGAAATAGCTGGTGAGTGCAGAAACAAGATAAACACAGGAACAAATACTGAAATATAATATATATTGGACATCTAGCTATTGTGGACTACAACTCCCATCATCCTTAACTGTTAGGTCTAACAACTCCTCCTCCCTAATATGACAGGAATTTGTGACGTACACACGTGTACAATTTACCATACCTTAATAGAAGACAATGATGTATTGTTAATCCTGATTTTTAGCAGGCTTGTGGGGAACAATTTTCTTATGCACCCCCTTTCTTCCTTCTTATATAGTAGCGTTCAGCCTTCCGACCAAGAAGCAAATAGTGCAGAGGAGACTTGTAATACCCAGTTTGCTGAAAAACCGCACACGAGTTGGACAGTCATTGGGGGCCATTTTGAGCATTGCAACCTCCAATGTTGAACAGGCTGCACTGCAGCCCCATACTCATCACCTCAGGTCAGGTATGCAAGAGCTTCCTGGCATTGAATGAAATGAAGTTGCAGCATGTTGCTACTGGGTTTAACAGCCTGATTTATGGCTGTTGTAGTTTTGAGACATCACTGCAGTGATAGTATAAATGTGCAAATGTCACCCTTGTGAGCAAGCCCTTAGGTGCATCTATGAAGAAATTGAGCGTGGGGTGACTGAGTGATGTTTTTGTAAATGCTTTTCTAGTTTTAACATGGTTGGAAAATAGACATATGTCCATCAAATCCAACTTTTTCCAGATCGTCTTTCCTCCAAGAGAAAGAAATGAATTAGTCTGAAAACCGCAATCTTATTTCTTTCTGAAACAATATGTTATCTCTTTGAATTCATTAGCATATATTTGTATGCCCCTTATTTGATTTGTTTATTTTTTTGCTAAAAAGGTTATTTTAACATCCCCTGCCATTAAGTGTTTTTTTTGTTTTGTTTTGTTTTTTGCTTGTATCTGACTAAAGATGTACAAATATTTCTGAACTACAGTAATGTCCAGCTTACTCCAGCATGTTTGTGTATAAAGCATGTGATAACCTACAGGGATTTTAGATAAATCTGTATTCAGGGGTTGACATTTTGGTTGTCAAGGTCATCTTGATCAAAGGTCACTGATATGATAAAAATAGTGCACATTGAACCATTAACCATTTGGATGCTAGAGAGTAAAATCTGTCAATTTTAATCTGCTAAATTCTGTATGAGATGTCATACTACTGTATATAGCTATAAAGGTCATCTTGATATAAAATGCAATATATTTTACAGAATGCCTTGGATGCTAGAGATTTTACTTAACCCCTTACATGTTTGGTAGAAATGGGTTTGGTAGTATCTAGGGGGATAAACATTATTGCTAATATGGACCCTGTCTCCTTAACATACGTTTATTTCATGTTAAAGATAATTTAAAAATGTCTATATGTTGTGCTAGTTATTTCTTTGTAATATATTTTTTGTGAATGAGCCTATAACGTTGAATGTGAACCCTATTACCACTTTACCCAATAGATATGATGTGAGGGAGACTATTTTGTCTCACTTACTAAAATAATTTTTGTTGGACCTGAGGCACCTTGGCTTTTTAGCATCGCACCTCATGTACCTGTAGAAAACAATAAGTCAGTGTGTGCAGGAATCTTACTGACTGTTTCCAGCTGGGTATTACAGAGAGCTAATTTCAGCACATAAGACCCTATTAAAACTAGGCTCCTGTTCATTTTTCTATGTGTCATTTTGCTTGTATGAATCCTTATTCACGTTTTAGAAAATTAGAGTTCCCGCATCTGTTTTTGAAGCTTAGAAATAACCAGTGGCGTAACAATAGTGGTTGCACCTGCGACTGGGCCCATCACTCCAGGGGCCCGGCCGCCCCCTGCGACCCCCCAGCCTGGTGTCCGCAACATGCTGATCACTGAGGTCTGTGCCTTCTTCGGCAAAGACCTCTAGCAGCTGAGCTTCCTCTTTGGCACTCTAGTAATGCAGAGCTCTGGGAGATGACAACAAATCCCAGCAGTCTGCATTACTGAAGAGAGGACCACGCTGGAGCTCCAGCTGTATAGAGGTCTGTGCAGAAGGCGGCACAGACCTCTCCTGCGACGCCGCTGGACCACCATGGAGGTATGAGATGAACACTGGGGAGGGGTCAATAGGGGCATTGTGGAGATTGGAGGCATCGTGGAGGCAATGTGGAAATGGGGGGCAATGTGGAGGTGGCCAGTGGAGATAGCCAATGTGGTCGGGGGGGGCAATGTCATTGGAGGGGGGTCATTGCAATTTTTGCACCAGGGACCGGTGTCTTCTAGTTACGCCTCTGGAAATAACCCTCTTTATTTTATAGACCATGGCTAAGTAACCTTTGCACCTCCAGCTGTTGAGAACTACAAATCCCATCACAGTGACTTATTTGTAGATGATGAGTGTTATGCACTAAGGCATAATAAAGAGTTGATAGAGTGGAGATGACTTCTCCAGTGATATCATTTCTCAAGTTCCTGTGTTATTCTATAGAACCTGTGCACACTCCAAGATCTCTAAGGTTGAAAAAAATATTTGTTTATAGGCATCATAGAATAACATTGGAACTGGAGAAGTGATATCACTGGAGAAGTCATCCCCACTTTATCACCTCTTTATCACAACTTATTGCATCTTCCCTGATGGGAGTTATAGTCTTCAACAGTTCAGGAGAGAGTTTCGAGTAGAAAGAATATACAATTCTCAGATTTTTCAAGTTGGTGGATATTTAAGAATAGCCCCCGCTTAGCTTACTATGTCCAGAAAATCCTAATGTCCCCTATGAATTTTGCACTTTTGCCTTGGTTCAAGAGAGAACCTCCACAATCAGTCCTGGATATAATGTCCATGGAGGCGGACATGACGGTTGCTGGCAGTTGGTTCAGTCTGAAGCAGGTGAAGTGTGTGAGCTTAGTTATTATTATTAGGTTTTACTTCTCCTTTAGCAGCATTTGCAGAATATACATTGTGCTGCAAAACTTTATTTTTGATTACAATATTGCTGCCTCACATACAGGATACATTTTCAGTATCTGATAATCCACAGTCATTTACATAACTGATAGACTTAACCCTTTTGGTGCCAGAGAGGTATCCAATGCAGTTCAACCTCTCTGACCCAACAGGTTAAATGAACAATTAACTGTATTATGAACATAATATGTTATATGGATTTTCCTGGTGGTTAAAACAAGGGTAGTCCCACTGCTGGAAGATGTTCTATTTGAAGTTAATAAAAGTGCCGACTGAGGGCGAAAAATCAACTTTTTTTTATAAGCATTCTGTGCAAGAGTTTGAGCTATAGACTGGGGGGATGCACTAAGGTGATAAAGTTGAAATACCTTCTTTAGTGTTATCACTTCTCCAAGTCCTATGTTATTCTGTGGAGCCAAGGTACTGATATTTCTCCAGCTTTTGGAGATCTTAGTGTA
This sequence comes from Rhinophrynus dorsalis, assembly GCA_037306005.1. Lineage (NCBI taxonomy): Eukaryota > Metazoa > Chordata > Amphibia > Anura > Rhinophrynidae > Rhinophrynus > Rhinophrynus dorsalis. Next base: position 20,347,007 of record CM074728.1, read on the forward strand.
TTGGCTCTATAGAATGACATAGGAACTGGAGAAGTGATATCACTGGAGAAGTTATCTCCACTTTATCACCTTCCTATCACACATTAGTGCATAACATCCTATTGTTCTCCATAGTAAATTATGGTAACAGCAATACCTGGTGACATAATAACAAATTGCAGTTTAATGTACAAATATTTGAGCTGTAATAACGTTTGGATGATTTGAGGGTGTACACTGCGAAATGCGTAGCCGGAAAGTATTTGTACTTTTATTATTTTTATATGATATTGTAAGCCTTTTTGAGCTGCATTAAATGTTAAAAGAAGAACTACTTGTTGGAGTTGTTTGCATGTGTCTTGGGACAGAGTAATCGTTGGGATCACCAAGTGGAGACGGTGTGAGATCTCCACTTGCCTGATTGTTAATCTTTGGTCATTACCAATGGTTGACTATATATAAATGTGAGTACATTTTTTTAAATCTATATATCTGACAGATCTGTGGAACTTTTTACACTGTTGGGAGGTTTTTTGTTTTTGTTTAGAGGTATTGAAATTCACGGAGTCGCTATGCTTCTGGGAATTGATGAGATGGCTCAGTTGGTTAATGCACCAGCTGTAGCAATGGTCAAACCACAAGGTCCTGACAAGGTCAACTCAGCCTTTCACTTTTCTGAGGTAGATAAAATGAGTCCAGGACATACTTGAAAATGAGTGATAATCTCACTGTTTTCTTCCTGGTAAAATACTTTAAAAAATAAAAAAAAACTGTAGCAAGTTCTAAGGACCCAGTTTCATTTTGTATCCGCATTGTTCCCTGTTGCACAGAGCTGGGAAATGTGTTCTATAAATTATTGCTAAAAGAATAGTTTGTGCAGTATAAACATGTTTAATATCTAAACACATTGCTGCAAAACATTTCAGGTAAAAAACTACCCCTTCCCATGGATGGGACACAATCCAGAAGTCTGTGACTCTCAGCCACAATCTTATGGGTTGTGTGCTCAGTCCCCACCAACCTGTTGTGTTGTGCTTTCAAGTGTGATACAGTAGGTGTATGGGGAGCTTCACTCTGCAAGAGAGGAAATGCAGTTTAATTAAGTCCTTTCACACCCCCTTCTGCTCCCAAGTTGCACCTCCGGGGTTCCTAGTGTAGCCCTGGCTTAATCGCAGATCTGCCCCCAATGGAGTCAATTATAGTTGCCATTTCAAGTGAAGAAAGGTTTGGGCATTTAACTTTGTGTTTTGGTAAACTCTGTAGTCTGCTTCTGAAACATCTGAGGATTCTTAAAATGTATCCTACTGAAAGTTTGTATTCCTTTAACTGAAACCTGTTTAATGAGATCTCACTATAATTGACTTAGAGTGCCCTCTTGTGGCCAACTGAAATAATGCAAGTTACTGCCCTCTGCACAAGAGTTGCTGAAACACATTACTGTAATTCCAAGTTGCAGTGTAACGGAAGATAGTTTTTTTTATCCCATTGGATGCTAGTGGGGTCTCCAATGGATTGCAGATCAATGCGTTGGAGCCCTCTCTACGTTCAGTGGATTAAAGGGATACTAACCTTTTATTTACCTCTATGTATTCTGCAGGTGCATAAAGTGTGACGTCAGATTTACTTTAGTCTTTTTTTTATCTTCACCTCTTTTTGTTATAATTTTATGTCCTTCCCTGACAATAAGCTTCCTGCAGCACTGAGTGTTTTGTATTATATAATTTTGTATTGTATTTCTTTATTTAATTTGCATTTATTTATTACATTGTCCCACTAAACCTGTTTTCACAGTCCCTGACCTTAAGCACTATGGGAACCAATTTAGAGAGTTTACTGATAGTGTTTAAAAATGTATTGAAAATTAGATTTTACCTGTTATACTCACATCACACACTGGCCCTCACCCATGCTCCTATCACACTCTGACCCTATTGCACACTCCATGCTTAAATTACACTGCCTCCATTCCATGCTCACCTCACACATTGACCTCTCCTATCACACTGAAGCGCTTCAACATTCCATGCTCACTTCACACAGACTGACTTCCTTCCTCACTCAATGCTCTCCTCTTATGCAGAACTGATTATATGTTTAGTCTGTATTAAACGGTAGGTGTTTTCCAGAGAACACATCCAGAACTCTGAAGAACACATTCAGTTTGACTGAGGCACACACAGATCAGAAGTTCTGCTTATAGCTCGGTGATCTGCATCTGTATTTGAATACCAGAGTGGTCACGAAACGCCTCACTGTTATATAGAGAAATTAGGGGGATCCCTTAGACATCAGGTATGATGTCTCAGGAATCCAAATAATCCTATATAATAATTCGCTAAATCGTGTGTAACACCGCGACATGTGCAGTACACAGTGCTGCGCGTGCTGCAGTCATGCGCAGTAGAGGCTGCCCATGGCGCGGGCAGTCTCTACTGGGTGTGAATGCCCCGCGACCAGGTGGCAGTGGCCCGTGTAACGGGCTGTTCAACTAGTGTAGCATAATACAGATCACTAAGCTTTCTGTATGTTGCAACGGATGACTGGAGGGAAAGTGTTCCATAATTTCAGCCCCCCCCCAGTGTTTTCAAGCAGCAGAGATAGTGGTACACTGTATCATTTTTCCTGCTTTTCTGGTCAGGAATCAATCCAGTCTCTACCTCTAAGGAGAGCAATTGGTTGTAAGGGTATGTAACAAACTATATTTAAAAAAAAAAAAATAAATTAAAGTTAAAATAACAAAAGGTATAGGCAATTTGACTTTAGTCATGCCCAGTGGAATAAAGTCAAAATGAAGGGCGAGTCTCTATGCAAATTACCCTGCTTTTTTTTCCCCCTCTTCATTTTTATGAGAACTTTTATCTGGGCTGCCATTAAGGAGGGGACTGTTGTCCCAGGCCTGAGAGGGAAAGGGGGCCTGGGCCCAGTGTATGTGAACATGGTAGTGCTGTCTAACGAGTTGCCTGGGAGCCCTTGCTGCCCACTAGGTAATTGTTTATAGCCCTCAACCTACAAAAGGAAGCTGTTTAAATTGCTCTTTTAGCTGGTCATATCTTCAGCACCTGGACCAGCTTATTTATTTAGTGCACCTCCATAGCCTGCTTCAGTAGTGTGGGCGTACTGTGATGAATGATGTCATTACAGTGAGACTGCAACTGAGAACACAGGTGAGGGAGGAGCACAAAGTACAGAAACCCAATCGATTGTTGAGGACCCCATGAACAAAAACAAAAATAATGTTTTTAGAGAGAGAGGAGGCTAATGAAAGGAGAGATGCAGGGAAAGGGGTAGAACGTACCCTTTGGATCCCAGAGGGGCAGGAAGCACGTTGCAGCACAATCTCTCACCTTTCTGGCATTTGCCTTTTCATTTCTCCCTCAATTTTAACCATTCATGACTTTCTTCTTCCGGCTACTCCCTTCACCTTGTTTCTTCATCTCTGTTTTACCTCTCTCCCACCTCTTTGTGCCTCCATGTCTCTCTCTCCCCCTACCTCCATATTTTGTCTTTCACCCACATCTTCTTCCTCTATCTGGATCCTTTTCTTCTTTCTCTCCCTGTTGTACATCTCTGTCACACTGTTCACATTTTGTTCACTCCCTCCTCTTCTCCCTCCAAGGGAGTTACTAAGTTCTCAAAAGACCTGGGGGCATGTGCCAGTCTAACACATTATTATTGCACTGTGCAGCCCAACTGCACCGTTACTAATATCGAAATAAAAAAAAAAAAAAGCAGAAGGAGTGCTGATTAGCCAGGCCATCGAATGAATTATACCTTCTGTCTAAGCTTGTGTGTGTGTGTGTGTGTATCACAAAATTCTTAGTGATTGATCTGGTTAAAACTGTACCTTTACTTAGCCATACTTAAAAACTTATTAAAATATGATATATTTAAAAAATCCAGGTTATGTGAATTAAGCATTTCTACATAACTGGATTAAGAACATTAAGTTGCTGGAGGCTTACTTCTGAAGCATTGTGTGAGTATCATTGCCCATAATTTAGTAGGCAGTTATGAGCCAAAATTAGATAGTGGCTGTTATTAGAAAACGTAAGATCGAGGGATAGGAAAAGGCCTGGAGCTCAGTTCACATTCTGAGCACTAGAACCCCCCGTGGCTTGAAGTTTCAAACCTTCCTAAAGTCACAGAAATATATAATCAAAGATGTAATAGACCAAAGAGAGAAATGACCCAGTAAATTAGAAATAAGTATCAAAATAGTGGTTCAAAAGAAAAAAGATTCAGTAGGATTTAACCCCAACTGTTCCACCCTGCTCATTTCACCTCCTAGCTGTGCTGCTTAAGCTGTAAAACACAGAGAATTGCATGATATACACATACTAATGGCACTCAATGGATTTCTAGCTGAAGCCTAGACAGAAGATATAATTCATATGACTGCCTGGCTAATCAGCACCCCTTGTGCTCTTTTGTGTGTATATACAAAATCTGCAGTGCAATAAACATACAATTCAATCATTGGTATCAAATATAAGATTGTTACTAACGAGACTAACATCATTACATGTCACAAGCTGGCAACAAGACCTCGGGCTTTAGCCCTCTCAGCCAGCATCTAGCAATGGCTCTGCCTCCCACCTTCCATCTTCTCCCTCTCTCCTCTCTATCCCCCTCTCCCTTTTTCCCTCTCTCCCCCACTTTCTCCCTCTGTCCTTCCCTCTTCTCCATTCCTCATTCCTCTCCTCCTTCCTTTTCTCTCTCTAACTCCTCCCTCCACCCTATCTGCTCCATCTCTTACTACCTCTTGCCCTGTCTATTCCCTCTCCTCGTGTCTTCCTCCCTTTCTCTCCTGCTTCATTTCCATCTTCTCCTTCCCTCTTTACCACATTAGAAAACATGCTCTCTCATTCCCATACACTCCCGCGTTCTGCCACACGCTTTTACAAGCATACATTAAACAACATACTTATACACACTAACTTGAACACATTGTAACGTGTGTTCACACATGCACACTCAAATATTTTGTGAGATGCTGAAAATCAATACACCAATATTAAGCTGTTCAACCCGTTAACTGCTAAGCCTTTTCACTCCCCAGTGCTAAGCATGTTTTTACACTCTTTTGCAGTTTATGGTTAAATGATGATTTCCGGTGCTCTTCTATGAACACGCCACACATCGTACAGACCCTGAAGTTGTTTTGAAATATTCCAAAAATAGTCCAAAAGAGACTGGAAAATTATGGTGAATAAAGCACCTGTACTTGATGGTATACACCCAAGGGTACGTAAGGAACTTAGTTCATTAATAGCAAGAACATTAATATTTATTGATTCACTTTCACCAGGAATAGTGCCCTGTGATTGGAGGAAATCTGATGTAGTTCCATTGTTCAAAAGGGGACAAGATCCAAACCAGGAAATTATAGATCTGTGAGCTTGACATCCAGAGTGGGTAATATATTAGAGGGGTTACTATCTGACAATATTCATGTGAAGACAAACAATATTATAAGTAGGAGTCAGCATGGTTTTATGAAGAACAGATCATATCAGACTAATTTACTTGCATTTTACAAAAGGGTAAGTAGTAATTTGGACAAGGGAATTGCTGTTGATGTAGTATACTTGGAATTTGCAAAAGCCTTTGATACAGTGGCTCACAACAGGTTACTGCATAAATTAAAAGGCTTAGGTTTGGGCGGAGATATCTGTACATGGATTGAGAACTGGTTAAATGATAGATGGCAGAGAGTTGTTGTAAATGGAACATTTTTAAGTTGGTCTAAAGTTGTAAGTGGGGTGCCACATGGTTCAGTCCTGGGCCCAATGCTTTTTCATTTGTTTATTAATGATCTAGAATTGATAAATGAAAGTAGTGTCTCAGTCTTTGCTGATGACACTAAGCTGTGCAAGGAAATACAGGGCTGGGTGTTTTTCTCTGCAGAAGGATTTAGATAAACGGAGTAAATGGGCACAAAAGTGGCAGATGACATTTCATGTAGATCTGATCTTGAGACCAACACATTCTGGTCAATAACAGTTATGTGTGAGTATCAAATTTTAATATGTAACACTTCATACCATTACAGTGCTTTGAGATATGGTGCTATAAGATAGCATTCCTCCTGGTTGCTGTTTGTTTTGTATGATCCCTTTTAGTGGTTCCTGTGAATTGTGTCCTGAGGGGTGATTGAGCGTACAAGCTTTGATCAATCTGCATGGGGCAGTATAATATCCTCCACTAGAACATAAAGCTACTGAGTGTCTAAATAGCAATTATAAATTGTGAGTACCACTCTTATCGATACAATATTATCCAGTCAGTGGATTACTGATTGTACTACACTATGAGAGATGCTGTGCATGTGCAGCCTTGAACATGTACAGACAAGCGATAGTGAATCTAGTTCCTGTCTGATTGGAGAATGTAAGTGCACTACTTGTGTGGTGTGACAAAGAGAAGGCGATGTAAACCTACATTTTTAATGGATAATAAAGGTTTTGCCCCACCCCCCCTAGCCTCGTAATTAATATGTTTGATGTGGTGATACAGCTCCTATCATCTTTGGCTGCCCAGCAGCTAAGTATGATAGACATTCAATTATATAAACAGTTAGATGGTCACATGCACACCTTCACACACACACACACACACACACACACACATATTTTACAGGCACACACAGTCAAATGTATGTGGGACCCAGGCTAGTGAGATGCTGTGAGAGAAAACCTGCCAGAGAGGGAGTGCTAGGGAGCGCTGCTAGTGGACTGAGCTATTACAGCGTAGGCTGTCTACTGGGAGACTGTGCTGCGGCTAAGCCTGCATAGCAAACCCCAGTGAAGCTGGATGTGAGCCCTGGATAATTCCACAGTAAACAGCACATTCTCTCCTGCAAGGAAAAGTGCTAGCTAGGGAGAGCGGACTAGGGATCGGAGATAGGGAATGGAGGCTACCAGATAGCAGTTGTAACTCTCCTAAAAACCGAACAGTGACAGCACACCCACAATAATGTAAATAGAGAGAGAAAGTACTTCACAGGTTGGGAGAACAGACCTGATACCAGAGGGTCCAGCCACAAGGTAGATTCAAGGAAGATCAGGAGGCTCATGAACTAGGGCAGAGGGATAGTAGAATGGTCAATGGTCTGGCAGGGTAAGGAGCAATGGTAGTCCAAATCAGCAGGTGGAAGAGTGGTCATTGGTCTTAGCAGGGTCAACGATGACAGGAGCAATGGTAAGCCAAATCAGCAAGCAGAAGAGTGGTCAATGGTCTTAGCAGGGTCAGCAATGGTAGGCCAATATCAGCAGGCAAAAGGGTGGCCAATGGACTAGGAAAGAATAAAAAAAAGAGATCAGGCAAAGACAAGAACAAAGAGCAAAGGACTGAGATGCAACATGTACAGGAAAACCATGAAAGTGCACTGGGGAACCAGGAAGCGGCCTTAAGAAAACGCAGTGTTGTGACATCAAGAAGTGCACACCAAGTAATGCTGAGGCCAGACTGGAGCTCTGAGGCACCAAACAGATCAGCATGATACACACAATCACACAGGCGCACAATTGCGCATTCACACACTTTTGGCTTGCACATATTTGCCTGTGCACAAATTTTCACAAGTTCTCACACACACAATTGGCACACTAGGTTTTAGTGCTCAAAAACAAACACATTTTACAGAGGCTAGCAAGCAATACAAAGGTATTCAAGTCTGTGCAACACTAGATCATTTTAGGTGTTGATGTTGCTAATCAATCTCTCAGCAGGGTTCCCTGAGGGTAACATTTAATATGGAAGGGTGTGTACACCATGGCATGGCTAGCCCCTTCTAAATTAATCAAGATATGTATTCTCAATGATTCACAGAACTGCACCCACCATATGAGTAAAGGGCATTATGCAACCTTTGGCTTCTATGGGTTTGAGGGACTTTTAGGCTTAGATGGAAAGAGGTTGGTTCAATTCAAACAATACATAATAAGATCATTCCACCTGAAGAAAAGACACACATGCTCTCACCTTTTTATCTGACGCACCTCTTAATAGTGTAAAAACACCTTAAAACCCTAGCCTTACTAAACCATTATTATTTATGCACACTGTATTTAACCCTTTAAGTGCCACAGGGGCACACAGCACATTGTTTTGCAATGTGCTGCATACCCCCTGGAACGCAAAGGGTTAAGATATTTTATGACACCAATAAAGTGGATCAATCACCTTAAGAAAAGTTTGATTAATTTTAAAGATCATTAAAAACTCCCTAGATGTTGGGTAAGCCATTTGTTTGTAATATAAAATGCTGAGAAAGTATCATTCATTTAGTGGTCATAGAGTGTGGCACTATATGTTAATTTGTCTCTGTGCTAGGCCAATATTACCATTCACTGTACTATGAATGAATCTGGACCAGCAGAGGTGGGTGAAAAAAGGTCCTCCTCAGGCCAGATCCAGCCCTCTAGTCCATATGATCTAGCTATCCCATGGGTCTTTTACATACAAGAAAAATGTTGAAGCCAATGGGGTCTCCAGCCAGCCCAGCCTGGCTTGATTCAGCGGTTCCCCATCAAGTCCTCAGTGTGGTCTGTGTATACAATGATATCATCACTTCATGCCAAACCCAGTGGGTATGTGCGTGTGTGTGTGTGTGCATGCAAGATGACAGCCCTAGCTTCCCTCTCAAATATTTTCTACAGGGGAGTAACTACAAGCTTCTGGACTCTGGTATGAAATCTGAGGCTGGGCCCCTCCAACACTCATATATATGATCTGGAGTAATTATGACTAGCATGTGCCAATCTGGACCATTGCAATGTGTTGGAAACCTCTCTGATGTACAAATGGTTAAAAAAGAAACAAGATGAGTCTAATCTATGCTATTCTCATCTTATTGGCTGTCAGCAGCTGCATGTTATGATGCCAGTAGCCATCAGCCAAGATAGGAACAGGACCGCAGTACCATATAGGTAATTATGCAAACTAGGGTGCTGAGATGCAGGGGCCATTGTGCCACAAGGTCAACATTAGGCCACTGAGAGAATGCTATACCTCCTAGATTTGTTTTTTAAATGAGGCAATGAGCATCAGACCACAGGCCCAGTTACTCCTATTATTAGTCCTGTTTGTTAGGCCACATTGTATAACTAAACCTTAACCCTTTGAGTGCCAGAGGGGTACGGAATGCATTGCTTTGCAATGCATTCCGTACCCCTCTGGCACTCAAAGGGTTAAAATTATGCTTAAAGGGATAATAATACTTAAAATGTAAAAAAAAAAAAATATGTTGTAGGGTTTATCCCCCTGAGTAAAACAAGAGTACTCCCACTGCTGAAAGGTGTTTCATTCAAAAGTTATTCATTTTCAAAGTTGAATTTTTTTAGGTGCAATATCACAGTGGCCTGAAATTGTACAGTGGCGCTGTTGCTACACCATCCTATGGAGATTTATGGTCCCGGTACCAGAGCTGTCCATAGGATCGTGTAGCAACAGCACCACTCTACAATTTCAGGCCACTGTGATAGTGCACCTAAAAAATTCAACTCTGAAAATTAATAACTTTTGAATGAAACACCTTTCAGCATTGGGAGTACTCTTGTTTTACTCAGGGGGATAAACCCTACAACATATTTTTTTTTTTTACATTTTAAGTATTACTATCCCTTTAATGTCCTCCAGCCTTGCAGAGGAAGAGCAGTGAGGACATTTAATGTTATCAATGAACCATACCCATCAACCCTGTTATTGGCTAGCTGACTTGGCCCGCCTGCTCCTCACAATGACTTGAGAGATTTGAGCAGCTACTATCTAGCCACCCAGTACTTTTTTAAATATTAAAGGCTGTATTTATGGGGCATAAGGATTGTGGTGGGGGGTTCATAGGATTGCGCAAAGCACATATCTGTTGCATACAATGGATTAATCCTAATAAGCTATGACTATTATACTGGGTAAAAGGCAGTACTAAAATTCATGTTTCATCTCTTGTCTCTAATGGCACAGACAGATGGAACAGAGAGAGCCATGTCAGTGTCTAAAGGCAGAGCATGCTGTTTTTTTTTTTGTTTTGGTTTGGTTTTTGGTTTTTTTTTTTGCAAGTTTGGTGTTAGTACATTAGCTTGAGACACGCTCAACACCTGACTCAACACAAAGCATCAGTATGCACTGGATTAAGCACTGGAGAGAGTCCCCGCCCCTCATACTCCTGTGACAGTAAAGGTGTGATCACTTTGCCAGGTAGTGGCTCTGTAAATCTTTTCTGCTGATACCTGTGCATTCTCTGCACATGATGTTATAATTGCTCTTGTAGAATGAGCCCTGGTCATCACTGGAGGTTCCATATTCTGGGTGTCCAGTCTCTGCTAGCAAAGATGGAGAGATGGGCAACCACAAGCTTGTGTGCATGGAGTTGAGTACATGCTGGAGAGCTTTAGCAGTAACTGGAGGGTTTTTGCTGTGGCCAAGGCCGGGGTACAGGTTCTGGCCAGAAGGACAGATATCCAGTTCCAGAGGAGCTAGGAACTGGACCAGGATTAAGCTCTCCATAAACCAATAGGTTTGCCCAAACTAAACAGAAGGGTGGATCCATTTATGCAGGTGGTTGATGGAAGCTGGCTCTAAACAGGAAAGTGCCGGAGGAAGTAGCAGGTACAGTTTAGCTCAGTTGGATGGCTGGGGAACTGATCATCAATGCAAGTCCACAAACAGAACATCAGTTGAGAATGACTGAAGTAGAGGAGTCATAGAGTAGTGACTAGTTCTGCCACCAGAGGGAGTTCTGCAGATAATGGTAAATTGACTAGGAGTCATGGAACAGAATGGACTGTCCAACAGTGTAGTCAAGCCTGAGATAGGTTAGTCGGATGCTACAGACACACAGAGTCCTCGACACACCAGCAAGGCCTGAGGCAGGATTGTCTGTTGTTACCAACACACAGACTGTCCGACTCATCTGTAAGGCCTGAGGAAAAATAGTCGAACATTATGGACACACACAGTCCTCAACACACCGGTAAGGCCTAAGGCAGAACAATTAGATGCTACCAACACACAGAGTCCTCAACATGCCTGCTAGGCCTGAGGCGGGAGAGTTGGGCAGCTCCAAACCAGAGAAGCAGGCAGTCGGAAGGTCAGTGACAGGCCAAGGTTGATACCAGATGAACAGCAGAATAACCAGAGGAGATGACTGGATCAAGTCGGAAGACAAGCCCGGGTTAAAAGCCAGAAGTTGGAGATAAGACAAATCAGCAGGCAGAAAGCAAGGTTAGGAACACACCAGGTCAGTACACAGAAGTAGGAGTCAGGAGACACAATATTGAGGCAACAGCAACTCTCTGGATCAGGCACGAATATCGAGCATCCGTCTGAGCACCAAGCAGGTAGATAAGGCAGAGGTGACCAATGAGAAATTGTGGGAGGCTGGACCACAGGTAAGGAAGAGTGACAGGGCCCCCTCCTCAATGGCCAGCTTACAGACAGCCAGAAGCATCAGGATGCGAATGGTGTAAGGCTCAAACCAGAGCAGGGGTATGCACTTCAGACATAGGCTCCCAAGAGAGATCCATGGGCCCATAGCACTGCCAATCAACCAGATACTGCAGTCGACCACTGACCAGTCAGGAGTCCAAGATCAAGCGTACCTCATATTCTGGATGCCTATCTACCAGGTGGTCGGTAAGGATGGTAGAGCCAACCATGTACCACCTGCCAGAGTAGGCACACATGAAAGGGGAGTAGACGAGACTAGATGTGAAAGAACCCACAAACTTGGGACTCAATTTGTGCAATGGTTGCTTAAGGTGGTGATGTTGTGTAGACTACCAGACCCGATCTCCTGGATGATAAAAAGCACCAGGTTGTCTTCTTTTATCAGCAGAGGTCTTATATTTTGGCTGCTGCTCTCTGTAGAGTCCAGCATAGAGATGTCCAGTGTCTTTGCAGATCTTTCACCCTAGCATCAGCACCAGGAACATTCGTAGAAGTATGGATCGGAAGTGTTTGGAGATGATACCCCAGGGCAGCATAGAAAGGTGAGCTCCTAATGGAGGATGAAAAAAGTTATTAAATGCAAATTTTGCCAAAAGTAGTAGTGGGATGCAATTGTGATGGGTGTTGATGTAATGGTGTAGATTTATCTCTATGGATTGATTAGTCCTCTCATTTTGACCATTCATCCAAGGATGATATGAAGAGGAGAAATGCAGTTGGATACCCAGGCGAATGTTCCTTGCGCCATAATTTCTCAGTGGTGGGAAAATTGTATTGAGAAATATGAGCAGGGATGTAGAGGTTTCATCTCTTTGGGACAGAATAGCACCAGCTCCCAGCTCAAAAGCATCAACTTCAAAAAAGAATGGCTTAGATGGGTTAGGATAGCAAAGTCTACAAACAGAACTTCAGCTGGAACTGGCTGAAGCAAGTAGAGGAGTCATGGAGGTGTGACTAGTTCTGCCATTGGAGGGAGACCTGCAGATAATGGTAAATTGACTAAGAGTCATCGAACAGAATTAACTGTTGACCAGGGTAGTTGAATACTACCGACAAAGAGTCCTCAACACACCAGCAAGGCCTGAGACATGTTAATAGGATGCTAGCGACACACACAGAGTCCTCATCAAATTGGCAAGGCCTGAGGTAGGATAGATGGATGTTACAGACAAACAGAGACCTCAACAGACCGGTAAGGCCTGAGGTGGAACTGTCGGATGCTACCGACACACAGAGTCCTCGACACACCTGCAAAGCCTGAGGCCAGATAGTCAGGTTACTGACACACCAGAAAGGCCTGAATCAGAATAGTCTGATGCTACAGACACACAGAGTCCTCAAAATGCCAGCAAGGTCTGAGTTGGGATAGTTGGGCAGCTCTAAACTGGAGGAGAAGGAAGTTGGAAGGTCAGGCACTGGCCGAGGTTGATACCAGACGAGCAGTGGAGTAAACAGAGGAGATGAATGGATCAAGTCGGAAAGCAAGCCAGGTCAAAAGCCAGAAGCTGGAGATAAGACAAATCAGCAGGCAGAAAGCAAGGTCAGGAACACACCAGGTCAATACACAGAAGTTGAAGTCAGGAGAGACGATACTGAGGCAATAGCAACTCTCAGGATCAGGCACGAAGTTTGAGCATCCACCTGAGCACCAAGCAGATAGATAAGTCAGAGATGACCAATGAGAAACTGTTGGAGGTGGGACCACGGGTAAGGAAGAGTGATACTGGACTTTTTAAGCGTCTTCAATTGCTGAGTGAATACATCTTAATATGGAGCACTTTGAGGGTCTCCGACCTTTACATTTCCCCAAAAAATTAACAAATAGGGATGAGGTCTTTCTAAAGCATTTTGTAGATCCGTAGACAGTGACAAACATCCAGAGAAATTAAACTAATTTCCTTTTCCATACAAAAGAGTATGATACCTTTGAGAAGAATTCCGGTGGAGTTCTGAGAGAGACGGACTCCTATAGGAAAGGTTCTTTCATAGATAATGCTTGCAGGTCTCCAATTCTCCTTACCAAAGTAAGAGCTATTAATAGATCTGTTTTAGAGACAATCATTTTAAGTAAACCGACTCCAAAGGCTCAAAGAGTTCACTCAGTAAGGCCTTCAGGACTAAATTCAGATCCCAATGAGGAAAAATATGTCCTTCTTAGTCTTAATGACATAGTTGATTTTAAAACCTTCTGATCAGCAGATGTTGCAGAAAGGATTAAGGAAGAAAATTCCTTAATGCTGCCACTTGTACTTTAAGAGTGCTTGAACACAGACCTTTCTAAAAAAAAACCTTCAGTGAGAAACTCCAGCAGTGATGGAATGGATGGGAGCGATGGATGTAGGTTCATGGCCTTGCACCAAAAAACAAAACTTCCTTTGCAAGCGATTATAAGATATTGAAGTGCTCTTACTCCTTGAATGGGGCAGAAGCTGCATGACTTGGTCCAACAATCCATGGCTGCTCTGGGTCTGAGACTCAGATACCATGCCATCAGGTTGAAACTGCCGGGCTGATGATGAACTGGTATCTGGCTTGATAAGCAATCTCTCAGCAGAAATCATATCAGATTTTTTTCCTGATAATTGTTTCAAAAGCACAAACCATGCCTTCCTTGGCCAATATAGAGCAAACAATATCACTAATGCTTTTCCTGGACGATTTTCCTCATGGTCACTCGGATCAGTGTCAGAGAAGGAAAGATACAGGCTAAATGAAAGCCTCATGTCTCCCACAGAGATGAATAGGAATATGGAAGTGCTTGAATATTTATTCTCTTGATCCAATCTTGCTGAAGGATAGTGACCTCTTAATGCACTCCTGCCATCTTGATATCTTGAATCGTTCTTTTTGAATAAACTAATAACAGTCAGGTTTGCCACCATTCTGAATCATCCTGATCTTTTCAGGAATCAAGAATAATGTGGCATAAGACCCTCTTCTTCTGAATTCGGGGGCTATCATAATCAGGACTCTGACATGAAATGATGGATTGCTGAAGAAAATATTATCTTCTCTGGGAATAGACTGGAACACTGTTAACCACAAGCCTTGGAGTAGGAAGAGAAGCAAAGCCAATCTTGTAACCATGCTGAATGATGGAGAGGGAATCTGATGTAATAATTTGCCATTCTGGCAGGAAATGGTACAACCTTCCTCCCAACCGGTCCCAGGCCTTGCATCAGATACTTATTGAATCTGATGGCCTCCTCAAATGGGCTGAACTAAGGAAGGCTGACTGATCAACAGGGGGTGGGGGTGCATATCAGTCCCTGTGTTCCCAGGCATTGCCCCCCCCCCACGTTACATGGTGTGTAGTTCAGGGCTGTCCAAGTTTAGTCCTCAAGGGCCACCAACAGGCCAGGATTTAAGGATTTCCCTGATTAAACACAGGTGAGTTAATCAGTGACTAATTCATTTTGACTTACTCACCTGTCCTTGAGCAGGGAAATCCTTAAAGGGATAGTAATACTTCATTTTAACTTTATTTTATTTTGTAGGCATTAAAAAAACATGAAGAATGATATAAGTCTTATCTCTGAAACCTTTATGGTTTAAGAGATATTCACAAACAAAGTATCCCCCCCCTGTTCAACCAAATCAGAAGGGAGATGCCCAGGTAGACTGCAGAGAGGGACAATCTTCAATTAAGATAATGGAAAAAGCTGAAAAACTTGTCAAGGGGGGAAGGGCTTTCATTGTTTTCATACAAAGAAAATTGTCCCCTTCTGTTATCTGTCTGGTCATACAACCAGACTCACATCTGAGAAGAGATGGCTTACACTAGGAAAAAGGGGCAGGGAGGGGAACTTTGCTTGTGAATATCTCATAAACCATAAAGGTTTGAGAGATAAGACTTATATCATTCTTCATGTTTTTTTAATGCCTACAAAATAAAATAAAGTTAAAACGAAGTGTTACTATCCCTTTAAATCCTGGACTGTTGTTGGCCCTTGAGGACTGAACTTGGACATCCCTGGTGTAGATGATGTAATTGTGATGTATTTATTTTGTGTATTACAGAGATGCCCTATCCTTATAACTTTCCATGAAAGAGAAGTGTGTGTACGCTCCTCCCTCTTTGGGGGAAGTGGATACAAGGTGGGGTCATATGTTGCTTATGGCACCAAGAACCTACAGGGCAGACCCTGGATAGTAAACTGGCCTGAATGTAAGGGACACACACACACACACACACACACACACACACACACACACACACACACACACACACACACACACACACTTGTCAAAAGGAAGAGAAGAAAAGAACTTACTTTCACCTCTCTCCACACTGTGGGGAACAGTGCAAGCTTCCTCACACTCTCCATAAGTTGTCAACATTGCTATTATAGAGAACTATATATTCTGGTGTAGGCGCCAATAAAGGTGCTAGGGTACTTAAGTAAAATATCAAAACAGATACAAAGGATGAAAAACCTTTCACCAGGATAAAAAGGATCTAGCCTGAAATATAAATATTTATTGTATTATATTATAATCATGTATATGATAAAAAAAATAATTAATCAAATATGAAGTCCTTTATAGTGAGTCCACAATATAGATTTTTTCTGCCACAGTTTCAAACTCCTGATCGGTCACAGCAACCTTGTAGACCGGTGGACAATGAAGTCACAATCAGATTAAAACACAAAAAGAGAGGGGCTCAGGCCCATCTAAGAGCAAATCTATATTTAAAGAAAGAGGGTCAATATAATAGCCCCCTGTAAGTTATATGCTCACCAGACTTCCAAGACAAACAGGCATATCACTTCACTTAATTCATGATCCTGAGGTTCCTCAAGTCACCTTCTGGACACCCTCTCACAATCCACAACACGACAGATCAAGGTTCCAAAGTTTTATTCAGCAATAGGAATTAAAATGGCATAAGCCAAAGATTGCACCACATATATTGTAATTACAAGCTGCCCAATGCGTTTCGTATCTGGAGATACTTCATCAGGGAATCAATAGCTTCTTTTACATACAATGTAACATAATATAATTACGGTGTCCGTAATTATATGACGTTACATTGTATGTAAAAGAAGCTATTGGGCAGCTTGTAATTACAATATTTGTGGTGCAATCTTTGGCTTATGCCATTTTAATTTTTCTTTAAAGGGATAGTAATACTTCGTTTTAACTTTATTTTATTTTGTAGGCATTAAAAAAACATGAAGAATGATATAAGTCTTATGTCTCAAACCTTTATGGTTTAAAAGATATTCACAAGCAAAGTTTCCCCTCCCGCCCCTTTTACCTAGTGTAATCCATCTCTTCTCAGATGTGGAATCCAGTCCATAGACCAGACAGATAACAGCAGGGGACAATCTTCTTCCTATGAGAACAATGAAAGCCCTTCCCCCCTTGACAAGTTTTTCAGGTTTTTCCCTTATCTTAATTGAAGATTGTCCCTCTCTGCAGTCTCCCTGGGCACCTCCCTTCTGAGCTGGCTGAACAGGGGGGGGATACTTTGCTTGTGAATATCTCTTAAACCATAAAGGTTTGAGAGATAAGACTTATATCGTTCTTCATGTTTTTTTAATGCCTACAAAATAAAATAAAACGAAGTATTACTATCCCTTTAAAGACAGATTTGCTCTTAGATAGGCCTGCGCCCCTCTCTTTTTTTTTTTTAGTAACATTGCTATTATGCAGGAGCTCCTGAGTCACATCACTGCGTGTTGCTGAAGACCCCAGAATTGCCTGACATGAATGCCTCCTGCCTTCCCTGTGGTAAGTGCCCCGTGTCGTCCTCTGTTATCATGTTTTATTGACATTAGTATTTGAAAGCTGCTCTATCTGTATGAAGCTGCTTTCAAATCTCCTGCCACCTGCAAAGCTTCATTTTTTGTGTATGCTTGAATCTGTCTAGCATTAGCTTACCTACTTACAAAGGATGATTAGCAGTTGGGAATCTGTGGCATTTAAACTTCTTCACTTAAATTCCCAAAGGACTTAGTAGGATGATGTGATTGTATCTCAGTTTAAAGTGCTTTTTTCTTAATCACTTTTCTATTGTCTACAAGTACAGAAGAATGTGTATATACACAGTTCATAAGTGATTAGTGGAAAAGTACTTTCAGCAAGGAAAGGCAGGGATTTGAAAGCTGCTTCACTTGGACTACGCAGTTGTCAGTGCTTTCCCCATAGTTATGAAATTAGTGTGGCTGGAGGGACTCAGGGATAGGGGCTATTGCCCTAAGTAATATCATTATCTGACAGTTCCATTCTCTGAGTGGGGTTTATAGCAACCTGTGGCTCCTCGGAGTACAGCCACATTATCTTTCAGTCGCTCAGCGGGATGTCTAGCAGCATGTGGCTCCTCTGCTGTTTAGTTACAGTCCCATTACCTGCCTCTGCCTTTTGTGAGTTGAAGTCCAAAAGCTGTTGGATTTTATTTGTTTTATCTTCCTAGGTAGCTAAGTGCTCACTAGAGAGTAGCTGAAACATGCTTAGGAAAAAACATTTGACATTTTGCAGGGGACAAGAAATTTGAAAGCTGCATTCAAATTTTCTGCACATATATAAATCCTACCCTTGTCATTTCTTCTGCCAGGCAGGTAGTATTTATATAAGGTGACCAGCAGTCACATTTGGTATGATGTATAAAGTAAGCTGACCTTAGGATACCCCATTTTTCCTTGTAACATACTGGAAATATACATCAGGCAAGGCTGCACATGGATCGAAGCAGTCCTGCATTATATGATTTCCATAAACATGGGTGTCTCCAGATGGTCTGGTCAGCTTACAGTTATGTATCTGAGAGTGGGCAACATTCACATTAATACTGATCTCCATTGTGCTTCTGTCCTGTACACTCCATATTAACCATCTGGCCGACAAAGATCCATCAGGATTCCAAGGGTTATAGTGGAATGTACATCTCCAGGACACATGAGCAGTCCTATCTGAAGGCAGCTGTTAATCCGCTGAGGGCCAGAGGGGTGTTCAACACATTGCAAAGCAATGCATTGGACATAATTCTGCTGATTGAATGGTTAAAGTCAGAGGGAGAACTTACATGGGAGATATGACTGACTAAATGTGCAGTTCAGACTGATTAAATCCTCTATGTGCAAGTCATGTGTTGAGCAAAACATTCTTCTGAAATGTGCTGCTCACCTCTCTGTTGCTCAATGAGATAAGAAATAAATAGGGAACTATGCAGGAGTGAGAGGCTGTTGTATCTGAAGCTATGAAAGTAAGGGTGGTAGGGCTGTGACTGAGGTGACCAGGCCAAGTCACAAGTAATATTAAGTAGTTTTTGCAGTTAGTGGTATGCCATACTAATAACAATGTTTCATGTGAATTTATGTAGTCAGTGACATGCCATATTAGTAATGAGACTGTCTCGTTAATGGCATCCCATACTAGCCTTCTTTTCTCCTCTTCTGTCAGTCTCCTTCCTTCTCCGCCACTGTCAGTTATCTTCATTCCTTCTCCTCTGTCCTTCTCCTCTGTCAGTCTCCTGTCTCCACTGTTAGTCTCTTTCCATCTCATCTCTGTCCTTCCTTCTCCTCCTCTGTCAATCTCCTCCTATCTCCTCCTCTGTCAGTCTCCTTCAGCAACCATGTCATTCTCCTTCTGTCTCCTCCTTTGTCAGTCTCCTACCATCTCCTCCTCTGTCAGTCTCCTTCCATCATCTCCTCCTCTGTCAGTCTCCTTCCATCTCCTCCTCTGTCAGTCTCCTTCCATCTCCTCCTCTGTCAGTCTCCTACCATCTCCTCCTCTGTCGGTCTCCTTCCATCTCCTCCTCTTTCAGTATCCTACCATCTCCTCCTCTGTCAGTCTCCTACCATCTCCTCCTCTGTCGGTTTCCTTCCATCTCCTCCTCTGTCGGTCTCCTTCCATCTCCTCCTCTGTCAGTCTCCTTCCATCTCCTCCTCTGTCAGTCTCCTTCCATCTCCTCCTCTGTCAGTCTCCTTCCATCTCCTCCTCTGTTAGTATCCTTCATCTCCTCCTCTGTCAGTTTCCTACCATCTCCTCCTCTGTCAGTCTCCTTCCATCTCCTCCTCTGTCAGTCTCCTTCCATCTCCTCCTCTTTCAGTATCCTTCATCAACTCCTCTGTCAATCTCCTCCTCTGTCAGTCTCCTACCATCTCCTCCTCTGTCGGTCTCCTTCCATCTCCTCCTCTGTCAGTCTCCTTCCGTCTCCTCCTCTGTCAGTCTCCTTCCGTCTCCTCCTCTGTCAGTCTCCTTCCATCTCCTCCTCTGTCAGTTTCCTACCATCTCCTCCTCTGTCAGTCTCCTTCCATCTCCTCCTCTGTCAGTATTCTTCATCTCCTCCTCTGTCAGTTTCCTACCATCTCCTCCTCTGTCAGTCTCCTTCCATCTCCTCCTCTGTCAGTCTCCTTCCATCTCCTCCTCTGTCAGACTCCTTCCATCTCCTCCTCTGTCAGACTCCTTCCATCTCCTCCTCTGTCAGTCTCCTTCCATCTCCTCCTCTTTCAGTATCCTTCATCAACTCCTCTGTCAATCTCCTCCTCTGTCAGTATCCTACCATCTCCTCCTCTGTCAGTTTCCTACCATCTCCTCCTCTGTCAGTCTCCTTCCATCTCCTCCTCTGTCAGTCTCCTTCCATCTCCTCCTCTTTCAGTATCCTTCATCAACTCCTCTGTCAATCTCCTCCTATCTCCTCCTCTGTCAGTATCCTTAAGCAACCATGCATGTCATTCTCCTTCTGTCTCCTCCTCTGTCAGTCTCCTTCCATCTCCTCCTCTGTCATTCTCCTTCCGTCTCCTCCTCTGTCAGTCTCCTTCCATCTCCTCCTCTGTCATTCTCCTTCCGTCTCCTCCGCTTTCAGTCTCCTTTCCTCTCCTCCTCTGTCTGTTTCTGTCAGGAGTTTAAGTGAGAGATCTAAGCATGGTAGTGATTCAGACAGCAAGAGATGTTAGTGCAAGGAAGATAATGACAGTCATAAAAAGAAGCCATAGAAAATACAGACTGAATCAAGAGAATTATATTGTAATATTAAGCTAAATAATACAAGCCAAAAAAGTAAATATGTATACGTTTATTGTAGTTTGAGTAGCAAATTCTGCTCACAGGTGCTTAGTCACCATAAATTGTTGCTTATGGAGCAGGGGCATATCAAGGGTGGGGGCAGAAAGTGCATCGAAGGGAGTCCCATCTGTCCCTGGGTACCATAGGTTCTAGTTATGCATCTGTGAAAATAATTTGTAATAAGGGACCCAAACAAATGTTTGCACCAGGGCCCTCCAATGAATTGTTACAGCACTCTCATGGAATATAGCATGTTGCTCGCTATTTAAAGGGACAGTAATGTTGCAAACTAAAAGAAGCTCCAATTAATCTTCATAGTATTTAGGCCATGGAGAGCATTATATCAAAGAGTTGTAGTTCAAGAGTAATTGAATGATAAAGTATCCCCCTCCTGCCCCTTTTACTGATGTAACACTGCTCACCTCAGAACAGAAAGGTGGTGACCAGATGGCTTGCAGAGAGGGACAATCTTCAATTAGCATAAGGGGAAACCTGAGAAGCCTGTCAAGGGGGCAGGGTTTTCACTGTTCTCACAGTAAGAAGATTGTCCCTTGCTGTGAGCTGTCTGGTCTTAAGACCAGATTCCACACCTAAAGGGAGGTGGCTTACACTAGGTAAAAGGGGCAGAAAGGGGATACTTTATCATTCAATTACTCTTGAACTACAACTCTGACAGTATTGAAATAACTCTCTCCATGGCCCAAATACTATGAAGATTAATTGGAGCTGCTTTTATTTTGAAACATTATCCCTTTAAAGTTACAGGGTACAATGTAGTTACGTCTCAGTCTCTCTCTAAATGTGGTCCTGGGACAAAGAGTTTCCTAGCACAGATCTAGCCAGAGCCGATACACTAGGTCATTTCTATTAGCACAGGGAGCAAGATCTTTGGCCTTGAACAGAATAAATGAACATACTTTGCAGGCAGTTAGCATAAAGAGCCACGTTTACTTTATGGGAGAATTGCTTGTACAGCATATAGGCAGGGGGGAAATAAAATGCCCCTTAATCTACCCCACTGCTTGTCAGAGGAGAGCCCCAATGCATAGAGAAACAATGCATTTGGCACCTCTCCAATTCATAAAGTGTTAAAGGGGGCTTTTAATGTGATAACTTGTACTTTGCAATACGTTGGAGATCTCTCTACCATTTAAGGTGGTAAAAGCCCCATTTAAATTCATGGGAATTTTTTTCTCACCCCCACACACTCACACACACACTCCCCAGATGCAAAATGGTTTCCTACAGCCTGGCTTCACTTTAATTTTTGCATATACTTCCCAACATTTCCAGAGATATTGTAGAGTTGGGAAGGGCAACTGTGCGGCCCTCCAGCTGAAGCGGGACTACAACTCCTATCATTCAGTAATGGAAGCTGTAGTCTGGCAGCAGCTGCATGGTCTCCCAAGTGTGCTTCTTTAGGAGGGATAGTCCCTCTTCGAGACCCAAATCCCTCTGTCCCTTTTTCCCACTCTGTTGTTCCACTTTTTCGGAGATCAGACTGTGTGGTGTGTATAAATGTATCACATTGCTCCACAGCAATAAACCTCACATTAATGTTTGTTTAAAGGGATAGTCACAATTGATATTAACATTGTTTAATATTGTAGATATTTAAAAAGAAATCAATTGATGTAAGTCTGGTCTCTCAAACCTTTATAGTTTGAGAGATATAACCTGCTAAAGTTCCCCTCTCCCACACCTTTCACAGATGTCAGCCTCTAGCTGACAGTGGGAGATTTGAGTTGTGAAACCCGACGGCGGCTCTTCAGCAGAGCCAAAATAACACTATCTAGAAAGAAATACTTAACTGGAACGGTTTACAAAGTGTACTTACAAACCAGGCATACTGGTGAAGTATTACTTTCTAGATAGTGCTATTTCGGCTCTGCTGAAGAGCTGCCATCCAGTCAAATGACCAGAATCTCCTGCTCTCAGCTAGAGGCTGACTGTGAAAGAGGCAGGAGGGGGAAACTTTAGCAGGTTATATTTCTGAAACTCTAAAGTTTTGAGAGACCAGACTTACATCAATTGATTTTTTTTTTTAAAATATATATAATATTAAACAATGTTAAAATCAACCATTACTATCACTTTAAACATCAGTCTATTTGTTTATAAATTAGTCTGCTTAAATTAAATACTTTGTTCCTATACTAAAGCAGTTGCATAAATAGCATACCTGGGAACTTTCAAGATGAGTTGACCCTGAGATCTTTGAAATATTAACCCTTAATATTAGATATATGTGCGATATGTGCCTGCTTGCTCTAACACAGAGGTGCTCCGGTCCGTGTGCGAGGGACCTTTATCATGCTACAGTTTGGATAACTCACTGTCTGAACACAAACAAGACAAGCAGGAAATCTCCCACTGTCTTTCTGGTACTAATGGCACCAGTTTAAAGTCTAAGGAAACATTTAATTGGGGAAATTCATATAGTAGGTGACACAGACCTCTCTCACCCTGAGAAATTGGCCCTTCACCCTGAGATTTGGGTCAAAACCCTGAGTCTCAGGGTCAAACCCTGAGAGTTCCCAGGTATGATAAATAAGTGGCAGTACCTCAGGAAATAATCGAAAACATTCTTGGTAATGCCTACCACCCATGCAGCTGGCAACTCCACCTAAAAGAAAAGTGTCCCTCTTCGACGTTTTAAATGTTTGGAGGTATGCACCAGCAAAAAACTGTTGTGTAACAGTTCTACAGCAGAAGAGATAAGTGCCCATGGTAATGGTGAGAGTCCAACATTTTAAATTGCCGAAGAGTGGTCATTACTGAGAATGTTTAGGTTGTTTCATGATCTATTGACACCTGTCTGTGTAAATAAATGATTTAGAGCAAGACACTTATACTGAAGTTTACACAATAATGTGAGTTTTATTGCTGTGGAACACACATTTCACACAGTCTGCTCACCTAAAATGTGGGAAGAGGGACTGTGATGGACACTTAGGAAGTGTGCATAGACTACCGTATGGTAAGACCAGGGTGAAAAATGGAGCAGTTGGCACGGTATGCACATGTGCTATATTAATATAAATTGTTATTATAATAATTGGTTTCGATCTCCAACACACTTAACTAGCACTCAGTAGGTTAAGCCACTTCGGAAAGGTGGTCGTTCTGCAAACTAAATAGTGTATACTGTCCATTTGGGAACCAGTCGGCACATCACATACATGTTTCTACACTGCATTCAGTTAACGTGTTTCTATGAAATGTACTACGTGATCCCCAAAGTGTTTGTTTTTCCATCATAACCTAAAAATAAGAATGAGCTCACTGAAAAGTCTATTTCTTACAGCAGAAGACTGTTTTCCCATATCAAAGATGGCCACGTGTATTCCAGGCACTCTCTTATGACGTTAAAGATGGTACTCCGGCAAAGGATTTCCGGGTATGGATTATGGTTGGTAGCTGCTGTCCTTACCTCACCCTGAAGGAAAGTAATAATCGGAAGAAACGAACCTAAAGGAGGGCGGTAGAAGAAATAGGCATAATATCCAGAAAAATAATCTAGAGAAGATTTTAGAGAGCGAGAGGTTAAGCCTTCAGGGAGACAGGCAGTCGCAACCTCTTGGTAAAGAAGTGAGCAAGAAATACTTCCCACTTAAGGTGTTCAAACAACATCTCCTGAAATTGCTTAGTCTCCAAAAGGGAAGAGAGCAGATTTAAGACGGATTGCAGAAGCGTCAGCCTTATACAATTTTCTGCTGGGGTGACAGTATCCTAGGTTTATACGGGCTTCTGAGAACAAGACATGAACTCAAACCACTCATTGATGGCATGTGAATAAAAACTCTGTATGCTTGTCACTTTAATACAGTGATAGAAAATGTTACAAAATCAGCCATACAGAGTACCCATGAGGAGAATATACAGTTGTGATATATGCCCTAAGCAATTTGAAACTCCTTCCAAACTTGCCAGACATTATCTCACTCACACTGGGCAAAAACCCTTCCAGTGTTTGGATTGCAACAAAACTTTCCGACAGCTGGTGCATTTAGAGAGGCACAAGATGACACACACAATGCCTTTCCAGTGCAACATTTGTGAACGAAACTTCAGAAAATTTGAGACTTTTTCAGAGCACCAGCACCTGCATGAACTGTTTCCGAATGAATTGAGGCCGGCCAAGAAGCCATTTTCTGCCTGTCAAAAGAGACACCTTTCAATACCTTATTATTGTTCAAGGTGTCAGGTAACTTTTTCTACTGAAGAGAAATGGCAGCTGCATCGGTGTAAATTTTTAGATGACATTTCCAAAAAGAAATGTGAAACCCAGCGCTGTGAGGTTTGCGAGAAAGTGTTTCCATCTTGGTCAAAACTGGAGAGGCACCTGCTCATTCATACAGGCCAGAGGCCCTTTACATGTGCTCTTTGTGGCAAATCCTTTAGGCAGAAAAGTCATCTCAAGATCCACCAACTCACACACAGTCAGGACAGGCCTTTTCAGTGCAGCCATTGCTTTAAGTCATTTAAGACCCAGGGGAAACTTATCAAGCATGAGGAGGTTCACACACAACAAACATACTTCCCTAATATGTTAAATAAATGTAGAGATTCTAGGACTGTTGAGCTGGAAGACAGCAGGTTCTTTGAGTCTGTAAAGGAGGAGTCAAGTGAAGTCTTCTCTGTGTATGTAATTCCTTTCCAGTGTCCCACTTGTGAGCAATGCTTTGAGACCCAGCAAGTCTTGGACAAGCACACATGTTTTGTAACAAAAGAAGGAAAAATGGTTAATAGTCCAAGAAGAACTTTCACCAGAAGATCTGCCAGACAAAAGAATAGAACCAAAGCCCAGCTAGAACCTGCCAGCAAGGTGCCTCCTGTGACCCCTGTACCCATTGGGAGATTGGTAAAACCAGATCAGTCAGGAGGAGCCAAGTTACTGGCAATAGATACTCCAGTGTGCCAGGAGCGTGGTTCCTCTTTAGTACATGAAGCACACACTCAAAGGAAAGTGCAGAGGCAAATTATTGGACAGACTCCGACGATCATGAAGAGACCTCCTCAAAACCAAGATCTAGGAGTCCACCGTCAAGAATATTTGGAGACTGGATCGCCTGATTCAAGTACTAGTGTTATCTGTATCTCCGATGAGGAGGAGACTGAGATTGACCATGATACACTCCATCATTTTCTCCAGGGTGCTCAAGGGCTTGTTTTGCAGAGGCACAATTCCAACAAGTGTGACCAGTGTGAGAAGGTTTTCCAGTCCTTATCAAAGCTGCGCAGACATTACCTTATCCACACTGGGCAGAAGCCCTTCGCATGCTCTGAATGTGGAAAGAAATTCCGACAGTCTGCTCATCTGAAAAGGCACCAAGTAACTCATATACAAAAGAGTAATTTACACAGGTCAAATGAGATGCTTGGAGATTTTTATCAGGTATTTGGTCATCAGGTGACACACGCAGACTACCCATTCTCACAGGAAGCTGCTTATTCAACAGATCCTCAGGAAGGCTTTCAAGGCTCAGATTCTGATACCCAATATGAATTCCCAGTGATCAAGGTAGAAATAGAACCTTCTGATGTGTCTACAGACACACAGGAGTCTCCAACTGTTTTGATTCAGGATTCCAGAACAATTGAACCAAGAGAAGGTTTTTCTAATTCCCATTCTGAGCACCCTCCACGACGCAGGAGAACTTGGGGTGTACGTAGGAGTTACAGGTGTAGTGTCTGCACAAAAATCTTTCTTTCTCCTTCCAAGCTTGAGAGACACTATCTAATACATGCAGGAGAGAGACCCTTTGAATGTGCAGATTGTGGAAAGTCCTTTCGTCAGGACCCTCACCTGAAGAGACACCAGATGACACACCGGATGAAGAACTAGGCCTTGGTGGGTGAACTCGGTTAAACAAACAGTGTGCTCTGCTATTCAAAGACCTTTTAGATTTATAACCAAAAACTACTTTTAGTCCTAATCGCACTTCCCTTTTTATTTGAGATGTAGAGAAAATGCCATTTAAATAATTTTGTAAAATGTAATCTTGAATCCTTCTGAAAGTACTACTCACAAAATATATTAATTTATTATGTTTTCAGCCTTGAAGTAATCAGAGAGAAAAAGCCTTATATTAATAAATCTCGTCATTAGCACTTATTGCTAAAGAGAACACAGATAAATCTACCTAACCGTTCTAACAAAATAAAGTCCATAGTGCAGTTTGGAAAATGTAAAGTACCACGACATTCCAGTATTTCAGGCTTTCTCTGCTTAGGCACAATTTAATTAATCTGAGCTTCAGTCATTTTGAATTAAAATCTTTGCCTATGGTGGTACTTGAGGGCAGGTTCAGGAACCCCTTCCTCTACCTGCAGTACATTTATGGGGCAATATGCTCAAGAAAATAGGGAAAACCAGTTGCACCATAGTGAATAAACATTTTGAAAGTACTCATTGATGTAACCCTTTGATTGCCTCAGAAGTATCTAATGCATTTCAGCGCAATGCCTTAGATACCTTTCTGGAACTCAAAGGGTTACATGGGGCTTTTAACACCTTGAATTCTACAAAGGTTAATGCTGAAGCCTCTAATATTCA
This sequence comes from Rhinophrynus dorsalis, assembly GCA_037306005.1. Lineage (NCBI taxonomy): Eukaryota > Metazoa > Chordata > Amphibia > Anura > Rhinophrynidae > Rhinophrynus > Rhinophrynus dorsalis. The sequence goes on from CM074728.1 coordinate 20,374,008, forward strand.
GGTGGTTTAAGTAATGGGGATTATTTCTCTCCTTAGAATTTCTCCTCTTTTCTTTATGCATATAGAACATGGTACCTGTTTTGTTTGAAAAACATCCATCCTGCTTGGTCAATTGACCTTTCTTTGTCACCAAGTCCATTATTTGTGGAAAATGGTAACCCTGATCAGTCGCCTCTTGGAATATCTGTTGCTTTATATTACTTTGACTGAGTATGAGTTTTGTTGTGAATATTGTACTTACAATACCTGCTACCCCAAAAGCTTGAGTAGTAAATGTCATTTTGATGATTTCTTTATTTGGTGAATTATAAAATTACCAATTTCCAATTTTCACCTTTTGGATTCAAGAGAGGTCTTCAAAACATTGTGAAGCAATGTTTGAGACTTTTCTAGCATCGAACGGATTAAAGAAGAAGTATCGCCTGCTGAAATTGTTGACTGTATTTGTATGATTAATTGACCCCATTAAATTATTCCCCCCACTAGGTGGGAGCTTCAGGGGGAGAAGAGAGGCAATTACAGGAGTAATGAATTACAAAATCTGTGACTCATTTGCCAGAGGACTCCGATCTGCAGAAGTTAGAGTCCCTAACTACTGAACCAAAATTATTTAAAATTATTACAATGATTGAATAACAAAAAGCACAAGTAAAGGTAGTTTAAATAGATACCTTTGGTGAGACTGCCTTGCAATTCATCGGATATTTTCTGGCACTCAGAGTTTTAAACTGAAGCTGGTAACTCATTACATATTAGAATTTTGTGAATTTGTATCTGTCCCCAGTTACAGTGGTCTCCAAAACTCTCATCAGGGACCCATAAGAGGCCTACTCTATCCTCATGGACCCCTAACAGACCATGTCTTTAGGGTTTCCCTGCTTGTGCACAGGTGTATGGCCTTTGAATGCCAGACAGGTATCCAATGCATTGTCTTTCAATGCGTTTGATACCTCTCTGGCACTCAAAGGGTTTACACCTGTGTAAAAGGGGGGAAATCCTAAAGACATGGCCTGTTCGGGGTCCCTGAGGATAGAGTTGGAAACCACTGCCCTAGTGTGCAAATGGTTCGTCCACTTTTACTAAGTGCGCCAGACTCTTTGTTGTCTAAGTTCACATCAGTTGTTTTTAGATGCTAAAGCACAAAGAGTGTATGCATTAACGCAACCGGATAATTTGCACTGCTATGCGTATTTAAGTGTGTGAAGAATTTTCCTTTATTAGCCGCTGTGCAAGTCAAATAAAAGTTAATTTCATATGAAAATGTTTAGGGCAAATATGTAAGAAATAAGACATTCATCTGTGTATTTCTACCGGTTTATGTTGGTGACTCCATAGAAAAACTGTTTCATGCCAAGTGTGAAAAAGAAAAAATATCGATAAATAAGAAAGTAAAATATAAAAAAATAAAATAAATCTTAAGTAAAGCATGCAACAATACCTATTCACCCTTTGATAAATATCCCAAACTGGGCCCTGCTTAGCTGGCTAGATAGGAGCAATTCTGGGACAAACCAAGCGCACCATAGGGGATAAATGAAAATGTCCATTGATCAGATGGGGCTTTTAAACCCATGAATGTTAGATATAGGTTAAAAAACCCTCAAAAATCAATATGAACTTGTATTTTTTTTTGCATATATTTTGCAGTTGGTTTGACCCAGGATTACTTCACTTTGTCTTTTTACATAAAGCCTGATGTGTTGTGTTTTTTAATTTTTTTGGCTTTTTTTCAGAAAACTTTGCTAGGTATAAATTAGGGTGAAGAGAGGAGGAGCCGGTCTCTCCCTGCCAGATCTCACACATAGAACAGGAGTAAGCAACCTTTGGCCTTCCAGTTGTGGTCGGCCTAAGATTCCCATCATTGCTGAGGATGATGTCTGTATCACGCCAGCTAGCTCAGTAGAGCAGTGGTTCTCAACTCCTGTCCTCAGGACCCACTAACAGCCCAGGATTTGATGATTTCCTTGTTAGAGCACAGGTGAGTTAATCAATGTGAATGAGCCTCTGATCACATGATTTCCTTGTTAGAACACAGGTGAGTTAATCAATGTGAATGAGCCTCTGATCACCACACCTGTGCTCTAGCAGGGGAAGTCCTGGCCTGTTAGTGGGTCCTGAGGACACGAGTTGAGAACCACTGCAGTAGAGCCACAGGCTGCCTGAATCTAACATAATAACTATGGTATGCAAGATGCATAGGTTAAGAAGTGTAATCCATTATGGGATACTAAGAGGCATATACACAAAAGAAAAGAGGAGTCATTCTGGAGAAAACAAACTTCAGTATAGGTGACAATGAAAACTAACCATTGATTTAAATGGAGATTTGAACCCACTGAATGCTAGCAAGGCCTCCATCGCACTACAAAGCAGTGTGTGGGAGATCTGTTTAGCATTCAAGGAGTTAAAAGCCCCATTTAAATCAGTGGTAATTTTTATTCCCCTCCCTGCTCCATGGTGTGCATTAGAGTTTTGTCTCTGTATCATACTGGATAAACTTTATTCTTCTAAACACACTGGATGATTCTCATCCAGGACCTGGTAGCCATTTTGTGATACCAACACAACAGTATCAGTTATAGCAGTATTGTATTAGTATGTTTTTCTTTAAATTCCAGTAAGCTGTTAATTCTAGAAAGGCCTTTTTTCAGAAAATGCTGAACAATAGAAAATAGCAAAATGTATTATAATTTCATGGATTCTAGAGTGGGCAACGGACTGGAGATCTCTCCCACATATAAAAGACATAGAAATAACTTGAATAGTAGTGCTTAGCAAAAAAGGTTAAAAAAAAGTCCATCTTAAAGAAACCGTAACAAGTAAAAATTAACTGTGACTATATGCACTTAAATCCACACCTGTAAAATTCTGTTTGTTTTCTGAAGATTGAAATGTAGTCTTATATTTGCTCTAAGAGAGCAGGCATTCCTGACTTTTCCAGAGTGACAGATCACATCTTCACTGTCCAGGATTATCTGTGAATGGGCTGAGATAACAGCATTTGTAAATACAGCAGTGGCCTCTAATCACAACCAAATAACTAGTTTAGCTTTCATCTCTCAAGACAAACAAAACTAAATGTCTCTGAACATGACAATTTACACATGAGTTTAAAAGCAAGTTTAGGATTATATATTAGAGATATAACATGGATAATTATGTTTTACATATGCTAGCTGTATGTAATGTTTACATTTTTATCAAAGTATTTAATTTTTTGGTGTTTGTGTTCTTTTAATTTGTTTCTCCTTTAAAATACCCATGATGAAAGAAAATGTCAGGATTCCTAGTTAAAAATATTAACTGATACTTGTAAAGATTATAACACCAATATCTGGCTGAATCATAAATCGGTCCCTTTCTTCATAGACATCAGTTGTAATGAGGGCTTTATGCAGAGAGTTAAAGGGATAGTAATACTTCGTTTTAACTTTATTTTATTTTGTAGGCATTAAAAAAACATGAAGAACGATATAAGTCTTATCTCTCAAACCTTTATGGTTTAAGAGATATTCACAAGCAAAGTTTCCCCTCCCGCCCCTTTTTCCTAGTGTAAGCCATCTCTTCTCAGATGTGAATCTGGTTGTAAGACCAGACAGATAACAGCAGGGGACAATCTTCTTTATATGAAAACAATGAAAGCCCTACCCCCTTGACAAGCTTTTCAGGTTTTTCCCTTATCTTAATTGAAGATTGTCCCTCTGTGCAGTCTACCTGGGCACCTCCCTTCTGATCTGGCTGAACAGTGTTACATCAGTAAAAGGGGCAGGAGGGGGACACTTTGTCATTGAATTACTCCTGAACTACAACTGTGACAGAATTGAAATAACACTCTCCAAAGTCCAAATACTATGATGATTAATTAGAGCTGTTTTTATTATGAAACATTACTATCCCTTTAAAGAGGAACAATTGTGAAGCAAATAAAGTTTCCTATTTGTTTAAATGGGGAATTAATCCATTGAATGCTAGTAAGGTCTTCAACTCATTGCAAAACAATGAATTGGAGACCTCTCTAGCATTCAAGGGATTAAAAGCACCATTTAAATCATTGGGGACTTTTTTTGTTCCTTCTTTCTCCAGAATGGCTCCCCTTTATCCTTCTCCATAAGGCCATACTTCTTGTGGACTGCAAAGAGTACTCCGGTATGTAAAACATGCCTTTTTTTCCCAGCAGCACTTTCTTTTGTCTCCTCCACACTATATTTTTTGCAGTAATGTTCATCTTTTCTGCTTTGTGTAGTTTGTTTGAGAACACTTGTTTTATCTTTGATCTGTTACTTTATCAGCAGTGCGGTGTGTTAAGAAAGCATGAAATCCATAACTTGTAATAAAATACGATTTATTTTTAAATCCAAGTTAATGTTGCTTAGTTTCATGTTAATTATTTTAAGAGTGGGTGTTAAAGGTACATTATTACCAAAAAAAAAATTCAAAAGGCTCAAATACATTAAACTATTGTGTACTCCTATGACATCATTTACCTGTAAGAGCGCAGTACACACAATACCACAACAATACTATTTTCGACAAACTCCTCCTACCACGCAATCCATCCTTTTCGCCCACTCTTACACCCTCTGTCCAGTCTCATAACACTTTCCCTCCCACTCTGATTTATTTTTGCACTGTGTATGACACCCAGGACAGCCTGTGACACCCCTCATGCAACTAACACTTCTTTAACCCTTTGAGTGACAGAGGGTTGCACAATGCATTGTAAAGCAAAGCGTTTGTGTATCCCTCTGGCCCTCAAAGGGTTACAAGACCTCCATCCCTCTGGGTCAATCGGTACTATGTCTTCTCTCCCCAGTACTTCTTTTCCTTTCCTCCAACCAGGGTGGGTTTGATTTAAAGGAGCAGTAAATGTTTTTTATGAAAAAATATATATTGTAGGGATTTTCCTACTGAGTAAAATAAGGGTACTCTCACTGCCAAGAGATTTATATTTATAGAGTTATTACAGTTTAAACCCATGTTTTTTTTACATTAGCAGTGCCCTCTAGTGGTCAAATTCTAATTAGTTTTCCTGTTAGATTCTAATGGAGAGGAAAGTCAGAGACATACAGTTCTCCATAGACTGTGATAGAAACTGCCTGTCACTTCCTGTCAGTTAGATCTATCAGGAAGTAAATGCACAGTAAATTCACTTCCTGATTGAATAAAAAATCTGACAGCAGTGGGAGTGCCATTGTTTTATTCAGCAGGAAATGCTTTATAAAAGTTTACTGCTCCTTTAAATCAAGTCAATTTAAGTCACAGTTTAAATCATGATTTAAATCACTAGTCAGACTCAATTTAAATCATGATTTTTAAATGAAAAACTCATTCTTGCTGGTAGTTAAAACCATCAATATTTGCAACCAGGTGAAGAAGTCATATTTAGGATGTAACCTGTCAGATTAGTAAAACAGCAATATCAGAACTGATTTTAGTTTAATATATTAAGCACTCATATTTGGAACACATAATAAAATATAACATAAAATATAATTGCATGACTATACAGCCTCAGGTACATAACTAAGCTCTATTTCATGCTGAATAACCTTTAAACTATAATGTATCTTAAATAGAAAACTATCTTTAGATAGATTTTTCCTCCAAAAGCATTTCATTAAAATAAATTTGATTTAAATCAAAAAAATCCAATTTTTTTTTTTTTTTAATCATCGCTTTTTATTCACCCTGCCTCCAACGTACCTTCACCAAGCATGGACGCTGACCTGATCATCACAGCCAAGAGGGCAAATGGAGTGTGACGTAACAACACTACCACCAGTGACATCCTGCCAGGGGCCACGCAGGGTGAGGGGTTGGCTAGACGCAGTGACGTTTATATGTTGGAAACAAAGTGGGCCAACCCTTTCACTACCATGCATTGCATACATTTCTGGCACTCAATGGGTTAATTTGGCCGCTTAATTGAATGGGTCATTCTGTGTACTGGGAGGCAGGGTAGAGGGATCAGAGAAAAGGGGCGGCACACGGTGCTAATCAGGTCTACTGTAAGAGGCGTGTAGGTTGCCCCTTATTTTGCCAACCACTGTGCCGCCGACTCCTCATGCAGCTCTCAATTTGATCTGTCTGTATCAGTATTTACTACCACACGGCCATCTCTTTGTGGGGACGTCGTGCTGGGTGGAGCAACAGGTATCTCCCTTTTCTTCACCTGTACCTATCTTCATAAATGACTGGATTAATAACAGGCAGGAGAAGCATACTTTTTACACCCATTCTTTTCCTTCAATTGATTAACCCTTTGAGTGCCAGAGGGGTATGCAACGCATTGCAAAGCAATATGTTGCGTGCCCCTCTGGCACTCAAAGGGTTAAGTTTCTGTAAGTGTTCACGCAGCTTGGCAGGTGTTGTCACATTACACTTCCCTGCCTATTTCCTGCAACTCAATCCGTTGAGGGCAGGCAGCAATATTTATTGTACGTTCACATGTAACCCTTTCAGTGCCACAGGTGTCCAACGTACGTGCCGCATTGCACACCTATGTGGCACTTAAAGAGTTAAAAGGATAGTAATACTTAAAATGTAAACAAATATATGTTGTAGGGTTTATCCTCCTGAGTAAAACAAGGGTACTCCCACTGCTCCCCACTGCTGAGAGATATTTTATTAAAAATTATAAACTTGATTTTTTTTTAGCTGCAATATCACAGTGGCATGAAAATTGACAGTGGCACTGTTGCTACACCATCCTATGGACTGCTTTGGTCCGTAGACCATAAATCTCCATAGGATGGTGTAGCAACTGCACCACTGTAAATTTTCAGGCCACTGTGATATTGCACCTAAAAAAATTCAAGTTTGAGCTGTTATAATTTTTTAATAAACTATCTCTCAGCAGTGGGAGTGCCCTTGGTATGGTAGGTCCTGACAGGGCTGCTCAGAGGAGTTCGGGGAGAGGAAGAAGCGGGCGGCTAGTGCAAGAATGCCGCCCGCTGTCTCTGCTTGACGGCTGCTTATGAGTACAGAGGGGGAATCCTGGTTATCAAGGTGGGCATTTAATTTTTTTTATACAGTATTTCTGCACAGAGGAAGCGGGCGGTGAGCGCAGGGATGCCGCCCGCTGCCTTCAGAGAGGTTGCTGGACTTACTATTTTACTTTAATTTTTTTTTACTCGTGTATAATACGCACCCCCCACTTCACATAAGGTGAAATGAGGTAAAAATGTGCGTATTATACCCGAGATTTTACGGTAATCTAGTTGAAGATAAGGTTGCCACCTTTTCCTCAAAAAAATACCGGCCAAGGCATTCCCTCCATAGACTTAACATTGGAAAGAAGCCAATTTTTTAACAGCCTGCCGGTAAAATACCGGCTAGGTGACAACCCTAGTTGAAGAGTCCTATCTTGAGGTGGTAAAACAGGATAGAAAAGAAATGTTAACAGAGGATAAGAACAGCAGAAAGAATAAACAATCTAGCAAAACAGGATAATTAAATAATATATAATTTGTTACAAAATATAGTAAATAAGCTAGACATATTAGTAAACTAATTAAGAAACACTGGGCAATATTGGAGGCAGATCCAATATTACAAAAAAGTTATAGAAGATAAACCATCCATTATTTACACAAAAAATAAGAATTTAAAAAAATATATTAAGACATAAACCTGAAAAGAAAACAGATGGAAATAGAGGAAGAATTTTGGATATTAAGGGAAGTTATAGATGTGGAGCTGCTCGATGTATAACATGTAAATATATAGAAAACAACACAAAGATGTTTAAAGGAGCAGTAAATTTTTTTTTATGAAAACACATATTTTATAGAGCTTTTCCTGCTGAATAAAACAAGGTCACTCCCATCGCTGTCAGATGTTTTATTCAAAATTTTTTCCAGTTTAAATAATCAGGAAGTGAATTTACTGTGTTTACTTCCTGATAGTTCTAACTGACAGGAAGTGACAGGGAGTTTCTATCACATTCTATGGAGAACTGTATGTCTCTGACTTTTCTGACTTTCCTCTCCATTAGAATCTAACAGGAAATCTAATTAGAATTTGACTACTAGAGGGCACTGCTAATGTAAAAAACATGGGTTTAAACTGTAATAACTCTGGAAATATAAATCTCTCGGCAGTGGGAGTACCCTTATTTTACTCAATAGGAAAATCCCTACAATATATATTTTTTCATTAAAAAGTTAACTGCTCCTTTAAAGTAGGAAAAGATAATTCACATAAGATTCAACAATATATTAACTGTAACATTCAATATGTTGTATATAGTATTACATACAAATGTAACTTGAAATATATTGGCAGGACAAAAAGAAAATTAAGAGAGAGATTTGTAGAACACAGAAGGGCTAATGTAACAGGAGATATTAAATATCCATTAGCTAGGCATTACTAGGGTTGCCACCCAGCCGGTATTTTACCGGCAGGCTGGTAAAAAATTGGCTTCTGTCCAATGTTAAGTCTGTGGAGGGAAAGCCATGGCCGGTATTTTTTTGAAGAAAAGGTGGCAACCCTAGGCATTACCTGGAAAAACACAATAAAAATATGGAAGGGACCATTCTACCACCTTTGAAGGGGATAGATCATTCCCTCTCGAAGGGGGCTAGGTTTGATTAATTGTGCTGAAGGGAATCGTATTGAATATACACTGTAATACATTAGTTCCCTTTGGACACAATGAAAAATTGGATTTCCATGCATACATTTAGGTTAGAACTCTATTTAAATGGTGGGAAGTATAGGTACAATAAAAGCTGAAGGTGCACTCGTTGCTGTGTTGGATATAGCTTCAATACACACTGTGTTGGATACAACTTCAATACGCACATTTAGTTACACGATTTATACACAAGTTCATATTTTTTAGACTTTTATTTTATTTTAGGTCTTTAGTATAATGCATTAGTATATAGTTTGTTTTCAGTCCCTCTATCAGGATTATATTGATAGGGGAATTGTTAGGATATCTTTACTGTGTCGCTGCTAGGAATATAACTTTTAAACAATCATAAAAAGATAGAGTTAATGTGATATATAACATGTTAATAAGACTTTTGTAGATTCATATATGATAATTGTATAGATATAAGTAGGATAGCTTATGGATTTGATTTTTGAATATCCAAGGTGTTTAACATAGAAATAGCACTCATTAGCCCTATATATCTAGATGTATACTATAAGGGTTAATATAGGTCTTAATTGGATTGGTTGAATGTTTATTGCCATTATTTAAAAAGAATGCTGGAACCGTTACAAACTATCCCTGAAGAAGTACAAGTACGAAACGCGTTGGATGACAGCATAGTTTTCAGCGAACTCTGCCCGCATCATAAAGACATATAGACGGGAGAAAAAAAAAAAAACAGAGTCTACACAGGAATCACTGGCAGAGCATACGCTATATGATAAACGGCTGGGAAGCCTAACAGCACTAACGGAACGGAACCTGGAGATGAAAACAAAGATTCCAGGTAATACCCTCTGCCCGCAGCTGATAACAAGAGACGGGAGAAGTAGACTTCGCTTTACTTTAGGAACCAAGACCGTTTTAGTGCCAGTGAAAAATATTCACCTTCCAGAATATATCGGGGGTCAAAAAATGCTATGTTGCTATATGTAGTATTTAAATACAGATGACCTATGTAGCTATTAAATCAAAGAGTGAAACATTGTTTTACCGATACGTTGATGAACTGTGCAGTAACGATTGTTTCAATCAGCTGGATTTTGAATACAGCACTTGAATACAGCATAGAATCGTAACCAGAGATATTGTTCCCAAAAATAACAACAAGAGCTCTGATTTTTCCTATATTAAGGTTTTATATATTAATATGTGTTTTTTAGATACATGATTATAGTACCATAATAAATATTTGTTTTTTATAAATATATAAAATAATATATTTATGTGTACATTTTTTGTGTATAACAGTTTTATTTGCTTGTATGTTTTATTTGCTTATATATATTTTTATTGGTCTAAACAGGCGCTCTCCTTTTACTTTCTTTTTTACATACATACATATATATATATATATATATATATATATATATATATATATATATATATGCCCTCCTTAGCCCCCTGTCTGCCCTTTTTAACTCAGCCACACCCATTTAAATGCTAGAAAGTTATATCCAGTGTATTGCAAAGCAATGATTTGGAGAGACCTTTGCAAAATACACAGATGTCCCTGTTTAGCATTCAAGAAGTTAATTTAGTTAAAGTCCATTTAAATCAATGGGAATGGTGGGAGTCATCAGTCATATTGCCTAGAGGCTAGAAAGGGTTCAGGCTGTGATATGATTATTAGGTGTATATATATATATATATATATATATATATATATATATATACAGGGCTCAAAATTTCCACTCACCACTAGCCAATGACGAGTGAAAATTCAGCCCTGGCGAGTAGAAATTCAGCCCTTGTGGGTATGTAATGGCTTGCAGTGGCGAGTAGCAAAGGACTTGCAATTTTAAGCCATGCATATATATATATATATATATATATGTGCCCCCGTCTGTCCTTTTTAACCCAGCCAAACCTAATTAAAGCTAGAAAGTTATCCAGTGTATTGCAAAGCAATACTGCTTTCTATAAACCAAAAACACAGCTCCAAAGTGCCTAACAGTCTATTTGGCCAAAGTAATTTGGCCAAATAGACTGGTGGACACTTTGGATCTGTGTTTTTGCTTTATGGAAATCAGTATTTGCCCAGTAAATGTTGTTTACTCACTGGTGGACACTTTGGATCTGTGTGTTTGGTTTATAGAAAGCAGTATATTTGTACAGTAAATGTTATTTATTTAAAGGAAGAGTAATACATACTTGATTTTATGGAAGTTTAAATTGTATATATTAAAAAAATAAATGCAATGATGTAAGTCCCATCTCTCAAACATTTATAGTTTAACTTAGACTATACATTTTTGAGAGGCGGTACTTGCATCATTGCATTTATTATTTTAATATGTGCTACTATCCCTTTAAATTTATTTTTCAAGTTAATATACTGTATACAGTTTACAAATCTTTGCAATTGACTTGAAAACATTAAAATTTTTTCTGGGTGTTTTTTACATTTTAAACTTGGGGAGGGGGTGCCAACTTGGATCCGGGACCCAGGTGCCAAATGCTCTAGTTACGCCCCTGTTCTATACCTTACACTTTGAGTGCCAGAGGGGTGCACAACGTATTGCAAACGCCTCTTGCACTTAAAGGGTTAATATGCTGGTATAACGATCCTTTTATTTTCTGCTTTCCATTTACACAGGTATAATACTGCAATTCTGGCCCAAAGTAGAGGAGAAATAAAAAATAACATTCATGTAATGGCATACCTTCCAAGTGTCCCTGTTTAGGAGGGACAGTCCCTTTATCAGATCCAAATCCCTCAGTCCCTCTTTTATGGAGAGTAGAATAAGTAGTGTATATCACATTGCTCCACAGCAATAAAAGTCACATAAATGTGTAGTTAATCTTCAATATATGTGTTTCTAAATTAGTCTGTCTAAATAAAATATTTTAGTCTTGCTGCAAATAATTTATTCTCTTAAACAAAGAGGTGCCAATAGGTTTAAACCCTTATACACGCTCAACTTGCAGGAAAGTAATGTACAAGGGAGGGAGGGATATTGGACGCCTATACTACTCAAACGGTTAACTGTTGGAGTGCCACAGGGGTATGCAACTCTTTGTTTTGCAATGCACTGACAAACCCTCTGACACTCAAAGGGTTAAAGGGATAGTAATACTTCTATTAAAGTTTAACTCTAAGTCTTCTTTATGTTTTTTTTTTTAACATGTAGCAGTATATTTCATTACTTATAGTGTTATACTTAAAGCGTAACTTTCATGCCATTAATATTGAGCCCCAAAATATAAGTACAATAGCGATATGTATACACTTACTTGTAGTTTCAAGTATAATTGCTGAATTAGAGAGAAATACACCTATCTAGGCAGACAGGTACCGGAGGGGATCTTGCAGTAGACGCTCTCTGCACCTATGCTCTCAGTCCCTTCCTCTGCCTTAAAGGGATAGTACTACTTAAGATGCAAATAGAAATATGTTGTAGGGTTTATCCCCCTGAGTAAAACAAGGGTACTCTCACTGCTGAAAGGTGTTTTACTCAAAAGTTATTACAGCTCAAAGTTGAATTTTTTAGGTTCAAAATCACAGTGGCCTGAATTGTACAGTGGCGCTGTTGCTACACCATCCAATGGAGATTTATGGTCCTGGGACCAGAGCTGTCCATAGGATGGAGTAACTACAGCGCCACTGTACAATTTCAGGGCACTGTGATATTGCACCTAAAACATTCAACTTTGAGCTGTAATAACTTTTGAATAAAACACCTTACAGCAGTGGGAGTACCCTAGTTTTACTCAGGGGGATAAACCCTACAACATATTTCTCTTTGCATCTTAAGTATTACTATCCCTTTAAGGCACAATGGCATTCACCTCACCAATAGTGGAGTTGAAGGGGACAGAAAGAGCACACTCAGAGATGCCAGTTCTGCAAGGTTTCTTATAACCCCATAAAGGTTTGAGAGATGGAATTTTTTTCACATATTATTTTTTTTTTTTTAAAAACAATAAAACATAAAATTATTATTGGACATTAGTGTTCCTTTAATAATATTATATGGTCACGGGACAAGCAATACTGAGGGCACTATGTTCAGCCTATGTGCATTTTCCATACTTATATGGTTATGGGACATGTTACACATAACTCTTTGAGTGCCTCTAAGGAGAGCAGTGCATTGCACATCTCTCTGGCACTGAAAAAAGGTTCATGTGAAGCATCTAGGATGCTATGGACTTTATACATTCCTAGAATTAAGTTGCACTGATTTAAACTCGACTTTATGTATAACCATTAAAAAGAAATTCCCTAGGACTTGTTAGCAAGACAGTGTCATTTGTAGGCTGTTTTGTACTAATGATCAGGGAATGAGATTCCCTCACTGACTTCTGTGTGCTGTTGTCATCCACACCTCCCCCAGACACCTCCAGAAGCAGGGTTCCAGAGTGACATCATAATGTCACCTAAGGCAGTTAGAGAACTGATTTGAAGTTAGGTCATCATTAACTGTCATTTCTGAGAGAACAGTAGAAGTAATACTCTGTCCAGAGAGATTCTTCATTTCATTTCACTCAATAACTGTGATTTCTGAGAGAATTCAGGCGATAATTGAAGTAAAACTCAATCCAGAGAGATTCTTCATTTAAGATCACTCATTAACTGTAATTCTGAGAGAATTCAGGCGATAATAGAAAAAAACTCTATCCAGAGAGATTGTATCATGGCAGGTAAGGAAACCTTTCTCAGGGGCATTACTACAGGGAGCTCCCTTTACACACTCAAAAGGAAACTATGAAAAACTAAGCTGTTCTGTAATCAAAATGACATACACAAACAAAAATCTCAATTGTATGAAGCTAATTAACAGAGCATGATATATGTCTCTCTTTGAATACATTAGGGCACGGTCACTTAACTGTCAGACCTTCAACTGTTGGGGGACAGAAACTCCCAGCATCCTAACCAGCCGTTCACAGATGCTATGAGTTGATATTTAAAAAGACATCTTCATGCTCTTGTTCTAACTTCAGATTAACCCCTTAATGATAGACTGACGCAGAACTCAGCCAGCCGTTAAAGACTACTGGGTGTTTTATTTATTTATTTTTTTCCCAATGCATTCTGGGATCACCGAGCAGCGTGCATCCGCCTGGTGACCCTGGAATTCCATTACACGCCAGAACAGTCACTGGTCCTTAACCCCCTGGCACTTAAGGACCATGGACCATTTTTTTTGCTGATCTGATTCAGGGCTCCCTGACTGGCATGAAGCCCTGAAATCCATGACAGTCCTGGCATGTCATGGGTCCTTATTGCACGCCAACCCATGATGTGCCAGGACTGTCATGGGACCTTAAAGGGATAAGTGCCAGATCAAGAGTGACAGTCCTGGCACGTCAAAGGTCCTTGAAGGGTTAATGAAGGCAAGATTGTTGCTGACAGGCTTTTAACCCCTTGCTTAGAAAAGCTACATCTATAAGGTGCTTTGGTAAACTGAAGAACTATCTGAATTTAATTAGAGCTATTTTATGATAGCTGCAATAAATGTGAACAATCAATGGCAAAGCCAGTATATATTTTTCTGTAGGGTAATGTGACCAAAATGCTGTGGCCCTGATAGACACACCCAGAGGGTCAGTAAGGAGGAGTTATGCAAATCTCCTCTACACTGGCATTCCTATAGGTCCATTCATGGGGGCAGGATTTTTCTGTGAAAATCTGAAAGAATGTGTAGGACCTTCTATATACACAAACAAACACAATACACACATGCATAACACAGACGCACACACAAAATACACACATGGTCAGGGGCGGAATGTGGTGCAGTACCAGCACAGGGGATTCTGTTTTAAACTGGCCCACTAGCTATTATTCTATAATGTCTGTATATGTTAACACTTCTATTGCCAGAGAAGCACACAGTGCTTTGCTCAGCAATGTGTTGTGCACCTCTCTAGTAATCAGTGGATTTAATACAATTCAAGGAACTTCAACCTTTTTTCTCCACTCTGATCCCACTGCCCCAACCTATTACCCCTTCTTTCTACCTTTAGCCTACTTGGCAGTGCATAAGCAGGCTAAGCTTCTGGTTCCTAAATAACAGTTTAAACATGCATCATCTTTACTGTATTGTAAACTCTTATTAAAGTGGATCTATCGCCTCTACAAAAGTTAGAAAGAGAAGTAGTGTGCCACACAGCAGAAATCTCACATCACTATGCTATTCTGTGGAACATCTTTTGTTGCGGATCAAAGTAAAATGTATCTTAAAGTCTGTCTGATATGTACAACCAACAAGTTATCATTTTGCCTGCTTGTTAATGCTATGAATAATCATTTTTCAATGCGAGATATTTCATTATATACTTTCTTACAGATCAGTTCAAACGATCAGTAGTGCAGAAAGCACCAGATGTCAGGGGAAATAAGAGAGAATCTTCCAAACCTCCACAGGAAGTGATCTCCTCAAATAGTTGGCTGAAACAACAACTACTGAAATCAGCCTTATTAATCCACACACTGGGTGAAAAGCATACCACCACTCCTCTGATATTACCACCTCAGAGAAACATTCAGTATAAAGGTGATGTCATGCCCCGCAGGACTGCTCCAGTTCCAGATAGTCAAAAGCAAATTAATTTAAACCAACAGCAGCCAAAACCTTCCCACTCAACATCCCAAAGTCAGAATCATGAAGGAACTGTTCCTCATAGAACAAACATGTGCAATGTGTCCATCTCTCAAAAGCCTCAAGAGCTTGAAGTTTCTATTCCTATTCCACCAGAGAAGATGGAGGAAAGACAACGGATGAAGAGAAAAGCACAAAAGCTGAGGGAAGCATCTTGTCAATGTGATGCTGGAAGGCTGCCTTTCTTTGAACAGAGACAGCTGGATATGAACATTGCACTGGAATATGGATACCTGCCACAGAAACGTTTTAAGATATAGATTTAGCTCACCTTACACTAGTCCATTAGGGACTATTCATAGTTTTAGTAATAGTTATAAATAGTTTTAGTAATAGTAATAGTTTTAGTAATAGTTATACATAGTTATAGTAATAGTTTTAGTAATAGTAATATTAATAAATAGTTTGTTAAGTCTATTTGTATTTTATTGGAATTATTTTTAAAGCTTAATGATGGGTGTGTGTGTGTGTATATATAGAGATATATATATTCATACTATAAAAGAGAGCATGGTCATGCCTGGCACACTCTAGGGTGGCAGCAAGGAGGAGCTATTCTGATCTCCTCTTCACTGTCTGTTTCCAACATGCAAAGGGTGTGATTTTGGGAGGAGTGGCCAGGGGGCTGAAAGTTCCCTTGCCACTTCTGTCAAAATCTCTGCAAGAACTCCTATTTCCTATTTCATCCTCCCTCCAATTAAGACTGTCTCCACTGTAATACACTCTGCTCCCCTCACTACAGTTATGAGCAGGTCCATATCTCCCTCCCTCTACCCACTGCCAATGTGAAGAACTCCAATATGGATGAAGCCACCAGATCGGCTTAGCATTGCAGCAACATATGTTTGTAGCCCAAGGCTCTGCTTGGGGTTTACAACCATTATCTTGTGGTATGGTACCTGCCTCACTTTCTGTCACAGCACTTGTACAGTTTACAACTCAGCAACGAGAATGAGTCTTGTGTGTCCCAGCTCTGGTCATTGGGTGCAGAGAGTGGCCACCTATAATCATGTAACCCTTTCAATGCCGGGGGGGTACTTAAGTATTGTATATGGTTTTGAGCCATATCCTTGTGGTGCCCCCCACGAAGTGCCTCCCCCCAGTTTGACAGTCACTGACATACATAACCAGGTGTATTTATGTCAAAAGAACATTTACTGAAAATCCAGGCAAGGAGACTTGATATAGAGCAGTTGTTTTGTCCCAGAATGAAAGTAACAAGTGAGGGTGATGTACTTAGTAAAATTGTGTAATTCTGGGGCAAACCACCTGTACCACAAGTAATAAATAAATACATAAATCCAATTCCTGTTAGTACATCAGCCCCAGTAAATGAGAGACTCAGACTGAACACAGGCTCAGACAGATGAACTGACTGACTGAGAGGCAAAATAGCCTATATAATCTGAACAAGTGGAGCAGATATGGGGACAATTCACATATCTATTGATTTAAATGGGACGTATAACACTTTGAATGTCAGAAAGCTATTGAATGCATTGTGAAGTATTAAAGGGACACTAATGTTCAATAAAAAGTTTTTCTTGTTTTGTAGATTTAAAAAAAAAAAAAAATTATGTGGCACAAATTCCTTGAGAGATATTCTCATCTAAATTCCCCCCTCCCCTTGCGTTGACATCAGCGCTCTGCTGACAGCAGGAGATCCCGGTCCTGCGACCAGTCTGCGGCTCTGCAGTAGAGCCAAAATAGCGATATTGGAAAATAATTACTTCATTGGAACGGTCTACAAAGTGTGCCTGGTTTGCAAGCACACTTTGTAGACCGTTACAATGAAGCAATTCTTTTCCAGTATTGCTATTGTGGCTCTGCTGAAGAGCCGCCTCATGTTCAGCTCTGTGTACTGCAGCCGCCTGACGCGAAGCGATGCAGTTATGCGCAGAAGAGACTGCCCGAACGCAGAGAATACTCCCAGAATTCTGTCCTTTCGGGCAATTTCTACTGTGCATGACTGTATCGGGACTCACATACATCTGGCCTTTTATATTATAGGATAGGCAGTTTTTAATGCAGTTTTCAAATATGGAAACATGAATTAAGGTGAAAGTCCCACTTTAAACAGTCGCTCACCTATCGCTTACCAAATTCTGAGTGGTCCACAGAAACACTGGTAATGCCAGTGCTTTAAATTGCCCTTTTCCAGAGTATTTCAATGAGAGCACAGCAGAGTATGGAAATGATAGTGATGTTCAGAGAATTACAGTGAGATAGAACCCCACAGAGCATCAAAGGGATAGAAATCTGTATGCCATGGGCAGTCAATTGTCTAATATCCACCTGTTGGGGACTACAACTCCCATCATTCCCAATCAGCCAACAGCTGGAGGTCTTACTTTTGACTGCCCCTGGTGTATGGCATTATACTGCCAAGTATTACAGTATATGAGAGAATTCAGCCATAAATCAAATTATGACACATTACGGTTATGGAAAGTGTTGCTTATGTCTAGAAAAGTCTTTTATGTTTCCTTTCATTTACTCCTAGACCTGTAACCATACAGATGTGACTAGTACACCTACAATGACCCACTGTCTCAGTAATATACTAATAGCTCTGCACGAAAGCTGCTAAATCCAGGCCACATTTGGGTTCTCTCTCTTCCAGAGCTATAACTTTAGTTACAGGGGGGGGAGGAAGAAGGGTTATAATATTGAAGAGCAAGTTGTAAACCAACACCATAGAAACAGAATGTGGTAATACAACTATACAAAAGTGAAAATTGGATTTATTGAGGTAGGGTCATTGCATCTCAAAAATCTGACAAATAGAAGTAGATATAAAAACATTACACAAAGGCAAAACATTAGCTCAGCAGTGCAGTGTCTGGTCTAGGATTAGTACTCTGTCTGGAGGTGAGATAGGCAGTTGACTAATCTCAATGACACCCTCCCTTTGTCAAGGTACTCTGGTCAGTAGTGATCTTCCTATTTCACCTCACCTTGCTGGGCCTTATAGTCTCCATAAACACTGACCTATTTACTGTCATTCACTTGACCCTATACAATCTTATAATTATTGACTCCTGCAAAACAAAACACACAGTAGCTGAAATAATAGGTGTTATTATTTCCCAATCAATGGTACTCATTTATCGACCTTGGAAGGATGAAGGGCTGAGCTGACCCTACCAGGACGCAAGCCTGCAACCGTGTGGTTTGAACAGGCTCTGTAGTCAGGAAATTTACCACTGAGCTATCTCAACAGCTGTTTATCCAATGTACTATGCTATGTATATATTTTTGGCAGCTCTGACAAGGATATAAGTGTTCTTTAGGATTTTCTTTACCTGTCAGGGCTAGTAACCTCTGCAGTACCTTCTTCCTTATTTGGGCACATTTTCCCCACTCAGGGGACTGTGCTTTTAAGACAGGTGGGAGGTTTCTGTTGATTTGCTCACTATTTCAGACCTTTTTAGCTTTATTCTTTAAAGCTGAACTGTCATATCAATATTCATATTGAACCTACATGAATAGGAGAGCACAGCCATCTTGGCAAAGTGGGATCTGTGTACTTGCGCTGTCTGTCCCTGCCACATGGAATTGCCAATGGGGGAGTTGCTTTGTAACCGTGTGGTACATCGCAGGGACGGACAGTGCAAGAGCACAGATCCCGCTTCCCCAAGATGGCGGCACTCTCCTATTCATGTAGGTCCAGTATGTAGTTGTGATTTTAAATGACACTTTACAAACTTTTTACCCTATTTTCATTATTCCATGTAGCTTCTATAACCCAATGTTCCTCATCCCAGTCTGGGATTCCTAGGGAGTATTCTAGTATATCCCTCTTGCACTGTGGTCCCTACACCACCTCCGGGGCCCTCATCTATTGACCAGGAACCAGTCAGGGTTAAAATTCGAATCAAATCAGTCACCTCTATCCCCTCATCTATTGAAGGAGCCCTTGGGCTGTGGACACCATGTGCCCCCCTATGTGGGGGCAACGTACGTAATTGGATTCTTTGGTTGAGAATGGAAAATTACTATGAGAATGCCTCTAAATTTTCCAAGGAGGGGGCTTATATGGGTATCAGCGGCCTTGTATTCCAGTTCCTCTTTGCCTGATATTTTTAAGAAATGCAAGAAGGAGGTTCTTACCTTTCCTTCTCACCATTTCTTGGACCAGGTTGTCCTGGAGGAATGGTAGATTCCTGACAGGAAACTTTTCCTTAATCTGTGCATTTCTAGTCTTTATCCCTTTTCAGATGAGGCTTTAGAGCAGTGGGTTACCCCCTCCAGTGAATATTCTCCACATTTCTCATCTCACCAAATATCGGGTACTGCTGCTGGCAGATGCAGTGACCCTTAAGGATCAGGCAGATAAACTCCTGGACTCCTTTCTGAAAGTTAATTTTATAGCTTTTGGTGCCACCCTATGTCCTATCTTTGCCATTGCCTGTGTAACTAGGGCAATGTCTATCTGGTGTGATCAACTCTTGTCCTCCTAAACTGCATATATCCAAAAGAAACATAGAACCAAGGGCGCTATAACATCAAAGAATAATTGAATGTAAGTGTTATAAATTGCATGCACATGCATAGATGGTCAGATGAATGGATATCCCAACCAACTGAAAAACACACTTTCATAGAAAATACTGTATTCTGTCTTCGCTTGGGATCTCTTAGCTGTTGTATCAGTGGTAAGGTGAATATAAGGATGACCGCTCACATCCAATCTAATAAAACATATTCCAATATATTATGACTAGCTATCACTTATATTCACATAATCTTTGATGTTATAACACGATTAGGCACACTTGTTTCTATGTTTTGTTTTGAATTTCCCATTGTGGTTCTTTTAGTAGTTTTCCTTGTGAAATATTGTTTTCTGTTAGCCAACACCTCAGTTCTTTCCTGGTTTAAGGAAGGAGGTTTTCTGAGTAGTCAGTAGCATCCCTCTCCCAGAATTTTAAAAACTTGTTCTGGGTTTTCCTCACATGGAACTTTGTCCAATGCACAATCTGGATTGCTGATGTCATATTCCCCAACTTTTTTTTTTATGTTCTAGGGCTGTACGACTTTTTTAACCTCAAGAATATTCGAATTTGGTTTGAGAGATAGGGTTTGGAGCATATTGTTTATTATTTTAACCTCTACAAAACTGGAGGTAATTCTTCTGGGACATTAGTGAAGATCTCAGTGAAGATCTCATGTCTGTCTCTGTTACCTATCAGTCAAAAGATTTTTTTTGTAACTCATTGCAACCTTAAGCAACTCCAGCTCTCCTTTGTATGTCTGCTTGTATTTAGTCTCAAAATTTCATCAGCAGCTTTCTTTTTCTCTCAAAAATTGACAGCAGTGTTATATATACAATACAGTACAGGATGAGAATAAACATGTTAGCTTCAGTATCAACAGCTTTCAATAAAGGATAAAGAGCATTGCATAGCAGCTGGTCCAGGTGTGCAGCACCAGCACACCTCTGCGTATGCTTGTCCCTCTTATTCTTGCAGGGTGGGTGTGAAAGAACACACAGTATGTCAAGTTGTGCCTGTGTGTTTGTCTTGAATGTACATATTATATCTCTCTGCAGAGTATCTGACATTCACTCAGTCTCAGCATCACCTACCTGTCTGACTGTCATGTGACAATCAAAAAATAATTATTTATTAAATATGCTTTCAGTAGTAAAATACAGCATGTGACTATGACAAGTAAATTGTATATAAAATGGGAAGGGACAAAGGGAAAGGGGGGCAGCCAAGAAAAATAATGCTGTGACAAATTAAGAGAAAGGGCTCACATGGTCAGAATAAATCGCCCACATAGATAAAGTAATTCTCAACAGTTTTAGGCAGGTGTGAAAAAAATGCTGTAAAGTAAGAAAGCTTTCAAAAATAGAAATGTTAATCTTTATTAATTGCAATAGTGAGTAAACAAGAAAAAATCTATATCAAATCAATATTCGGCATGATCACCCTTTGCTTTCAAAACAGCATCAATTCTTTTAGGTACACTTGCACACATTATTTAAGGAACTCGGCAGATAGGTTGTTCCAAACATCTTGGATACCTAACCACAGTTCTTCTGTGGATTTAGGCAGCCCCAGTTGCTTTTCTCTCTTCATGTAATCTCAGCCAGACTTGATGATGTTGAGATAAGGGCTCTGTGGGGGCCATACCATCACTTCCAGAACTCCTTTTTTTAAAAAAATGTAATGTGGTATTCTCCGAGATACTGGCTTTTAAAGTTAAGCCAGGTATGTCAATTCAGGACATGCTGCAGGTAAACTATGTCCTGCAGCTTGTCAATCTTCGTCTGTTCCCCTCCCCAAGTAGCGCCTCATTCCAACTTCCTCCAATGAGAGAGTTCTTCTAGGAGCAGTCTCGTTGACAAGAGCATGCCAGTATCTCTAAATAAAAGGATTACAGATCCAGGTAAAGGAGCATTCAAATCAAGGCAACTTTAATATAGGTGACAGTTCCCCCTTAACGACTTTGGCTGTATGTTTGGGGTCGTCATGTTGCAGAATTAAATTGGGGATAATTAGATGCCTCCCTGATGGTATTTCATGATGGTTAAGTATCTGCCTCTAGTTCTCAGCAATGATGAAACCATTAATTCTGACCAAATCCCCAACTCCATTTGCAGAAATGCAGCCCCAAACTTGCTAGGAACCTCCACCATGCTTTACTGTTGCCTGCAGACACTTATTCTTGTACCGCTCCCCAGCCTTTCAGCGAACAAACTGCCTTCTGCTACAGCCAAATATTTAAAATGTTGAGTCATCAGTCCAGAGCACCTGCTGCATTTTACTGCACCCCAGTTCCTGTGTTTTCATGCATAGTTAAGTTGCTTGGCCTTGTTGTTGGTATGGCGTTTTGGCTGCAAGTCTTCCTTTAAGTCCACTTCTGACCAGACGTCTCCAGACAGAAGATGGGTGTACCAGGATCCCACTGTTTTCTGCCAATTTTGAGTTTATGTCACTGCTGGACATCTTCGAAGTACGAAGGGAAGTAAGCATTATTTGTATTTTATCTTCTGCACTAAGTTTCCTTGGCCATCCACTGTGTCTATGATCCTCAACTTTGCCTGTTTCTTTCTTCAAACGAGCTTGGAAAGCACGTCTGGAAACCCATCTTCCTTGAAATTTCTGACAATGACAGACTTTGCTGATGCAGTATAACAATCTTGTGCCTTGTTGTTGTGCTCAGTCTTGCCATAGTGTATGACTTTTGACATTAAACTGTCTTCAGCAACCTCACCTTGTTGGCTGTTCCTCGCCCAGTTTTATTCCTCCTACACAGCTGTTTCTGTTAATGATTACGTTTCAATCCACATATTAAATTGATGATCATTAGCACGTTTGTTATAATTGTTTAATCATACACCTGACTCTACAACTACAAAATCCCTAACTTTGTGCAAGTGTACCTAGAAGAATTGATACTGTTTTGAAGGCGAAGGGTGGTCTCACACCAAATATTGATTTAGATTTTTCTTCTGTTCACTCACTATAATTTTGTTCATTGATAAATATAAACTATTAACATGTCTATTTTTGAAAGTATTCTTACTTTACATCATTTTTTCACACCTGCATAAGACTTTTGCACAGTACTGTATATACTACCTTTCAAACGTTTGGGGTCACATACAAATTTCCTTGTTTCTGTTATGGAAGCAGCTTGACCGTATGGTACTTAAGCAGCGCCCATCAAGCCAATCCAAATTATGGGAGGTGCTTCAGGAAGCATGGGGTGAAATCATTTTACATCACCTCAATAAACTGACAGATAGAACGCCAAATGTCTGCAAATGGAGGATTTTTTGACAAAAGCAAAGTCTGAAGGACACAATTATTATTTAAATTAAAAATCATTATTTTAACCTTGTTAACATCTTGACTATATTTTGTATTCATTTTGCAATTAATTTAATGGAAAACACATATATTTCTAAGTGACCTCAAACTTTTGAACTGTAGTGTATATGGAATTGTTTGTTGTCCTGATAAAAATGTCTTTACCACAATGAAATTGTTGCAGTAAACCATACAGTGATTGTAAAGTCATATGGGTGCTTGCCTTATTTTTCTTTACCATATATATTAATGTGCAACACACACACACACACTCCTGTTATGGGAGAGGTAACAGCTGTGAGTGCATGTTCTTACTTCCTGGTTCAGTCTCTGGTTTTTGATCCCTGTCTTAAATGCCTAATACAATTACATAATTTTACAAGGGATGTGCAGAAAGCCTAAAAACAGATGTGCTATTTTATGCACCCGCCCCTTCCATTTTCTAGACAAATGGTTCCAAGAGCGAAACTTCAAAATGCAAACACCGCCATTGCTATTAGAACTTATATTGGGTGGATTTTAGTGTGGTGGCAATCTTATAGTAATATGCCCAATATGTTGGTCTGATTTAGGCTGGTGTACTAAGTCGAACTGGACTTAACTTGTACAGTAAAACATCAATACATAAAAACGACATGAAGTTGTATATAGAAGAGATATTATCACGAAGAAGCCTATCAATTATAAAACGTTTAATGACGTGCACAGGAAACATGCTTGAGACTAAATTTTAAATAAAGTGACAAAACAGGAACAAGACCCGCCAGAACCAAACACCGTGCCTAAAAATCAAATACAATTGTCAAGCGTAGGTCAGCATTTGGAACCCTGTGTATCAGAATCGGTCGCTTTTCTTTGACATCACTTCCTTTCCCTATTGGTGAATAGTTCCGGTTCGAACACTTTGCTGGATATCCCACACGAGTCTCGTTTTCTCGGTCAGTAACCATGGAGACGAAGGTAGCCGGGCAGCCGCCGGGCAGGAAAATAGCGACTCCTACGGTGACACAAATGAACGCGGAGTTTGTCACCAAGGTGAGCCATTATGTTCAGTAGTCTTGTACTTAACCCTTGGAGCACCGGAGGGGTGTTCAGTGCATTGAAAACTAGCGTGTTGCTTAACCCTCCGGTGCTCAGAGGGTTAAAGTGAAATGATGATGGTGGCGGTGGTATTGAGGTTTTCTCATCATATAAAGCGTGTCAGTCTGCAGGGTCTTAACACTTAAGAAGTGGTGCCAGACAATTGGGTGTTATGCCACACTGCAAGGATCATACTCATACCTGGGAACTCTCAGGGTTTTAATATAAATCTCAGGGTGAGAGAGTCCAGTGTTACATATTATATGATCTGCACCAATTAAAGGAGAACTACCACCCCGCAATAACTTTGCATGAATTAAGACTTCATCTGGCGACTAGCTGCTTAGTAGCGCTAGTCGCCAGAAATCTTACCTGGTTTGAAAGATTTAGCAGTTTTTCGGAGGCTCACAGTAGCAGGAAGCATGGACATCTCCTCATAGTGATGTCCGTGCACCTGCGCTGTCAGTCCCTTTTGGAACCGGCCGGCTCCAAAAGGGACTGTCAGCGCAGGCGCGCAGACGTCACTATGACTAGATGTCCGTGCTTCCTGCTACTGTGGGCCTCCGAAAAACTGCAAAATCCTTCAAACCAGGTAAGATTTCTGGCAACTAACTCTACTAAGCAGCTAGTTGCCAGATGAAGTCTTAATTCATGCAAAGTTATTGCAGGGTGGTAGTTCCCCTTTAAATGTTTCTTTAGTCTCTAAATTGCATCCTTTTGTATCAGAAAGACAGAGGGAGATGTCCTGCTTGTCTTGTTTGTGTTTAGTCAGTGAGATCTTTAGGTTGTATCAAGTTTAAGATTCCTTGCGGACAGATGGGAGCACCTCTGGGTTAGAGCAAACGGGTATATATTGCATAAAATCTACACTATGCAAACCTACAAGGGTTATATTTAATGATCTCAGGGTCAACTAATATTAAAAGTTCCCAGCTATCATCATACTACAGATTACCGTGTTTGCGCCTGCTTGCAGAGCCAGTGCCATTCTTTACGGCCACGGGTTTATGCCAGATCGTGCACAGTTACTGTCAGGTAACACAGGGTGTTGACTAGTCTTCACGGCCTGTGGCTTATCCCTATACTGCTGTGCCAGTAGTACCTTTCTGCATGTTTAGTATTTGTTTTTAATCTGCAGGGTCAATGTCAGACAGTATTTTTAGCCTTTTTTCAGCCTTGCCAGAGCCAGTCTGTATAGACAGACTGCAAATGTAAGGGTCCAGTGTCAGTCTGCGCTGTCAGAGGTTTGTGTTGGACTGTTGCGTTAGTACCTATCCATAGGGTCAAAGATTTGTGCTAGTCTGCATGATTACTGACATTCAATAGATTGCATGGTCTGTGCCAGTCTGCGTAGTCTACAGTAGAAGATATAAATGCCTGTCCAGAAATACAGCCCCAGTGCTAAAGTGTGAATTAAGATGGTATGTCTGTTATGGTGCAGCATGCTATTTTGTGTCCTGGACCTTAGGACGTGAAGTGGACTAGTGAAATGTGTACTGTGCTATTTTACTGCACACACTGCTGGTGTTGAAAGAGTTAATTTTGTATCCTCTGTTTGGTGTAAAAAAAGCAACAACTAAGTTTGTGTATTCTTTCACTTCTCCAAACATTGTTAGATGTGTCTCTACGTTTATAGGAGATTATTAATTCAGATCACAGTTTGGTGCAATGTTTGCTTGGCAATTAGTGTTTTATGTAAAGTGCCACACTGTGTCACCAGCAAAAGAATACTCAAAAAACTATTCATAATTCTACACTCAAGTGGCTAGCACACCATATAGGCAGTTTTTAATTCTTTTTAGAATAAATTGCATTTACCTTAAAGTGGAACTGTCACATTTGAAGGTACCCTAGCAGTGTCACTCACTCCATCAGAGTGCAGTGCTTAATGTTCAACTGGGGAACACATTTCCTTTCCATTCATTTTGACCATACCAAGTAAGATGAATGACACATGGTAGCGCTTTGCGCTCCCGGTAGAGTGCTGTAAGTAAAAAGTACGTGACGTGCTATGACCGCCACCGGTCCTTAAGGGTATAAGGACCGTGACGGTCATAGTACGTCACATAGTCCTTAAGGGGTTAACCATGTGCTTCAGTTATTAAAATAATATTAACCCCTTCGCGTCCTGTGACGTACCAGGACCGTCACGCTGGTCCGGCACTTAAGGACCAGTGACGGTCCTGGTACGTCACTTACTTTTACTCACCGCGCTCCTGCAGGAGTGCGGTGAGTAATACCGTGGACTGAAATTGATCGCTCCAAGACCGGAGCGATCTCTTTCAGTCCTCCTTTCGATGTGCCGCCCCACGTGATCAGTCACGTGGGACAGCACGTAGAACGCGTCTATCTGGTCCTTAAAGGACCAGACACCGCGGGATCGTCGGACCCTAAGGGGTTAAGCTTGGTGTTTTTTGTTTTTTTTTCCTTTTACTTACCTACTTCCTAATGTGCACACTTCATTACGGGCACTTCCGCATTCTGCGGCACACTGAAACTTCGGCACATCGAAGCAGGACTTCCCAGTCCTGTAATTCTCCTCCCACCTCCCTCCCAGCTGTCCCAGGGAGAGTGTTCACGCTTCCCTTCATAGTGATGTGAATCTCGTCTATCATTATGGCAAGCTCTGTTTATCATTATACTCACTCCCTGGGACAGCTGGGATGGAGGTGGGAGGAGAGTTACAGGACTGAGAAGTCCTGCGCTGCTGTGCCGAAGATTGTGTGCCACAGAATGAGAAAGTACCAGTAATGAAGTGTGCATATCTTGGGAAGTAGGTAAGTAGAAGAAAAAAACACACCAAGCCTAATACTGTTTTACTAAATGAAGCACATGGCTAAAAGTTTTTAAGAGGCAAAAGTTTCCCTTTAAAGTGTTAGTAATGTTTAATAATATAACTTTTTTTTTGCATTTAGAAGAGCTTAAAAAGCTGATCTAGATGCAAAAAACTTTATCTCTCAAACCGCTGTGGTTTAAGAGATATGGGTGTTTAAAGTTTGAGTTCTCCTACTGACAGGTGTAAAGCTGTCAGCAGGAGATCCGTGTCGGTCGACACTGAGGCACTTGAGAAGTGCCGGGATCTCGTTACTTACACGGAATCCCTTCATTGGAATGGTCTAAAACGTGTGCCTGAACACTAGGTAGGCACAAGTTTTAGACCATTCCAATGAAGGGATTCTGTGTAAGTAACGAGATCCCGGCACTTCTCAAGCGCCAGCGTGTCGACCGACACAGATCTCCCGCTGACAGCTTTACAGCTGTCAGTAGGAGAAATCAAACTTTAAA
This sequence comes from Rhinophrynus dorsalis, assembly GCA_037306005.1. NCBI lineage: Eukaryota > Metazoa > Chordata > Amphibia > Anura > Rhinophrynidae > Rhinophrynus > Rhinophrynus dorsalis. Next base: position 20,401,478 of record CM074728.1, read on the forward strand.
TGCCCGTATCTCTTAAACCACAGCGGTTTGAGAGATACAGTTTTTTGAAGTTACATCAGCTTTTTAAGCTCTTCTAAATGCAAAAAAGTTGTTTTTAGACATTACTAACACTTTAATGATTGAGGATACATACATATATATTGGTGAAGCAGGATTACACTATCCACCTCTCCAATATGTATTTTGCCTCAGTCATTCAGCTTTGCAATGTTACATAGTAGTTTAGTCTGGGGGAAAAAAAGACTTGTCCATCAAGTTCAACCCTTTTCCTATTCTTGTTTACTGTTGTTTTTCCAAAAGAAGGCAAAAAAACCCAGTTTCAGCAATTACAAATTCTGCTTTCAATGGGACAAAAAATTCCTTCTTGACTCCAAATGGCAATCAGATTTCTCATTGGATCAACAAGCCCTAAATAAATATTAATCCCAACACTAACATACATAGCCCTCTATGTTCTGCTCTTTATAAATAAGTATCCAGGCCCTTTTTATAGGCACCTAATGTATTTGATAGCACCACCTCTTCAGTTATTGAATTCCATAACTTTATTGTCCTTACTGTAACAAATCCCTTCCACTGTTGTAGACAAAATCTCCTTTCCTCAAGTCTTAGCAGGTGACCCCTTGTCCTGTGTACTGTTCTGTTAATGAACAGGTCTTTGGTGAGCCCTTTGTATGGGCCCTGAACATATTTATATAATGTTATCATATCACCTCTAAGACGCCATTTCTCTAGTTTGTACAAATTTAACTTTTCTAGCCTTTCTTCATAACTAAAACTTTCCATTCCCCTTATTAGTTTTGTAGCCATACTAGCGTCACTCCATCACATTGCAACGTTTAGTACATTATTCATTCTTGCACACTTGGCACTAAAGCTGTAAATACTTTTTTTTTTTTTTTTTTTTTTGTTATGGGAGACTGAAATTTCATTGTACGGGAGCTTGCTGTTTCATTATATGTACTGCACATCCGTAGGAAGGGAAGCGTGAATGCACTCCCAGGGACAGCTGGGAGGGAGGTGGGAGTAGAATTGAGGACATGGGATGTCCAGCAGAACTGAGCCACACAGATCTTGGGCCACACAAAACGGAACTGGTTACCTCACAGCTGGAAATGTTATAGCTAATACCTAATAAGGTGTGTACTTAAAAAAAGAAAACAAAACAAAACACCCCAATCTATAGACCATTTTAGTAGATGCATCATGTAGCATACAGTGTATTGGGGGTGAAAGGTTATAGGCCCAGGTTAAAATGTAATTAGAACTTAAATATGAAACTGGGTTATCATTTTAAATATCATGTGGTTCCAGCTAGCATTTGTGAAATTGTTGTTTTATTTTGCTTTCAAAAATGTAATCCTGAACTTTTTTTTTCTTGCCATTTCCTTCTTTACATTTTCATTTAATCAAATTGGTTATGATTTACTTCCTTTGCATTTGTTATCCAAGGGTGTATACTGTTGAATATATTTCAGCGACCTAAATCTAAATTCTGACAATTTTCCTCATTTGTTTTAAAAATTAATCACAGTCTCTGTGTTGTAGTTAACATTTTGAAGTTAGTCTTTTTAAAATTAAGGGTTTTGGTTGAACCTAAACAGTTTTACTTCTTTAAAATGATCTCAGATGAAACCATTTTGTGATTGATGTTTCAGAAATGTTCACATAATTTAATACTACACACTATGTCTACATTATTTGTTATCAATAGGTCCATTACATTGTTATATCTTGTTGGTACTTCCACCGTTTGTGATGTGTAGCTATCCCTAAGCATGCTCACAAACCTGCTTCCTTTAGCAGCCTGACAGGTCTCATTTCTTCCGTTGATATCTGGATAGTTAAAATCTCCCATAATTATAGTATGCCCAAGATGGGCAGCTTTTTTCATTTGCAATAACAGCTGGGCATAGACATTCTCATAAGTATGTGGTGGTTTGTAGCATATAGCCATTCAATTTCTACTCACAAGGACTCCACATTATTACCATTTTCTTCTGTGTCCCTCCATGACATTGAAAAAACGGTTATTGTCTCTACTCACCAGCCAATTAGGACCAATGAAAACCTTTAAAACTGCATCTTGTAAGGCCACCCATGGTCCTACCCAGCTGGTAGGACTGTGGATGTTTCCCCTTTTATTTATACTCTGCTTTTTTCCTTGGGCCATCATACATGCCACTCCTACAGTAATTTGAACACTGAAGCCCCTGGATCTGCTGCCATAAGCCTTCTTTTGCCTTCTTCCCCAGAAGTCATTGTGGACAGATTGCAGTGCATGAGCATGCCTCTTACCTCTGACAGGAAGACCCAAAGGAGGATTTGTGTTGTAGCAATGGGCTGTCTTGCCGTCCAGGAGTGGTCTGCATGTTGAGAATGTCATGTGCGTGTCTGGATGATGGGGATGTTGGCCCCTTTCAAGGAATTGCTGACAGCAGATATCTTCTTATTGTGACACACCAGTCTAAACAGAGAATCCAGAAATTTTTGGAATTAGGCTGAGTGCAGTCTAAGGCATTGTCGGCCTCTTGCATCTCAGGGAATATTAGCAGAGAAGCCTCATGGATAAGGGAGAACAGGCACTCAGCCAGCAGTTCTTCACATGACCCAACTAATGGGGCATGCAAGCAATAAGGACTTATGACTAAAAAGAAAAAAGGAAGCACAGCATGTCCTTCTCCAGATGGAAGTATCAGTTGGGACATGATGCTGTAGAAGTCAGCTGGGCCTTCCCCTTCTCAAAAATAGTCAGAAGGGCCAAAAATTAAACCCAAATATTTTTGAGATTGGTCTACTTATTGCGTTTCGTTTTGTGTCACTTTTTGGAGTACAGAGATGTTAATAATGTGCACCATGTATGTGTAATTATTTGTAGCGATTTATATAATATCTGTAGTGATATGCGTGAAGAGATATCCTGAGGGGACAAGTAGTGTAAGTACGCTAACAGGCATTCATTCCATGTAAGGGTTAACACGTTTGCAGGTTTGAATAGCTGACTTTCTGTCCACACTGGTTGCCCAATTAGAACTCTCCAAAAGTTTTTAAATAGCCGCTCAGTCTTTTTTAAGTAGTTCTGATCACCTACATATTTTGAAGAAGCAGCGTGGACTGCTGTGAAACGTGTAGAATTGTAGGGATACGTTGTTTGTCATTTTAATTGATTTTATAATAATCTTTTATTCTTGGATGTTTGGAGAGGCCCCTTTGTTCTTTTTTTTCATCCTTGGGATCTATATCTACGAGGAGTCAAGCACTGAGTTGTACCATACCGAAAAGGGACGGTAAGAAATTCCCTGTATGCTGTTTATGCTGTGTCTGTACATAGGTATATGTAGAGCCATTTTTACATGTGAGTGCAATTTACACATGGTTTTATACGTTTTCTGTTTTTCTTGTTGCATGTACGTCCCTTCGAGAGTGGACGGTTAAAGGAGAGCTGCCACCCCCTTGGAGAATTCCTATGATGGCTGTATAAGGGACAGCTCTAATAATCCTAGAGCACCTATGCTGCTTTACACATAAGTGTTTGTCTAGCCACTACTTTAGTGAGTATCATTTCACTGGTGGTGGTGAGGTGACAGCATCTTTATATTGAAGATATCCCACAAGGAAGTGCTTGTTCCTTTTTTGTTTTCCCCTAGTGGTCCAGGATGGTATGGTTTTCATACCTAGTTCTAAAAATGGCGGGGCCTCCTTGGTAACATCTGCACAACGGAATCCCTTGACACAGGACATATAGTCCACAACAGCCCTCAAATCTTGAAGCTGAAGGCCTGGAGGTGGAGTGGGCTCTTTAAATCTAAGAATTATCTGTGGTCATAGATAAATGATAAGATAATCGGTAATGAGAACCCTCAACTCTGCAGGGTGTGGTCCACCTTTTGTCAACTGGCGTAAAGAGTGAAACATCAACAAGGATTGTAGACTTCTGCAGGCACATGTCCAAAACAGGATTGAGGCTAACCTCTATGAAAGTACAACTTTAAAGAGATAGTAATGTTTCATAATAAAAGCAGCTCTAATTAATCATCATAGTATTTGGACTTTGGAGAGTGTTATTTCAATTCTGTCAGAGTTATAGTTCAGGAGTAATTCAATGACAAAGTGTCCCCCTCCTGCCCCTTTTACTGATGTAGCACTCCTCAGCCAGAGCAGAAGGGAGGTGCCCAGGTAGATTGCAGAGAGGGACAATCTTCAATTAAGATAAGGGAAAAACCTGAAAAGCTTGTCAAGGGGGGCAGGGCTTTCATTGTTCTAATAGGAATAAGAGTGTCCCCTGCTGTTATCTGTCTGGTCTATGGACTGCATTCCACGTCTGAGAAGAGATGGCTTACACTAGATAAAAGGGGCAGGAGGGGAAACTTTGCTTGTGAATATCTCTTAAACCATAAAGATTTGAGAGATAAGACTTATATCATTCTTCATGTTTTTTTAATGCCTACAAAATAAAATAAAGTTAAAACGAAGTATTACTATCCCTTTAAAGACTTTTTGGCTATTCTTGCAGTTCACTCCCTGAGGAGGATATATTTGAGATATTCCAGAGGATCTTCAGTGGATAATAATCCTTTACAGCTAGGTAGTTCAGGTTTATACCTTGAACTACAATTCCTACCCTCCTTTTTTCCAAATACCTAGTGAACGGGAGAGTACAAGTTCCTTACCTAGATTTGGTTACATGTACAGTAGTGTGTAAACATTTTTAGGCAGTTGTGAAAATATGCTGTAAAGTAAGAATGCTTTCAAAAATAGACATGTTAATAGTTTATACTCATCAATTAACAAAACGCATAGTGAGTGAACAGAAGAAAAATCAAATCAATATTTGGTGTGACCCTTTGCCTTCAAAACAGCATCAGTTCATCTAGATACACTTGCACAAAGTCAGAAATTTTGTAGGCATATAGTCAGGTGTACGATTAAACTATTATACCAAACGTGCTAATGATCATCAATTTAATATGTATATTGAATGCAATAATTAACTGAAGCAGAAACAGCTGTGTAGGAGGAATAAAACTGGGTGAGGAACAGCCAAAGTCAGCTAACAAGGTGAGGTTGCTGAAGACAGTTTAATGTCAAAAGTCATACATCATGGCAAGACTGAGCACAGCAACAAGACACAGTGTAGTTACACTGCATCAGCAGGGTCTCTCCCAGTTAGAAATTTCAAGGTAGACAGGGTTTTCCAGATATGCTGTCCAAGCTCTTTTGAAGAAGCACAAAGAAACGGGCAACTCTGAGGACCATAGACGCAGTGGTCGGCCAAGGAAACATAGTGCAGCAGATGAAGGACCCATCATGCTTACTTCCCTTCCCAATCGGAAGATGTCCAGTAGTGCCGTCAGCTCAGAAATACCACCAAAAAAACATTTTAGGTCAGTACTAGTAGACATAAGGACTCATGGCAACATAAGACTTAATAGCCTGGTGCACCCTGGGTCTAGAAATCAACAACACAAATCAGGAGAAGAGAAAAATCCTAACAAAGCAAGACCCCTCAAATGAGGCACTCAGCCAAGAGTATATATAATGAAAACATGGTATACATTTTATTTATTTTATTACAAAGACCATAATCAATAATCACAGTACAAATATATATTAAAACATACTTTAAAAAGGCAAATGAGGGGTACAACAATGAGGCAATAGTTAGTAACAAACATATGGCAACAATATTTGTAGACCATTCCAAAGAAGAAATTCTTTTTAAAGATCGTGATCTCGGCACTGCTGAAGAGTTGCGGCCGGACTGCGGACCGGATTCCAAATCTGAAGGCTTGAGCAGTAACGTCACTCCAGGGGAAACTTTACTTGCTAATATCTCCCAAACCATAAAGGTTTGGGAGATAAGACTTTATTTTTAATGTTTTTTTTAAGGGCTACACTATAAAATAAAGTTATTTTCAAGCAATACTATCCCTTTAATCTGAGATCTTGTGACACTTTAGTTGAACAGAGTCTGACGCCAACTACTTATTCGACTTCTGGAGGCAGCTGGCTGCATCAAACTTATTTAGGAGTGTCACAGCAAAGGGCTTGAATACTTATGCAATCAAGACGTTTCAGAATCTTATTTGTAATCATTTTGTAAAATATATACTTTTTCAAACTTCAACACACACGCACATGTGCAGACCTAAACAGTTGGATAGCAAAAATGTCTCTGGCCAAGAGGGTACAAAAAAATTCTCCAAGCCCCTGGGACTGAAGGGGTTAAGGCAGTCCTTTCTCAGGAAACATAATATTAACAGTGGCCTATTTGGGATTCAGGCATCCAAGGACCAAATATTATATATAGCTGAAAAAGAAGCGCTCACTTGGCTGGACACTGGTAGATAGGTGGGATGTAGGACTAGGATTAAATCAAGGAAAATATAAGAAGCAAAGTGGATAGATAATGTGTATGTGTGTGTGTGTGTGTGTGTGTGTGTGTATATATGTATATATATATATATATATATATATATATATATATATATATATATATAATCTGTATCAGCAACTGTAATTGATAATGTCTGAAAAGTGCTTAGTTATATACACGTGTCCATAAGATTAATGCATAAAATGAAGGACTGTAGGAAAGCCCAACACGGTATGATTGGAATAAAAATAATAGAGCGATATATAAAAGTGTCCAATGGTGTCAATTAATCCGTAGTTGCTGATATAGGCTACAGTGAGCCTAATAATTGTCCATAATAGCAGATACTTCGCAGTCTGTGGATACGGTGCAAAAGTATGGGTAGTGGATGTAGCGAAGATCTATGTGCTATCGTCACAGTTTGCTCAGAGTCACCTCGAGCTGATACATATAATAAAAGAAAGAAAGGGAGACAACGCACCATAGATCTATGAGTAGTATCGTTACTAGTAACAGACCTGGCTTAAAGATAAGGCATACATGATAAAGGTAAATGCAAAAAACGATATGAATTTATTAATATAATCAGAATAGTAAGCTAAAAAGATGAATATCAAATGTAAAAACAAAGGCTAAAAGTGGATCATAAAGATAAACAGAATAAAATAGATGGTCACACTGTACTATCTCCTGACACGGGGACTGTACAGTGGGTATAAACGCACTAGCTAGCGTAAAGGTAGGTGACTATAAAGAATACTGAGTCTTCAACATATAGTACATGCAAATAGAGAGTATCTGAAAGTCAATTCTAAACAGAGCATGAAGAGAATGCAGCTCCTAGTGAGGGCGTCTCACCCACTGGGTTTGAGAGAGTGCACCTCTTGCTACAGCTAGAGAACGGACCGGAGTCTGATCACAATTTGGGTACTGGCAAGGAGAGTGCGGTACACCTGATAGTACTAAACTGCTTACCAGAAGCCATCTTTAGTTTTGACACATCGAGTGGTCTTTGTAAGGGTTTCTGTACTGTTTCCCTTGCTATTGTGTTGTCGTTCTCCTAACGATGTGTCCAGTCTGGTGCGATGTGATGGAGACATGCTTGCAGGTATAGGATGATTGGTTCTTGTTTGTCTGAAATCGCTGCTATGTACAGAGTGTAGATCTTAATCCGAGTGATTCACTTGGTTGGATTCGACGCATTTTGGGGCAACAATACCCTTCCTTAGGCACTCCAAGTAAATTGGATCCAAGGACCAAAGTACCCAAACGGAACTGACATGTTTGGTTATTTGGCTTTCTAGGGCCAAATGTACAGGCAACAGTAAACATTTTCATTTCTTGCTACAATTTTTCCTATAATATACTGTTTTTACTAATTTTCCTTCTAAAATCAAAAACAGTATTGCAACTTCTTGTTTTTGTTCACTGATAGAGAGAGAGAGAGAGAGAGAGAAAGAAGTCATTGTCAATGTGACGTCCTCCAGCTGCTGACAGATTACAACTCCTCTTATTGGCTGGATGGAATGATGGGAGTTGTAGTCTGGCAGCACTCTCACATTGCCCACTGCTGGAACAGAATGAGAAACAAATCAAATCAATCAAAAGAGGAATAATTCTGGAGCAAAGCAAGTGCACCATAAGAGGCGAATAATATGTTTGTACTATCATCTAAGAAAAAAAATATTGATTTAAAAATGACTTCTGTTGTATTGGCTATTGTATATATCGAACAATAATTTTTGAGTTAGATGTATGAATTATGCTAATCAAGTCATGCTGTACAGTAACCTGCTGTCCTTGCACTTCATAACTTCGCCCACACTCTGAGTTGATGTGTGCAGTACATTGCTGAGCAGTGTTTTATTGGAGGAGGGTAATGAAGACTTAGGACAGGAAGTTCCTGCATGGCATGCCTTCATTAGCATAATTCATAATCTAAATAACTCATACTAGTTTTCTAAATATACAATGGCCGAACAGCGTAGAGAGTATTTTGAAATCTCTTTTAAAAATCACAGTGTTTAGCTAACAGGTCCCTTTAAATGGGCTTTTAACCCCTTGGATGCAACGCAATATGTTGGAGACCTCTCTAGCATTCAAGAGGTTAAAAGCCTGGTTTTAATCAATGGAAATTGGGAATTTGTGTTTGTCGTCTTTGGGGCAGCTAATCCGGCCCAAGGTTACTCCTTTTTTCTTTTGATCATATGGCTTAAAGACAAAATGTATTACCGTAAAATCTCAGATATAATACTCAAGTATAAATTTAACCCAAAATTTTAGGGGAAAACAAAAGTGCCTGTGTATAATACACATCCCTGTTTTCCCTCCCTCCACCCACCCACCAGAAAAATGTGTTTCTTGTTTGCTTCTCTCCCTCAATCCACCTTAGGCTGACCATACCTCACCTTTACCCAGGGACACACAGGAAAAATGCATACTGCAGGTCTGCTTTGATTTCAATTAAGTATTGAAATATGCCTATTTCCTATGTGTCCCCGGTTAAAGGTGAGATCTGGTCAGCCTACTCCACCTCAATATGCTCCCACCTTCTCCTCCTCTACTCATGCCATCTAAAGGCTTCTGGGATATCTATGCAGTGGCCCTTCAGATCCTCAAAGGGCATTATCGTTGCCTAGAATTAACATATATATGTTTTTTTTTAATATATATTTTTTTTTCCTTGTGTCTAATACATCCCCCCCCCCCACACACACACCCTTTACATAAGATGAAAAGTGGCAGAATTGTGAGTATTATACATGAGATTTTACAGTATACAAATCTGATCCTATTAAGCTTACAATTCTATTGTCTTTTTTCTTTTTCAGTTGGCCAAATCATATTGGGCTCCTCACTCAAAGAAGAAATTGCCTTTTGATTATAAGGTAAGATGGCACATATATGAGTTTCTGAATGGATGGACAACCTGTAGACCTCCAGCTATCAAACACTACAGTTCAGATCATCCTAGGTCAGCCAGTGGCTGTCCATTAATGATGGTAGTTGTTAGCATCAGCTGGAGAGCCTCAGGTTACCCACCAGTGACTTAAACCAGTGGTTCTCAATCTTTTTTTCTCATGGCACCCCAACAAACAGTCTGGGATTATCATGGCACCCTTACCAACATATAGTTCATTTTCCCTAGGAAAAAATCTGTCATGTAGGTATGTTTTTATTTATGTAGTGCCAACAGGTGTACTTAGCACTTTACAGTTTACATTTAGTATAGAAGGGGTACAATAAGTGCAGTAATTAAGTGGTTATATAGACAATCATAATGGGAACACCATTATTATATATAGTATTATTAGGTTCCCCAATCAGAACAGGAATAAAGAGTATTTAGCGCATATCAATTTCTATAAATATACATTTTTTTTGTGTCCCCTCCACGACTAAATACTAGCTATTGACTCCACCTCCCAGCTAGTAGGACCAATCAGAAGTATAAAGGATCACTCTTCCCTACTGTCTGCAGTTAACTTGTATCCAAGCTGTAAACAGAATATAGCAAGATTCCCAAATGAAATAAGATATTCTTCCTATCACCCTATTATTCAATGTAGATTGATATGGGACTGACTAAGGGAAGGTTGTGCCGTGGAGAGGGGTATAGAAGAAACAGAAATATAGGAGAGTAAATTTCACATTTTACAACCTAATATTCATATTTTTTGCCAGCTCTTATAGAGGAAAAAAGAGGTACACTAAGTTCCTGTGGTGATTAGTTATGAAAACTCAATAAATTTATTAATTACAAAATAAAATCTCCCTGGCAAAATCTATATTTTTATTTTTTCTTTTGTTGGTTACCTATGGGACAGTTTTTTTTCCACAGATTTGCTCTGATTTTATTTATTTATTTGCATTTGGCCCTTTAGTATCTGTCTTCCTCTCATTCCCTCTGCCCAAAACACACAATGGAGCTCTGTGCATTTATAGTAGATCATCATTCCCTTGAAGCACCCATGATATCTTTAATAATAACCATTTCCTTTCTGATGTTTCACAGGTAATAGAAGACATTTATGTGCAGGAAATCTCAAAGTCGAGGTAAGGCTTTATACATGTAAAGAGAATGGTTGGAGAGTCCGTCCTTCTTTCAGCCAGTCATTACAGGGCACTCTACATCCAACTGCAGTGTCTCAAGTGCTCCAGTAAAGGATGTGAAAGTACTTAGGCTTTTAAATTCCCTGAAGGAACAAACATTCACAGCGGCAAAAAAGTAAAGCAAAGATAGTAATTTAACAGAATAGAAAAGTTCCCATATATAGCAAAGATTCTGAATCCAGAAATGATTCATAGAAGAGGAGAGGGGGACTGTAAAAAAAACACCAGGGTCTTCTTAAAATGGAACTATCACCTACATTAAATCTTTTACAGTGGGTTTTAATAAGTAACCCAACATTAGAGCTGGGTGTATTTTGAGGGAAAAAAAAAAATGCTTAGAAGTGCAGATATTAACCCGTCAAAATCGGGCACTTCCACGTTCTGCGGGACTGACGTCTCAGGACTTCCCAGCTGCCCCTGGGAGCGCGTTCACGCTCCCCTTTGAAGCTGAGTTTCTGTGCTGTAGCGTTACAGCAAATTCTGTGTACAATACTACTCATCAGAGGCTTGCTTTTAGATGGGTATCCACACCTTTCTCTTTTGCTGTATTATAGTGCGCTCTGTACATCCATGTAGATCAGTCCCTCTGCTCTGGACATTTTGAAGATATTTATGTAATGCTCAATGTGGCAGTGGGGCATAAGGAAGAAGGAGAAGGTATCTTGCATCCAAAAAACCCATATAACCGTTTGAGTGCAAGATGGGTGTCCAACATATTGAGGAAGTGTGTGTGTGTTGGCTACCCCTATGGCACTCAAAGGGTTACAGGGTTAAACAGCTTTCAGAAATGTAGTGCCTTTAGTATTAAAAAATATACACAATAATTGGTTAATTTGAAAAAAATAAGAATATGGAGAAAGAGAGAGCAAGAGGCCACCTACATTAACAGCCATTTTCCAAAATAGGCCGCAGCCTAGTACTAGAACAGTTTGCTGGCAATTTGCATTGTAGGTACAGTTCCAACTGTAGTCTAATATTGACAATGTCTATACTTCTACAGGTTTGCCATCCGAAAGATAATGCTTTTGGAGTTCAGGTGAGTTTAAAGTTCTTAACCAATCAGTTTGTTCATTACTTTGTAAGTATCCATGTATTTAAGACAAACAGAACATCAGAACAAGGTCAACATTGCTCTTTCTTTGTATATTGGCTACACCTCTGAGTTATGGGCAGTGTATTGTAAATATAATTTATTTTCCTTTTATTTTGTTGCAGTCAGTACCTGGAAAACTACCTGTGGCTGTATTACTCTCCAGAGGTATCCAGTAAGGCCTACCTCATGTCCATATGTTGCATGGTCAATGAAAAATTCCGTGAGAACGTCCCAGCCTGGGAGGTAAGAACCTTGTATTAGTTCATGGGTGAGCAACTGCAGCCCTCTAGCTGTTGCTGGAATACATGTTCCATCAAAAACAAGAGTCTATTATCTAGATATTTTTTGTTGATCCAGTGGAAGGCAAACAAAACCTTACTGAAACCAAGTTACACTCTTTTCTGAAGAGGGCATAAGAATATTATTTTCTAATTTGGCACTGGCAATTTGATTTCTTCCTGGATCTCTATATTATTCTTAATACAAAGTTATAAAATATTTGTAACATATGTACAGTATGTTCCAACACAGCCTCCAGAAGAAAGGAATTCTATATCCTTACTGTAAAAAATAATTTCCTTTGCCCCCTTACATGGGAATTTTAGACCAACAATTGGAGGTTGCAGGTGTCTTTCCAAATGTATGGTACTGTTAAAGGGATAGTAATGGCATAAGTTAATAAAAAATAATATTGTAGATAATGCAAAAAGAAATAGATCAGTACAAGACCTATCTCTCAAACCTTTAAGGTTTGAGAGATAGAACCTTTTAAAATTCTCCTCTCATTGATGTCAGCTGTAAAGCTGAAAGCAGGAGATTCGAGTTGGCTGACATGTGGCGGCTCTTCAGCAGAGCCGAGATACCAAAATCTAAAAAGAAACACTTCATTGGAACGGTCTACAAAGTGTGCCTGATGTCGGTATCTCGGCTCTGCTGAAGAGCCGCCTTCCGGTTCTCGGACCAGGATCTCCTGCTGTCATCTAGACGCTAACGTCAAGGAAAGGGGAGGGAGAGGAGAGCTTTAAAACATTTTATCTCTCAAACCATAAAGGTTGAGAGATAGGACTTGCACTGATCAATTTCTTTTTGCCTTATCTACAATATTACTTTTTATTAATTTAAGCCGTTACTAACCCATTAAAGCTGTCTGACTCACAGAGGCCTTGTGTAAACACGTGCACAATACAGTCACACTGTCTGCATGTCACTGGGATCATGGAGTAGCCTTCCAATGAAATTAATCTACTTGGAGAAGTCAATGAGACTTGCATTATATGGAATATATTTTGTTTATTAATTTTGTAAAGGTCCAGGAGCTTAGCTTTCCATCAGCCTAAAAACAATTTAGTTGGGTCAAACTGTACTTATTTACAGTGACATTCTACTGAGTACTGCAATAACAGGACAGAGTTAAAGCTCTTATGGACCGCATTGTGAAGTAATGTGCTGCACATGCCTGTGGTCCTTCAGAGGTTAAGAGGTCCTATGCCATATGCACAATGAAGTTCTGGGGTAAACCAACTTAATCACAAGGGAGAAATAAATACTACAGTTGATAGGGATAAATTCCTGTTAATGCTACAGAGATCTGCATTGCATTGAGAAGTGATGCTTTGGTGGCCTCTCTGGCATCCAAGGGAATAAAACCCCATTTAAATCAGTAGGAACCTTGGAAACATCTATTTGTTCCCTGTGTTGCAGTTGCTTCACTTCAGAATTGCTCCTCATTTCTTTATGCATATCATACCATTGTCCCCGGAATTACTGTCTGAAGCCATTGTACTGAGCATGAGAGGAGTAATTCTGAGGCAAACCAGCTGTACCATATGGAGCAAATAGGGATTCCCATTGATTTAAATGGGGCTTTAAACCCCGTTGTATGCTAAATAGGTCTCTAGTACTTTTCTTTGCAATACGATGGAGATGTCTTTTGCATTCAAGGAGTTGAAAGCCCCATTTAAATCAGTGGGGAATTTTGATGTGCTCCCTAAGTTGAAGTCGGTTTGTACATTCTAGATACCATTTTATTTTCTGTGCCACCATGTGGAAGTGAGTAGTCCTCCAGCCTCTCAGTAATTGTCCTCCATTCCTGTTTACAGACCTTCAAGAAGAGACCACAGCACTTCCCATTCTTCTTCAAGAGTATAATGGAAGCATCTGTTTCTCCAGAGACAGAAAGCAGCTTCTCCTTGCACGAGCGCACCATCCTTCTTCTTTTCCTGGATCACTGCTTCAACAGCCTGGTAACTGTCTGATCGATTTTTTTTTTTTTTTTTTTTTTTTTTTTTTTTTTTAACATGGATTCCTAATTGTTGCAGTTCAAAAGGTGATATTTGCTAAAGAGGGTCTGACAAAAAAAAAAACCCCAACAGTAGACCATATGTACAAAGGCAGAAGTAGCGACATCTTGGAGCAAACCAGCTGCACTACAGGGAACAAATGCGTTAATTGATTTAATGAGGTGTTTTAACCCCTTGAGTGATAGAGCTGTTTCCTGCCTCCTTGTGCCTTTGAGAGATCCTGTATAATCCCTACTGGTTGTTATGAGCATGGAAATTGACATGACGGTTGCTGGCAGTTTTTTCAGATTGATTTGAGAATAGTACAAGATCCTACTTAACACTTTAAGGATCAGGGGGGTATTACTAAGCAGCGTGTTGCACACCTCTCTGGTCACTCAGGGATTAAGATTACCATATGCAGAGAGCAGAGTTTGAGGTCAAGTGGTCCTGCCAGCAACTGTCACATCTTCCGCAATAGATATTCCATCCAGGACAGACTGAATATGCTATCACTTCAACAAGGGCACACCAGAAAAATTTGCATTGGCTGTTAGGATTTTCTGGTCATAGAAAGGCACGTGGGGAGTTATTATTAAGATATATTAATTCTGTAAGCACACTAATTAGATAGATAGGACATTGGTAAGAAATCTGTGGATCAGCAACATGCCATGGACTGAAACTAATTCCTTGTATCTTACACTTCTACTACATTATGTTGGTGTGGGGTGGAGGGGAAGTGGAAAATAGTTACAGAATGTTCTAGATGGTTTCAGCACCATTCAGATTGGTTTTGTGTCTCAAACCTTACCCTAACAACATAAAAATGTCCTCATTACATGCTCTTACTTGGTTCATATTTTGGAGTTGCTCAGTATGCTTTATACATTTCTTATTATTATAGTGTCTGCTGCGGGGCAGATTTATTCTGCAATTAAATGAACACCCCTAATAATAAGCCTGCACTTATATTAATCTGAACAGAAAATCAAGCCCCTATGAATCACTTTTACATGGATTATTTTTTTTATTAGTACTGCATATAATTTCCATGAAGGCAGACATGATTTTTGTAGCCTGTCTCCAAGATCCCAAACACATCCTATCAGTCTCCCTAGGGCGGAAGACATATGTGGTGTGTTTTGGGATCTTTGAGTCTAGCAACAGGGAATCCTGTCCGCCACCATAGACATGATATCCGGTACTTATTTTGGAGAACCAGAATTGGTTAGATGTAGTCAGTAGAATTTTCTATCCAGACTTAGATATGTGGGGATTATTTGAAAGTATTGTTCATTTAATGGACAATTAACACTTTGTTTTTTAGGTACTCATATGGGAGAGGTCTTAATAAAATCCACAGGCTTTGCAGTTCTGCCCCAGAATGGCTCTGCCAGCCATTCTGCAATGGCAGGAGTCCTTGGTGCAGCCCCAGAAGGTCTGTCCCACAGCCACAAACTTCAGCTGCACAGACTGCTGTAGTTAGATTGTCCACACCTGTGGGTGTATGGAGACTGTGGGTTGAGCCTCACATGACTGAACTATGAGACTCCTGCAGGGATCACTTTTTTGACCCCCCCCCCTTTTTTTGCTGTCCTGTTTAAACACCAGGGCTCACAATGTAGTTGTGGCTTCACTGGCAAGTCTGTTCCTAAATCGGCATACCTTCCAATAGGGCAACTATCACATAATGGTTGCTTTTATGGACCAGAAGGATGTCCAAGGTATTGCATCACAATGCATTGCACCACTATGGTCCATAAAAGGGTTTATTCACTGTGAGTCTTCAGTGAGTAAGTGTTTGTTCCTTCTCTTGCAGGAAGTTGATTTAATTCGCTCACAGATCCAGCAACTCATCTCCTTGCCCATGTGGAGCTGCCTACAGCCAGTAAGTTTCATTTGCTGCTTCATCATGAAAGAGGATGTCAGTGGATGTCTAGTACTGATCCAAACCAGCCTACTCATGCTGCTTATTGACGTGTAGCGTAGTAAATAGAGTTTGGGGGATTTATTTCCTGTTTGTCTTTGTTTGTTTTGGGGTATTTTTCCCATGCGAAAAAGTGTCCCTTGAAAGCTACAATTCTTGTAGCATCCATTTTGTCTGTGGCAAAAGCAAACAAAGTAATTCTAGACATATAAGCATAGGAAATTGGAAAGCAATTCTGCACCGCCTTGGACAAATGAACGTTCCCATTTATTTAAATAGGGCTTTTAACCACTCTAATGTTAGATATATATCCAACACATTACTTACTTGCAAGTGGTTAAAAGCTCCATTTAAATCAGTTGGCATTTTTATTTGTCCCCTGTTGTGCTGTTGGGGAGCATATGACTAGGAGTTTTCAACGAACAATTGGGGAAAGGTGTCTCTTGTCCACTGTCCCTGTAATGCCTCCACAAGCATTGATGTTCTAGCAAGATTCCTGGATGTGTGTTGATTGCTTATTAATCTTCTAGGCGCGTCTAGAACAGGAGCTGAAGAGAACTCAAAAGCTAAGAAAGTTCTGGAATCTAATCAAGAAGGCTGATGAGAAAATGGACACAAAGGCACGAGAAATGTATGTACTTCAATTTTTGATGTTCCTTCTTTCTTAATTAAAGGGATAGTAACACTTAGGTAAAATAAATAAATATATTGTTGGGTTTACATTCCTGAGTAAAACAAGGGTACTCCCACTACTGAGAAGTGTTTTATCCAAAGGTTATTGCAGCTCAAACTTGAATTTTTGGGTATCCTTTTAAAAAGTTGCATTTTAAATATTGCAGGGCTGCACACCACATTAAGCGTGTCGCCTGGATGAAAGGGGAGACATGAGAATCTCGCCCTGCATATAAGCACGACATTCTCATTTCGCCTCCTTCAATGTCGCTGCATTGCCCACATACCTGAATCTGGATCCAGCTTTCTATCTACGATTTTTACTCCTTTGTTTGATATGTGGCTTAACCCTTTGAGTGCCACACAAAAAAAAGGAAATTGCCTACCAGGAGATCACAGGCAGTCCCTGAGCCAGCTTACATGTCCCTTGTAATGATTCTCTGCCTATTATAATATGCGGTGCTTAGCTACAGAAGCAAGCGGGTCGCAAATTTAAACTTGCTGCCTCGCCAGAGCGGATTTTCTGCAGGTACTTTAACACACGATTCCTCCAAATACCCCTGAGTTGATTAAGGCCATGGGGGGGGGGAGCATGGCATATAGGATTGGGAAGAAAGACAGATACAAGAATGGGTCCTGATGGGTCGCTGCGGCATTGAAGGAGGCGACATGAGCATCTCACTCTTATATGCAGGGCGACATTCTCATGTCGCCCTTTTCATCCAGGCGACATGTTTAATGCGGCATGCAGTTGCGCGATATTTAAAGAGGAACATTCACCTAAAATAAAAATTTGACCAAGATTAGCTCTGTTTTTTTTTTTCTCTAACTCACCTACTAGTGGAGATATTTAGCCTTCAAATTGGGCACTTCCGCTTTCTGCGGGACCCTGTATGTCCAGCGTGATGCTTCAGGACTTCCCAGGTGCCCCAGGGAGCGCATTCACGTTTCCCTTCGTAGCTGTATTTCTGTGGGCTAACTTTACAGCAAAGTCCGTTTACCATGCTACTGAGGTTGCAACGTTGGCCCACAAAAATACAGCTATGAAGAGAAGCGTGAACGTGCTCCCTGGGGCAGCTGGGTAGTCCTGCTGCACATACAGGGTGCCGCAGAAAGCTGAAGTGCCCGATTTGAAGGCTAAATATCTCCACTAGTAGGGGAGTTAGAAAAACAAAAAACAAAACAGCACTAATCTTGTTTAATGATTAAAACACATGGTCAAATTTTTATTGTAGGTGAGTGTTCCCCTTTAAAATGCGACCTTTTGAAAGCAAACAGAATTTTTGTAGGTGCAGTATCTCGGTGGCCTAAAATGTTACAGTGGCGCTGTTGCTACACCATCCTATGGAAAGCTGTGATCAACTGAGCATAAACCTCCATGGGATGATGTAGCAACAGCTCCACTGTATAATTTCAGGACATCAAGATATTGCTCCTATTGTGGCAATAAAATAAACAGTAAAAACCCTATGTGTGTGCAGTGCTGAAGTGACTGTGATTAATAATTACTGACTCAATACTAAGTATATACTAAATTAGATGAAACAGGAAAGGAGTGCTTCAACAGATCCACTAGTCCCAAACAGCCAAATTATCCAAGGGGTGTATAAAAAGTAAATTATATTGTATAAAATTGAAAACAAATCCATGTTAAAAATAAACTGACACATGGAGGCCAATTAGACAAGGACAAGAGGCAGTTTGTGTGTCCTTGTCTTGACTAAAGAGGGCAGGAATGAGAGGAAGCCGGGAGGGGTAATCTTCACAATATAATTACAGCGTAACCACCAAGTTATGAACGGTGTAAGCATCAAACATCAATACTATTAACTATGTTGATCTATCTGACCTACTTGTGGAAGGAAACAGTACTGTCCCTTTTAGTGATCTACATTTGTGGATAATCTTACATTTTTAAACAGGTTGTATGCTTTACATCGTGTCCAGATTTATGCTTATTGTTTGTAACACTGAAAATAAGTTCCCCTTATATCTGGTAGGGGTTTACAGCACATTGCTGCTTCTTATTGTCAGAAGGGTAGACTGTTACTAGGCATTGTTTAACCCAGGGTTTGGCAACCGGAGGTCCTCCAGTTGTTATTGAAGACAGCAATTCTCAACATGCTAGGGTATCAATTTGACCAGTTCTGGTTTAACCTATGCAAGGGTTGACATGACAATTTCTTCTATCTTTGGTCATTCCAGTGCCTCCCTGGAGAGAACGTTTCTAAAACAGCTTATCTTGAAGTTTCTCTCGGTCCTCAGTTCGATCCCGGCTTCAGGTATCTTTCATCACTTATACATGAGAATCTGTGAAGACTAATAGCTACTTATGCACAAAGGAAACGATGAGCAATACTGGGAAAAAAGCAGCTGCACTATAGTAGGCTGACCAGATCTCACCTTTAACTGGGTACACATAGTAAATAGCCGTTTTTCAGTACTTCACTGAAATAAAAGCAGCCCAGCAGTATGCATTTGTCCTATGCGTCCCCGGTTAAAGGTGAGGTCTGGTCGGCCTACACTATAGGTTAGAGATAAAAATACCCATTGACTTAAATGCAACTTTTAACCCAGTAAATGCTAGAAAGGTATCAAATACATTTCTTTACAATGTGTTAGAGACCTCTCACATTCAGGTGATAAAAAAGTCACATTTATACCAAAAATACTGTTTGAATTTCTATGGGTCCACCTATACTGCATTTGGTTTGCTGCAGAATTGATTCTCATTTATTTTGTGCTTAAAGGGATAGTAATACTTCGTTTTATCTTTATTTTCTTTTGTAGGCATTAAAAAAACATGAAGAACAATATAAGTCTTATCTCTCAAACCTTTATGGTTTGAGAGATATTCACAAGCAATGTTTCCCCCTCCTGTCACTTTTACCTAGTGTAAGCCATCTCTTCTCAGATGTGGAATCCAGTCCATAGACCAGACAGATAACAGAAGGGGACAATTTTCTTCTATGAGAACAATGAAAGCCCTGCCCCCCTTGACAAGTTTTTCAGGTTTTTCCCTTATCCTAATTGAAGATTGTCCCTCTCTGCAGTCTACCTGGGCACCTCCCTTCTGATCTGGCTGAGCAGTGTTACATCAGTAAAAGGGGCGGGAGGGGGATACTTTGTCATTTAATTTAATTAATTAGAGCTGCTTTTATTATGAAACATTACTATCCCTTTAAAGGCCGTAGTAACATGTAACAAGACATTCCATGAAGTAGTGTGTGGACAAAATTCATTTACATACTTGGAAGTCCCAGAAGGAGCTGAACATTAAATATTTGAAATATTAACCCTAAATTATAGATTTTAGGAGACTTGTCCCTGCTTGTTCTACCCAGAGGGAATGTCAACCGTGCTGAATTAACCTTCAACCTGATTGAACATACAGATTTATTTTCTTGGACACTCACAAGACAAACATGACTTCTCCCTCTGCCTTTCTGGTACAAACGGCACAGATTTATAGACTAAGAAAAGACATCAGTTGGTGTAAATCATATAGTATGAAAAACTAGATTCCTGCCCTAAGAGTTCCCAGGTGTGTTCATTAATTTCAGCTTTTGATACCCTGTCCTCAGCTGGCTGAAGATAATTGGAGGTGTAGTACAATAATAGCTGGATTTCTGTGGTTTACCAGCCTCTGATTTAGTGTGGCACCTTTTTTTTAGAGGACTATGACAAGTTACCAGTCCAGAGAATGTGCTTTTTAACAACTGTGATGTATTCATCGTGACCTTCATTTGCTCTCTGCAGGGCAGGTGTCCAAGGACAAGGTGCATTACTGTGAGCGTTTCATAGAGCTTATGATTGACCTGGAGGTAAAGCTTGTTACATTGCTTTCTGTGGGATGAGGAGGGGGACAGAAGCAAATTAATTTTATTGTTATTTGATTTGGAATTTGAATACATGTCTTCTTGCAGTTTGTGATTTTGGCGATCAGTTCAAATAATAGCTGTATCTCTGAAAATATATTGGATTTGTGTTAACAGGCTCCATCCACCCATAAAATGAGTTTTGTGCCACCCCCAGTCTGTTAGTGCAGTAAGAATAGTGCAGAATTTAATTCTTCTTTACACAGAATCAATGTTCAACCAAAACAGCACACAGTGTCTGTTTTTTGTTTTAGAGCAATTTGTCTTTACACTCTCACGCTATTCCTCCAAATAATTGTTTCACATTGCTCTAGAGACCTCTCTTGCATCCAAGATCTTAATCTGTATCTTCCAAACCCTGCTGGCTAATATTTGCTACTTTTAGGTTCAGTGCGGCCTGCTTGGATGATTTGAGGGTCACGTGCAGCCCTTGGATGAAGTGTCTGCCAATCACTGACAACAATATTCAATATTGGCAGTTGCACACATACTTTCTTCAGGATTAGGACAGCTTCATTATGCATGATATGTGACACTGCAAATCTGGCAGTTAGACCAGGAATTGTAAATTCATTCTCTTTAGGATGTATGCCCTTTCTACCGCAAACATAAAAATCTAGGGCAATATGTACAGAGAAAGAGTAGAATAATTCTGGAGAAAACTGGCTGTACCATAGGGGATCAATATAAATTCTTATTGATTTAAATTGGGTTTTTAACTCCTTTAAAAGTTAGAAAAGTTCCATTGCATTGCAGAGCAATGTATCGGAGTCCTCTATAACATTATAGATGTTAAAAGCCCAATTTAAATGACTTACACTTTCGGGAATTTGTATTTGTCCCCTGTAATGTAGTGTGTTTGCCCAGGATTACACTCTTCTTAGTGAATAAGGCTCTTAAGGATGTAGAGAGCAGCCGTTTTACAGAAACTGTGCCTGTAAGACCCAAGTAGTCAATTGTTGACCTTACAGCTTTTGAGGACTGCAAGTCTCATCATCCCCTACCACCCAACAGCTGGTTGGTGATGATGGGAGTTGTAGTCTCCAACAGCAGGAGGTGTAACAGTTGACTACCCCTTCTGTAAGATAACACATCTCTAGAGAAGTATTTGTAAAAATAAACCTCTTGTCCAAATTCCTTACTTTACAGTAACATCTGCTGTTTTTTTTTTCCAACCTGCTATATAATTCTTACACCTCTCTGTACGTCAATATGATATCTCTTGTCTTCCCATGCCCCTTAATGTGACCTGCATTTTTCCCCTCTTTCTTGATCACTCTCATTCCCTTTCACAGGCCTTGCTTCCCACCCGCCGCTGGTTTAACACTGTTCTAGATGACGCTCACCTGGTAGTTCACTCCTACCTGTCCAACCTTTCCAAGCAAGAGCAGGAGGGGCATCTCTTCTCCCAGGTGAGATGGGTAATTATATGCACAGAGCATAGTCTCTCTCTCTCTCTCTCTCTCTCTCTCTCTCTTCTTTTTTGATGCAATGAATATCTGTAACCCGTATGTCTCACTAGCTCCTAGACATGTTGAAGTTCTACACTGGCTTTGAAATCAATGACCAGACAGGGAACGCTCTTACAGAGAATGAGATGACCACTATCCACTATGACCGCATCACCTCCCTGCAGGTAGGTGACGAAAGTTAAAAGATGAATGTATATGTTGTTTGTGTTTGCATGTCAGTGGTTTACAATAGTTTAAGTGAAAAAAATAGTTTTGTGTACAGATTATTTTGTTGTCTGTAATGTGAACTTACAGTAGCACGGGTACACAACGCTTCCTTAGTCCATAAGCTAATGTAATGATCTAAAGGGAAAAATATGATAAAAGCCCACATAAAAGTTCACATCATTAATACAGGGTGCTTTCAACACAGCAGAGGGTATAGGGCAGGTCTGATTTACTGGATTAGATGTAATAGGAGAATTGTATTGATATCAGACAAACAGCCCTTAAAATCCTAAAAATATGAATAAATGTCCAGGTGGTATTTGGATCTGTCCCTATATATTCCCTAGGGCCTATAATTATTACATGCGCATATTTTATTCTGTTGATGCCAATTGTTTTATGATGGAAACTTTTATGTATTAATAAATTAAAACTACACTTAGATTGCTCTTTGCGCTGTCTACCCGCTCCCCTTAATGTGAACTTGTTACCCTAATACAAGATTAGTTTGTTTGACACTTTTCTTAAATTGTGACAGGGAAAAATGTTCAACAGTAAATATAAGGACCCTGCACTGACTCTGACTGGTGCCTCTCCAAAAACATAGAGGAATCTATATACCGCAAAATGGTTGTGTACTGAATGATCCAGCGTTCTCTTTACAATGGTATTTTGTTCCTTTGCATGACAAATTATTCTTTCCACATATTGCTTGCCACATGGGCATTCTAAGACGTAGATTACATAAGAAGTTATACAATTGAAAATGCAAGTGATATTTCTCTGTCGTCTAGTATAGGTTACTGGTAACTTTGGGGTGGAGCCTACCTTCCCTCCTTGGCTGCAGCTAGCCAATCTGGTCCATTAAGATTTGCTCCTTGGTGAAGACACAGGCAAGACAACAGTTCTTCTATGGTTTTAGCTAATTTTTTATTTTTCTGTTAGATATGGAATACCACCATTAGGCGGATTACCATAACTGACAATGTCCTTAGATGTGACTAGCTCAGGATCCGGGTGCTTTTTGTGGACCTTAAGCCCTGGGGGGAAGATCTTTGGTTCATGTTCTTTCCTCAGGAGTTGCCCACTGAGGCTTCTTCTTAATACATGGTAAAATGAAGACAGAAGCTCTGCAGGAAAGGTGAGCAACCCTTTGAGTGCTGCAGGTCCACATATCCCACAGTCCCCCTCCACACAGGGGTTTTCCTTTGGAGTTCCTATTGCACACTCCTGCGCTCATTGGGTTTATCTGAATGTCTGCTGGGTGTTTTGGAGCAAGTTTCTGTGGTAACTTAACCCTTTAGCTGATGGTTTTGCATCTTTTGGGGGTTTATTGGCACTTTCCCTACTGGGTTCTGTGTTTTTTGGGTCTGCTAACATGTTCTAGTGATGTTTCATGTAATTTTAATTCACAGTTTCAAGTTTGATAAATTTGTGTTCTGCGCCTTTAAGGCACGCTTTTACCACATAAATGCCATTGCTCCAGTCACTTCTATGGGACTATACAGTTTGGGACATATCTCTGCAACCACTCAACATAGCGACATCAGAGATGGCTCATTTTAATTGTCTGCCCTTACTCTGTCATCCGGTTAATGTTTTATGTGTGTTGGGGGGCTCAGATGGTTTCGGGCACTGTTGGGGTACTTTTTCTGGGAAAACTACATTTCCCATGAGCGCTTGCTTCGCGCGCTCGTTTCTGATTGTCTCCTGCCGCAGCAGCCATTTTGTGCCTTTTCCTGAATGAGTATCCTACGCACGGCTTGGACTCTCCTTCTCTCCTCTGTAGATTTACCCTGCCAGATAACTGCATTTTAGTGATTTCTGGGGTGAAATTTTAATCTTACACACTGCATTTGGGTGATTCCTTATACTTTAAATGTTTTGACACTGCGAGAATGTCTAATCCGTTAGAGCTTGGGGCCAGGCCTAGGACTAAGGATGCTGGGGTCTCTGTGTCCCCTATTGTGCACTATTCCTCATGTCAATCAGGGTTAACTAGTGAATTCTCAGGTCACTTATTCCCAGCATGTTCTGATGTCCTTGAGTCTCTCCCAGGGACCTCCAGCCATGCATTAGAGCCAGTTTGGGTGCAAGAGTTCAAGGCTGCCACTAGAGACCTCCGGTCTACATTGCAGCTCTTTCCATCCCAGTTACAGGGGGTCTTTCACACCTGGCAGACCCCCTACTTCCGTCAGATCTTCCCTGCCGAAACCGCAGGGAGTACCTGACGTTTCAGATTCCTCTGAGGAGGAACTGTTGGTGTATTTGGACGCTGAGGAATGTTTTGCTGTGGGCTCCTCTCAGTTTTTTTGGGACTCCATTGAGGCTGATCCTGATCCCTCAGCTGAGGGCTTGATCATATCTGTCTTAACTACCCTAAACATTCCCTTGGTTCTGGAGGTTTTTTCGGATCCCTCTGATGTATTTCATGAGCCGAAGAGGCCCTATACTTGTTTTCCACCTAACCCCACTCTAGACCGCCTTGTGTCTGATGAGTGGAAGTCTTCAGACAGGAAACCTTCTGTTTCCAAGAAATTTTCCAAGCTTTACCCCTTCTCTGAGGCGGTACTTGCTCAGTGGGTTCATCCCCCCCCCCAAAGTGGATGCTCCTGTCTCCAGGCTATCTAAGTCCACTGCTTTGCCAGATGCTGATGCGTCCGCTCTGAAAGACTGGACTGACAAGAAACTTGAGGTTTCCCCTCAAGTCCATTTTTGCTAATGCTGACACTGCCATGCGTCCAGCATTCACTGCGGCATGGGTTTACTGGGCCATTGCGATCTGGACTGAACAGCTCACCCTAGCTGTCCGTCAGGGTGCTCCTACTTCGGATATGTTGCGGCTTCTTTCCAACATTTCTGTGGCCCAGCACTATGTTTCTGCTGCCTTATTTGATGCCATTCGTTTGGTGGCAAGGATTTCCACCTTCTCAGATGTGAGTCTGGTTGTAAGACCAGACAGATAACAGAAGGGGACAGTCTTCTTTGAATGAAAACAATGAAAGCCCTTCCCCCCTTGACAAGTTTTTCAGCTTTTTCCCTTATCTTAATTGAAGATTGTCCCTCTCTGCAGTCTACCTGGGCACCTCCCTTCTGATCTGGCTGAACAGGGGGGGATACTTTGTTTGTGAATATCTCTTAAACCATAAAGGTTTGAGAGATAAGACATATCATTCTTCATGTGTTTTTAATGCCTACAAAATAAAATAAAGTTAAAACGAAGTATTACTATCCCTTTAAGAGTCTTTGATTATTTTTTTTTTTAAAGATAATTTCAAGTTGGGTAGGCCAAATGGTCCTTATATATTTGGCACTGGGGAGAACAAACCAGTGTTTGTGTAAAATCCCTTTGACTTTTTGTCCCGCTGTATTAAATCTTTTAATGCAGGGAACTTTTGGAGTCTTATCTTTATTTTTATTATCCTTGGATTATAATAGATGACATCTAAGCGTCTTCCTCATCTTCTCTAGAGGGATTTTTTTTTTTTTTTTTTATTCCTTGTAGTTTGAGTTCTCATTTTTTTTATTTTTCCACTTTTAATTTTTGTTGCATATTTGGGGTGTTTTTCTCTGATATATGTAATTATTGTAATAATATATGTGAGACACTTGCTACTGCACTTCCCTAATCTCTATTGTTTTGCATGTATATTGTCATCTGGATTTGAGACAATGCTAAGGATTAGCTGAGTAGAGGACTTCTTAGTTTGTTACAGGGTGCCAGGCAGATCTAGAAAAGTCAAGTTTTCACTTTTTTTTTTTTTTTTTTTTTTTTTTTTTTTTTTAATTTTAATCAAATAATTTGTATTTGTGACTTCCTTTCAGTGTAAATCTGCCTTGGTTACAGGCTGTCT
Source organism: Rhinophrynus dorsalis (assembly GCA_037306005.1). Taxonomy (NCBI): domain Eukaryota; kingdom Metazoa; phylum Chordata; class Amphibia; order Anura; family Rhinophrynidae; genus Rhinophrynus; species Rhinophrynus dorsalis. The sequence continues at coordinate 20,427,352 of CM074728.1, forward strand.
AAAAGCCACAACATGTATCTTTTTTTTGTAGCAAAATAAGCCAGAAAAAGATTAACTCCGTCTTCCTTTTTACCACCTGTTAAAGTACGTTATTCCTACTCTATTCAATTGTTTACTGTTCTGATCGGAGGTTATGAACTGACCTTAGTGCAGTTAAAGGGATAGTAAACACCCCCGAAAAACTTTAACCCAAATTATAGGAATAATAAAAACGTACTTAACGCCCTCATTCCCATCTCTCAAACCGTTATGGTTTGAGAGATATAAGAAAATAAAGTCCTCCGTTCCCTCCCCTTTCTGCCTGACGAGCTGTAAAGCTGTCAGAGACAGAATCTGGTCGCCTGACTGTAGGCGGCTCTTCAGGAGTGCTGTCATTGGGATATCTAATTATAATTACTTCATCGGTATGGGCTACAATGTGTGCCTGGCTTGCAAGCACACATTGTAGACCATTCCAATGAAGTAATTATAGTTAGATATCTCGATGACAGCGCTCCTGAAGAGCCTCCGTCTGGTCCCAGAAGCAGGATCTCATGACATCCGCTGTACAGCGGACGCATGAGAAGTGGGAGGGAGCAAAGGTCTTTATTTTCTTACATCTCTCAAACCATAACAGTTTGAGAGATGGGAATGAGGGCATTAAGTATGTTTTTATTATTCCTATCATTTGGCTTAAAGTTTTTCGGGGGGTTTACTATCCCTTTAATAAAAATCTGTTACTTCTGTATATTACCAGTGAGCTTGCCAGATTCCATCCAGCCTTTCACTGTCTGTGTGCACTATCATTCAGTCTGCTTAATATTAACTTGGTTTGTCATGTCACGTGATCTCACACTTCTCATTCCCCACCCCCTCCAGAGAGCCGCTTTTGCTCATTTCCCAGAGCTCTACAACTTTGCTCTCTCCAACGTGGCAGCTGTGGACACAAGGGAATCCCTGCTGAAATGCTTTGGACCTTTGAGGTAAGTAGATCTTAATCCTCCAGGTCCGCTATGTGATCACTTAAATCAGCTTTACCCTATTGGTGATTAGTTCTGCAGAAGTTTAGTTACAGTTAAAGAAAAAAAAAAAGTCTCCACCATACCACAATGACCCGGTCCTCTTCTCACTCTGCCCTTGTTATTGTTTCTGTAGGCTTACATACTGTGAGGATCACAGAGGAAAGACATGTTCCACTGGAAGAGAGTGTCATGAACAACATGAGTAGCACCACTCTCGCACAATATTTTGTGCCTTCCCTTTTTTCTGTTGCTTCATCCCACACATTTTCTGTCTCACTCTCAAGTGTCATGATGGTTAATAATTTATTATTTTAAAATAAAAATGTCAAATTAGACCTGGGGATATTCACCTATTCCCCCTTTATCTCCCCACCTCTTAGCAACGGTGGTCGGGAGTGTTAATAAAAATACATCTACTCTCATTAATATGGATGTTCCCACAGGTCACTGTCATAGGAGTGATGTCACCCATATTTTTTTTTTAATGCAATATTTGTCCATATTGATGTTTCTCTTTCATCCAGTACAGGTTACTGGTAACTTTGGGTAGGTGATCCGCCCCTTTAAGTAGGCAGGAACAATTCTAGAATTGATTGCAGTGAGTGAAGCCTACCTTCCCTCCTTGGCTGCAGCTAGCCAACCAGCTCCAGAAAGATTTGTTCCTTGGTGAAGACACGGACAAGAGAACAGTTCTGCTATAGTTTTGAATGTTTTTATTTTTCTGTTAGAAATGGAATACCACCATTAGGCAGATTACCATAACTGACAATGCTCTTAGATGTGGCTAGCTCAGTATTCAGGTGCTTTTTAGTGGACCTTAAGACCTGGGGGTAAAATGTTTGGTACAAGTTCTTTCCTCAGGGGTTGCCCACCGAGGCTTCTTCTTAATACATGGCAGTCTGAAGACAGAAGATCTGCAGGAAAAGTGAGCAACCCTTTGAGTGCTGCAGGTCCACATGTCCCACAGTGCCCCTCCGCACAGGGTTTTTTTTCCTTGGGAGCTCTTATTACACACTCCTGCACTCATTGGGTCTTTGTGTATGTCTGTTGGGTATTTGGAACAAGTTTATGTGGTAACTTAACACTTTAGCTGCTGGTTTGCATCTTTTGGGGGGTTTATTGTCACTTTCCCTACTGGGTTCAGTGTTTTCTGGGTCTTCTAACTTGTTCTAGTGATGTCTCATGTCATTTTATTTCACAGTTTTAAATTTGAGTTCCGGCGAGCTTTACCTCATAGACGCCATTGCTCAATTCACTCCTATGGGACTGTACAGTTTGGGACATATCTCTGCAACCGCTCAACGTAGTGACTTCAGAGAGGGCTCATTTTCATTGTCTGACCCTGCTCTGTCATCCGGTTACCATTGCTAGTGTGTTGGGGGGCTCAGGGGGCTTTGGGCCTGTTGGGGTACTTATTCTGGGAAAACTACATTTTCAACGAGTCCTTGCTTCACACAGCCTTTTCTAGAACAAGTATCCAATGCAGGGCTTGGACTCTCCTTCTCTCCTCTGCAGATTAACCCTTTGCCTGCCAGATAAGTGTATTTTAGCGATTTCTGGGGTGAAATTTTAGTCTTTCACACTGTAATTCGGTGATTCATTATGCTAAACGTTTGACACTGTGAGAATGTCTAATCCGTTGGAGCTTGGGGCCAGGCCTAAGACTAAGGACGCTGGGGTCTCTGTGTCCCCTATTGCTCACAGTTCCTCATGTCTTTTAGGGTTACCTAGAGAATTCTCAGGTCATTTATGCCCAACATGTTTTGATGTTCCTAAGTCTCTCCCAGGGACCTCCAACCATGCATTAGAGCCAGTTTGGGTGCAAGAGTTCAAGGCTGCTACTAGAGACCTCCAGTATACATCTCAACTCTTTCCATCCCAGTTACAGGGGGTCTTCCATTCATAGCAGACCCCTCTTCAGTCAAATCTTCCTTGCCCAAACCGCAAGGAGTACCTGACGTATCAGATTCCTCTGAGGAGGAACTGTTAGTGGATTCAGATGTTGAGGAATGTTCTGCTGTGGGCTCCTTTCAGTTTTTTGGGGACCACTTTGAGCCTGATCCTGAGCCCTCGGCTGAGGGCCTGATCAGGGCTGTCTTGACAGTCCTAAACATTCTCTTAGTTCATGATGTTTCTTTAGATCCTTTTGATGTGTTTCAGGATCCTAAAAAGCCCCTTACTTGTTTTCCACCTAATCCCACTCTTGACCGCCTTGTGTCTCATGAGTGGAAATCTCCGTACAGGAAACCTTCTGTTTCCAAGAAATTTGCCAAACTTTACCCCTTCTCTGAGACGGTGCTTGCTCAGTGGGTTCATTCCCCCAAAGTGGATGCTCTTATCTCCAGGCTATCTAAGTCTACTGCCTTGCCAGTTTCTGATGCGTCCGCTCTGACAGACTGGACTGACAAGAAACTTTCCCTCAAGTCCATTTTTGCCACTGCTGGGACTGCCATGCATCTGGCGTTCGCTGCGGCATGGGTTTACCGGGCCATTGCAATCTGGACTGAACAGCTCACCCTGACTGTCCATCAGGGTGCTCCTACTTCGGTATGATGTGCCTTCTTGCCAACATTTCTGAGGCCCAGCACTATGTTTCTGCTGCCTTATTTGATGCCATCCATTTGGTGGCTAGGGTTTCCACCATGTGTGTGGTTGCCAGACGAGCTCTTTGGCTCAAGATCTGATCTGCTGACACTTCTTCCAAGAAAGCCTTGCTCTCATTGCAAGGCACATCATTGTTTAGGCCAGATCTTTAGGATCTGATTAGTGAGGCCATAGGGACCATGATTGGCTCGCCTGTGGCAGATTGTGGAGGTCCTTTGGGGTTATGCTCACAGGAGTCTTCTTTCCCTTCCACTATTTAGTCAATAGTTAGTGTCTCAAATCATTCTGGAGCTGGTTGGCTAGCTGCAGCCAAGGAGGGAAGGTAGGTCCCCCCCCCCCAATCAATTCTAGAATTGTTCCTGCCTACTTAAAGGGGTGGATCACCTACCCAGAGTTGTCAGTAACCTGTATGGACTAAGAGAAAAGGATTTAACAGGTAAGACTAAAATCCTCTTTTTTTGGGAATTAATATAATTATTGCTGACCTCCTCAGAGAGAGAGGAGTTGAGAATGAGGTCTTCTACTATAACCATGCCTGCCCTAGAATAAATAGCTTATTGCTCCGCTTACTCAAATTCTTGAGAGGAGAAAGCAAATCTAAAGGTTTCCTAGTTGGAAAGAATGTAGCACCACTTTGCTTTATGGCAATGAGGTCAACAGTACATGTTTAAAGGGATAGTAACACTTAAAATGTAAAAAAATATATGTTATAGGGTTTATTCCCCTGAGTAAAACAAGAGTACTCCCACTGCTGAAAGGTGTTTCATTCAAAAGTTATTCATTTTCAAAGTTGAAATTTTTAGGTGCAATATCACAGTGGCCTGAAATTGTACAGTGGCGCTGTTACTACACGATCCAGTGGACGGCTCTGGTCCCGGGACCATAAATCTCCATAGGATGGTGTAGCAACAGCGCCACTGTACAATTTCAGGCCACTGTGATATTGCACCTAAAAAATTCAACTTTGAAAATAACTTTTGAATGAAACACCTTTCAGCAGTGGGAGTACTCTTGTTTCACTCAGGGGGATAATCCCTACAACATAGATTTTTTTTTACATTATAAGTATTACTATCCCTTTAAGTCTGTAACAGAGGGTAGTCCATTGTTAGTTCTCCAGCCATTGGGAACTACATCTCCCATCATGCCCAACCAGCTGTTTGGGTGTGATGGGAGTTGAAGCCCCCAACAGATGAATGTCCAACATTTGTCTATCTCATTCTGTAAAGTATTTAAAATATTACATTTTTTTTTCATAGTGGCAATATTTACAGCATGAAGGCGTACTTCACAAGGGCTCTGGAAACATTTTAAGACATTTAGTTGCTTTTATATTAGTGAAACAAAGCAGTGATATGGTCTTCACATCTTGAATCCTCCAAATAGCTGGTGAGATAGCTCAGTGGTAAAGTCCCTGACTATGGAGCCTATTCCAACCGCAAGGTTGCAGGTTCTAATCCCAGCAGGGTCAACTCAACCTTTCATCCTTCCGAGGTTGATAAATGAGTACCATTAATTGGGTAATAATAACATCTATTATTTCAGCTGCCGATTTGGATAATTCCGAGACCGTGCGCTGAAAGCGCTTTGAGTCCCACTGGGAGAAAGGCGCTATATAAATACTAGTTGTTATTATTATTATTATTATTATTATTATTAAATAGATACATCATGATAGATGATTAGAGTTCAAGGTGTACAGTCCTTCATGTTGTAATTTGTTACTGTAGCTTTTTATGGGAAAGTTTTTCCTAAAGTGACGGTATGCTATGATAAACAATAGAGAATAGATCATTTGTGTGACTCTTTGCTATTGACTTGGGTTTTAGTAATTTTCTCTTTAGACAGTCCTGGTTGTCATTTTCTTGGCTGTCGTCATAACAGCCCCTGGCAGTTTTTTAGAAACAGAAGCAGGCAGCAGGACTGGGTTTACAGGCACCCCACAGCAAAGGTGTCCAAGGCTCCTCGAGCCACAATCATGGCAATAACCCACGTCTCGCTGTCCCCACCCCTAGCTCCACCCACTGTTGCCTGGTACTGGTTATACATTTACCCTATAACATACAAGCTCAAAAAGGCTCTTCACTCCCTGGCTGCGAAACAGGTCTGATGAATTACATTACAGTGCATTGGATTGCTTTCTAGTATACAACTGGTAAAAAGGACAGTAATGTCCCCAAAAAATCTTTATCGTTTTGTTGTGCTTAACCCCCTAAGGACCCATGACGGTCCAGGACTGTCATGGCTTGTTTTCCTGAACCGTCATGGAATTTCGGGCTCCCTCCGCGGCTGCACCTCGTTCGGGGAGTCCGGAATCAGATAGTGTATAGAAAAAAAAAAAAAAAAAGTCCCTGTTCCTTAAGTGACCGCACCATGCGTGCGCAGCCGGTCCTTATGGGGTTAAAAAATTCAATTATATGCAATAAATCCTATCTCTCAAACCTCTAATTTGATAGCTATTCGGCAGTAAAGTTCCTCCCTTCCTTCCCTTTCCCTGATGTCAGCGCTGTGCTGACTGCAAGGGAATCCTGTCCGGGGACCAACTGGCGGCTCTGCAGCAGAGCCAAAATCGCGTTATTGGAAAATAATTACTTCACTGGAAAAGTCTACAAAGTATGCCTGGTTTGCAAGACCATTCCAATGAAGTAATTTGGTTTAAATAACGCGATTTTGGCTCTGCTAAAGAGCCTCCTTGTGTCGACCAACACGAATCTCCTGCTGTCAGCTTTACAGCAGACATCAGGAGAAGGGGAGGGGGAATTTTGAAAGCGAATATGTCTCAAACCATAGCGGTTTGAGAGATAGGATTTGTTGCATATAGTTCAATTTTTTTAAGCACTACAAAACTATAAAGATTTTTTCTGGGATATTATTGTCCCTTTAACCCCTTAAGGACCGGCCACGCACGTGGAGGTCACTTACGGATCAGGAACCTCTTTTGCTAATCAGATTCTGGACTCCCCGAATGGCGTCATGGGTCCTTAAGGGTATAACAAACCATGACGGTCCAGGACTGTCATGGGTCATTAAGGGATTAAATAATGAGTAAGAAATGGTCATGAAATTAGTAAATAAATCAGCCATCATAAACTAGGGGCACTGAGATTGTTGTGGTCCTACGCACAACTTGTAATGTGAGAATGTGGCAGCTAGGGTTCCCTTCAAAACTTGACTCTCTAGGCAGTTGCCCTACTCTGCCTAATGGGAAATGTAATCTTGGCAGGCAGAGTAAATGAGCCTGCTTAGGATTACCACAACCAGTGAGTAGTCTCTGAGGTCCTGTGGTCCTGCTAGCAACTGTCATGTCCTCTTCCATAGATATGACATCCAGGAAAGATGTCTTCTCTTGAACATTTGGATTTTCTGGCTGCAGTAGGGTAAGTGGGGATTATTTTTAGGAGATGTTCTATTCTAATAACAAGTGTTAGGCTTCATGTACTAAAGCAATAATTTTTACTGACCCGGTTCTACAGTATATAAAGTTATGACTCCTTTCCATGTTTTAGTTTAGATGTTAACTTCTTTTCTCTAAATCTGTCCTAAATATGTTTTTTTTTTGTTTTGTTTTTGCAGTTCTAAAACGCTCCACCAGGTGGCCTCATATCTCTGCTTGTTGCCTGCTCTTGCTGAAGGAGAAGAAACAAAATATGAAAAAGAGTTTCTCTTGGAGCTGCTGGTATGTCCCCACTGGGATGATTCACACTCATTTTCCGTTGTCTGCTGCACTGGTCCTTGTCATTGGAGTCATTCTGTTATAGATGTGATTATGATGAAATCATAAAGCCAAGGGTGTAACCAGAATTCCATCTCATCCCATTAATACTGGTTGCTTATAAAATATACATACTGCAGGACAGTATACAAACCATTGTAGTCTTAGAACAGTGCTATCCAGCTATTGTAAGATCACAATTCTCGCATCCGCAGCTGTCAATCCAGTTGCTTTTAGACATTGTCATTCCAAATGTCGTTGGACTGCAATTACCACATTGGTCAGCTGATGGTGATTGGAGTTGTAGTCCCACAAAGCTGGAGATCCTATGGTTGACCACACCTGCTCTAGGGCAGCAGTTGTTCCTATACAGCTGTGCAGTGCCCATCTTTCATAAGTGGCTCATATTAAAGGGTTGAGGTTGCATTTCTAGGCTAAACTAGAGCTTGCTTGGCCTCCGTGCAAAGTGTGTAAGTGTACCTTGTTTTACTCTGTCTGCCCCCAACCTTGGTGATGTCAGAGTGAATGAGGGGTTCCTGGGGGAGTAACCATCAGGGAGATGGTAGCAGAATGCCATGTAGGCTACTGAGATGCACATTCTTTCTCTTGAAAGTGTTTAAACAGCTGAATTATGCTGTGTGTGCACTTATACCCCTGAATATACTGTGCCATGAAACATGTATGGTAAGTTTTAATCTATGAATATGTGATTTTACGAATACATTGTATATATTCATATAACTTACACTTCTAATGGGTGTAATTGTCAGGAATTCCATTGAGGGGATTTGTTCCGGTAAGTCCATCCAGTGGTGTACTGATTCCTTATAAAGGCCTTTTAGTGGTGTGTATCAATGAACTGTCTACTGTTGTCTTAACCCTTTCAGTGCCAGAGGGGTACGCAACGCATTGCTCTGCAATGAGTTGCGTACCCCTCTGGCATTGAAAGGGTTAATGAAGTACAAAACAAAAGAGCTGTGACAAGAGCACACGCAGTACAAATAACCCGGGACTTTATTATTGGGAAAAATACATTTCCGTATTCATATCTACAAGCAGGCCATCGCTGAAACGGCAGGACTTTCTTTTCTCCATGAGACAAAGTACAGCCCCAGACGTATGGTTCAGTCTTTATTGGACCTCGTCGGTGAGGTGGTGTTGTCTTGGCACAGTGAGAACAAGGCACCATGTTTGCTCGCTTAGGGAGAGTACAAAACACAATTTTATAAATGTTAGTCCAGTTAAAGGAGCAGTAAACTTTTTTTATGAAAAAATATATATCGTAGGGATTTTCCTACTGAGTAAAATAAGGGTACTCCCGCTGCTGATAGATTTATATTTCCAGAGTTAATACAGTTTAAACCCATGTTTTTTACATTAGCAGTGTCCTCTAGTGGTCAAATTCTAATTAGTTTTTCTGTTAGATTCTAATGGAGAGTAAAGTCAGACATACAATTCTACATAGAATGTGATAGAAACTGCCTGTCACTTCCTGTCAGTTAGAACTATCAGGAAGTAATCACAGTAAACTCACTTTTTGATTATTTGAACTGCTATAAATTTTGAATAACAAATCTGACAGCAGTGGGAGTGTCTTATTCAGCAGGAAATGCTCTATAAAATGTGTTTTCATAAAAAAAGGTTACTGCTCATTTGAACATGTATCTGTCAGTCTGAATTTTACATGTGGTGTTCTCCTTTTCTGTGTAACAAGTCAGAGGAGTTCTGTCAATTTTGAAAGGAGCAGTAAACTTTTTTTTTTTTATGAAAACATATTTTATAGATCTTTTCCTGCTGAATAAAACAAGGTCACTCCCATCGCTGTCAGATGTTCTATTCAAAGTTTATATTGGTTTAAATAATCAGGAAGTGAATTTACTGTGTTTACTTCCTCATAGCTCTAACTGACTGTAAAAAAAAAAAAAAAAAAGCATGGGTTTAACCCCTTAACGACCCTTGACGGTCATAGTACGTCAAGGGTCGATTTGACTTAACGACCGATGGCGTACTATGACCGTCATCGAGTTCCGGGCTCCCCCCGCGGCTGCACGCCGTTCGGGGAGTCCGGAACCCAACGGAGCAATAAAAAAAAATTGCTCCGTGGTCGTCAAGTCACTTCCGGTTCCGGATTCCCCGGTCGTTAAGGGGTTAAACTGTAATAACTCTGGAAATATGAATCTCTTGGCAGTGGTAGTACCCTTATTTTACTCAATAGGAAAATGCCCACAATATATATTTTTGATAAAAAAAAAGTTTACTGCTCCTTTAAGTACGTCAAGGCCAGGAAATGATGAACAACATCGTCTATCCTATACTTTACCTCCTTCATTAGAGCGACCTGCAAGGATCTTGACTGTTAAAGTGGTTCTCAGTTTTTCTTTTTTTGTACTCTGTACCAAAGAAACGTGGTGCAATTTTGGGGCAATCCAACTACAGTACAAGGAACAAATAAAATGTTTAATTGATGTAAATTACACTTTTAATTCCTTTCAATTCCTTTCCATGCTAGATAGGTTTCTGAAGGGGTTAAATCAGTGGGAATTTGGGGGATTTTTCTTTGTTCCCTATAGTGTAGTTCAGCAGTTCTCAACCATTCTACTGCTGCGACCCTTTGATAAAATTTCCCAGGTTGTGGCGACCCCTAACAGTAAAATTATTGTTGTTGCTCTTTCATCGCGGTAATTTTGCTACTGTTACGAATCGAAATATAAATATCTGATGGTTTTAGGCGACCCCTGGAAAATAGTCATTTGACTCCCTAAGGGGTCCCGACCCACAGGTTGTGAACCACTGGTGTAGTTGGTTTGTTCCAAAATTTTCAGTACATAATTCTTACGGTCTGAAACTTTAGGGGCACCCCAAGCTTATAATTTATCAGTGACATAATGAAACCGTTATTTAGGGGCATATTCAGCATGCTAAGAGGGGCGGTTCTGGGTCCAGTCAACTGTAGGATAGGGGACAAATGAAAATTGCCATTGATTTAAATGGCTAGAAAGGTCTCTATGGCATTGCAAACCTCTCTAGCATTCAAGGTGTGAAAACCCTATTTATATCAATGACCATTTGACCCTTACGGTGAGATTAGTTTGCCTCACAATTGCTCCACTTTAACCCTTTGAGTGCCAATGTGTTGCGTACCCCTCTGGCACTCAAAGGGTTAACTTGCCCTTAGTTCCCGTAATCATAATAACAAACACAAGAAGTGAAAAAGAGCATTACAGTGTTTAAAAATGTGCATGACAAACTAAACAAAACAGTGTTGTCTAAATCGTTATTGAAATACACTGTAAAGCTGATGTCTGCTGCGTCTCAGAGCGCCACTGCACACTGGTTGAAAACCACTGGATTGTTGGCATTTTTGCACTGAATTTCAGGAAGATCTTTGCAATTTTTTTATTATTTTTAAATACATCAATAAGGAAAATTTTGAAACTTTCAGGATGTTGTTGCAGCCAAAATAATAGCATCTGTTTGTCTGTAAGAAAGTATGAGTTTTAGCATTTGGCAATGAAAGTATAATGGAAAAGCTGAGAATGCATCTTCTGGCGTACTGAGAGGAAACAGGCTGTTCAGAACAAATGGCTGTATAGACCTGAACGTTGTATGCAGAACACAAATCAATTGCATGAGAGAGGACAAATGAAAATGGCCATTGCTTTAATGGTGTTTACCGCACTGCAACACAATGCTGTGATACTCAAATGGTTAAATGGACCTTTTAACCTCTCGATTGCTAGAGAGGTCTCCAATAAAATGCAAAACAATGCATCTGAAGCCTTTGCATCCAGTGTCACTATTACCTTAAAATAAGCAGAAACATATCCTGCAGCTGCCTAATAGAGGCACTTGCTGGAGCTCCCCTGCTGCATAAGGCCGCATCCATCTCCCTGTTTGATTGGCTCTTGGGCTACCCGCCTGCTTTATTTCACATGGCCGGCTTCTGTGTACCTTATGCTGATCTATGGACATAGATTCAGTGTTGGTATTCCTTTAACACTTGTGTAGGAATCCTTCATAAAGTAGTCAGGTATCTCTATTTGTATTTTCTTTTTGCATAGTATCCGTGGTTGCCTGTTTTTGTTGTGTATTTAAGTTCTGTATTTAGTTTTTATCTCCACACAATAGACAGAAGAATGTATCAGGCTGAATGAGATTCATTATAGGGCGAGAGACACGCATAATTGTAATAGGACACAGAGAATGGTCTCAAGCTGGTAATACGGTCCTGTTTAGTTACAGACTACAGAAGAGTTCAATTACAAACAGCAGCAAATAAATGTACCTGACAGCTGTATGAAGAACACATTCCTTCTTCCTACATCATAATTCCCTTTAAAGGAGAACTTTACACCTCTCCATAATGACTCCCACTTACCTTACTGTGGCATGAAAATCCTGATTGCCCATATGATTGTTTCCTTTGTGATTCTGTTTAACCCCTTAAGGACCAGATGATGTGCTATGACCATCACAGTCCTTATACCCTTAAAGGGATAGTAATACTTCATTTTAACTTTATTTTATTTTGTAGGCATTAAAAAAACATGAAGAATGATATAAGTCTTATCTCTCAAACCTTTATGGTTTAAGAGATATTCACAAACAAAGTATCCCCCCCTGTTCAACCAGATCAGAAGGGAGATGCCCAGGTAGACTGCAGAGAGGGACAATCTTCAATTAAGATAAGGGAAAAACCTGAAAAGCTTGTCAAGGGGGGAAGGGCTTTCATTGTTTTAATACAAAGAAAATTGTCCCCTTCTGTTATCTGTACTGTCATACAACCAGACTCACATCTGAGAAGAGATGGCTTACACTAGGTAAAAGGGGTGGGGAGGGGAACTTTGCTTGTGAATATCTCATAAACCATAAAGGTTTGAGAGATAAGACTTATATCATTCTTCATGTTTTTTTTAATGCATACAAAATAAAATAAAGTTAAAACGAAGTATTACTATCCCTTTAAGGACTGGTGACGGTCATAGCACGTCGCGTACTTTTTACTTACAGCACTCTACCGGGAGCACTGTAAGGAAAAAAGGTGCCTAAAATTGATCTCTCCAAGACTGGAACGGTCTCTCTTAGGCCATAAAGCGGCGCCCCGGTACGCATAACACGTCACGTGTACCAGCGCACTGGCAAGGATCAATGCGGTCCTTAAAGGAAGGTAACTTCCCTGGACCGCTGGTTCTTAAGGGGTTAAAAAGAGAACAATGTCAGTCGGTCCTGGATGTCAAATCCATGGAGGCAGACATGACAGTGGCAATTTTTTCAAACTGAAGGAAGCAGAGTGAAATAGCTTACATAACCCTTTATGAACCAGAGGAGTGTGCAACATATATTGTCATGATACATTGCACATCTTTATGGTCCTTAACCCTTTGAGTGCCAGAAGAGTACGCATCGCATTGCAAAGCAATGTGTTGCTTACCCCTCTGGCACTCAAAGGGTTAAAGGATTACAATTATCATTTGCATTGAGTTGAGTTTTGTTCGCTGGTCCTGCTAATGACCATGGACATATGTAGAACTGATTGAAAATGTTCTCTCTCCAACCAAGGAGAAAGGAAAAAATCTTAGGGGCATTAGAATTTTCTAACCCTAGTAGGGTACATGGGGGAGTTATTATTAGGAGGTATTAGTTCTCATTTAAGAACTCTCATTTAGGGTTACTATACCAAAGAAATAATTTCTAAGGACACAGTTCTCCAGTGTATACAGTGTATGACCCCCCTCCATGTAGAGTTGTTAGTTTTCATATAAATGACCTCACTGCAATGGAATGCTTGCTGTACTCACTTTACTTCATATTTGGTCTCACTTGGGGATGACCATGATTTACACACATACATAACACATAAATAAAAAACCTCCAGCTGCCTCCCAGCTACGCTCCTCCTCAGAAATGTACAACTATTTAAGCAAAGATGTCAGGACTCACAATGGTTATATTTTCTATTTTGTATATTCTTGGGAACCTGGGTCTCTCAAGTTCAGGATAATTATGAGAACTGTTTAAAGGGATAGTAATACTTAGAATGTAAAATAAAAATATGTTGTAGGGTTCATCCCCCTGAGTACAACAAGAGTACTCCCACTGCTGAAAGGTGTTTCATTCAAAAGTTATTAATTTTCAAAGTTGAATTTTTTAGGTGCAATATCACAGTGGCCTGAAATTGTACAGTGGATCTGTTGCTACACCATCCTATGGACAGCTCTGGTCCCGGGACCATAAATCTCCATAGGATGGTGTAGCAACAGCGCCACTGTACGATTTCAGGCCACTGTGATAATGCACCTAAAAATTTCAACTTTGAAAATTAATAACTTTTGAATGAAACACCTTTCAGCAGTGGGAGTACTCTTGTTTTACTCAGGGGGATGAACCCTACAACATATTTTTATTTTACATTCTAAGTATTACTATCCCTTTAAACTGCATAATCTTTAAACATTAGTTTAAGATGTTGACCGTCTAGCACCCTTCAAAGGGTGTTGGACTTCAACAACTTCCAACATCATCTACTGGCCAGTGCCAAACAGGATGATAGGAGTTGTAGTCCACCAGCAGGTGTAGGACTGCAAGTTATTTACCCATTCTTGCTGCAGATGGTTGTCCTTCTCTAATGCCTTTTGATGTCTGCTTGTCTAATGGAGACAGCAACACTAGACTTTTTCAAAGTAAAACATTATGAGGGTATTTGATTCAGTGATGTAACCTCTATTTACATCTATGCCTGTTGAAAGGCTTGGTAATGTCTTAGATAAATAAAAAGTAACATTGAAGAGAATAAAAAAAATCCATCAATGCCCTTCATATCTCTCAAACCTTTGTGATTTGAGAGATATAACATTTTAAAGTTCACCCCTCCCTCCCCTTTCTCTGACATCAGCTGTAAGCTGACAGCAGGAGATTCTGGTCCCGGGACCTGCAGGTGGCTCTTTAACAGTGCCGAAATAGCACGATGTAAAAAGAAATACTTAATTGCAACGGTCTACAAAGTGTGCCTGGTTTGCAATGAAGTAAATATCGCTGTTTCGGCTCTGCTGAAGAGCCTCCTCGTGTCGGCCAACACGCAACTCCTTCTGTCTGCTTTACAGCTGATATCAGTGAGGGGAGAACTTTAAAACATTATATCTCTGAAACCATAAAGGTTTGAGAGATAGGACTGGCATCGATGGATTTCTTTTTTATTCTCTACAATATTATTTTTTTTACTTATCTAAGACATTACTATCACTTTAACAGTTCAGAGTGAAGTACGTACTGAATTGCTCATCCAGGTCCTTGGTGAATCACAAATGATCAGGTGTGAAGGCTCTCTCCACGTCCGTGTTGATCCATGACTGGTAAAATAGCCGAGCGGGTACCTTCGTACCTGTGCATACCCGGTTTTACTACTGGGCATGCACATAAAACATAGTGACATTGATGAGGCTGAAAAAAACATGCTTCTGTCAAGTCCAAATCAGTCAGTTGATCCAGATTCAACATCCTATCTGCATTGAAGCCATCTGTCATAATTTTTAATGTTGTTCTGTGCTAGATAGGTATCCATTACTTTTTTGAAAGCAGTTACAGTATCTGAAAGCAAAACATACAGAGGAAAAGAATTCCATAGCTTTACCACCCTTACTCTAAAACAATTCCTGCCTTTTAGTCCAAAGCACCTTTCCTCTAATCTTAACGAATGACCTCTTGTTCTTTTAGCTCAGCTCTTTGCATAAATGATTCATTTATTGGTAATTGGTAATCCTATTACCCCTTAGGCGTCTCATCTCTAACATAAACAAACCCAGTTTGGCTAGTCTGTTTGTAACTCAGATCTTCCAATTCCTTTATCAGTTTTGTTGTATGTGCCTGCACTTTTTCAGTTCAATAATGTCTCTTTAAGAACTGGTGCCCAAAACTGTACTCTATATTCTAGATAAGGCCTTACCAATGATTTATGTAGAAGCAGAATTATATTAGCATCTCGTGCATCTATGCCTCTTATTATGCAGGCTAATACCCTATTTGTTCTTGCATCAGCGGAGTGATTCTGCACACTGCTGTGAAGTCTATCGTCTGTCAATACTCCTTTTTTCTAATGAGGATTCCCAAAGTTGTTTTCCATTTAGTGTATATGTATCAACTTTGTTTATACAGCTCAAATATAACCTTATATTTATTTACATTAAAAGTCATCTGGCACTTTTCTGCCCATTCACTCAGTTTAACTAACTCCTTCTGCAGAGAAAAAACATTCAGCCCTGTGTGTATTTCCTTACACAGTTCAGTGTCATCAGCAAAGATTGAGATGCTACTTTCAATTCCCACTTCTAGATCATAATAAACCAATTAAAACGCACTGGGCCCAGGACTGAACCCTGTGGCACCCCACTTACAACTTTAGACTAGCTTGAAAATGTTCCACTTTTAAAAACTCTGTACCATCTATCATTTAGCCAGTTCTCTATCCATGCATAGATATGACCCCCCCCCCAAACGAAGCCTTTTAATTTATTCAGTAACAGCAATTTCCTTGTCCAAATTACTACTTACCCTTTAATAAATTGCAAATAAATTAGTCTGAGATGATCTGTTCTTCATAAAAACATGCTGATTCCTACTAATAATTATGTTTGGCTTCACATAGTTCTGAATATTGTCAGTTAGTAACCCTTCTAATATCTTACCCACTATGGAAGTCAAGCTCACAGGTCTATAACTTCTTGATTTGGATCTTGCCCCTTTTTTGACCAATGGAACTGCATTCGCTTTCCTCCAATCACAGAGCACTATGCCTGATGAAAGTGAATCGATAAATATTAAGTATATAATGGTCTTGCTATTACTGAGCTAAGTTCCTAAAGTACCCTTGGTCTTTGACCTCAGTAAGCCATGTACATGATGGAGGAAATTCTGTGATTTTGTCTATTTACCCATAGCCTGTCATTGTCTCTTCCAGACATGGAATATTTTTGTCATGGCCACCAGAATGGTAGACTTGTTTCACAATGTGTCCAACAAAACGTGTCCGTAATGAACAAGAGACTTCCACAATACATCTCTATACTCTCCCTTGGATAACAGGCTCCACATGTCAAAAATTAAAGCTACAATCTCATGTTTGTCGACCCTATTGTAACAACATAGACTCTCCACAATGCTCAGCCCGTTGACTTCTCTGACAAATCGAAATACCCATTGACTTTTATTCGACAATCGTCCATCACTGGACTGGTGATCCCCAATTACTATTGACCCATGTTACAAAAAGCTGGTGGGCGGGGTATTACGGAGAATTCTTAGGCTATTTCATGACCTGTTGAAGCCTGTTTGTGTAACTTAATAAATGCTTTATAACAAGACCAAAATATTTTATTTACACAGACTAATTTGAAAGCAAGTATATGGAAATTTAAACAAACACTAATGTGCGTTGTATTGTTGTAGAGCAATGTGATACACTTATTTACACACCTCACATTCTGATCTCCTAAAAAGAGGGTCATCAGAGTGGGAAAGAGGGACAGAGGGATTTGGGTCTAAAAGAGAGACTGTCCCTTCTAAAGAGGGACACTTGGGAGGTATGCTTAAGGGTAGATAGTATGTATCCTCACTTCTTTCCCATGTACATACATGATACCTATATGAATACATGCTATCCAAAGGGAATCTATGCACACTCTCCCTCCCCCCACTATGCATACATATATGATACCTACATACAGGGCTCAAAATTTCCACTCACCACCAGCGAGTGAAAATTTAGTCCTGGCAAATAGAAATTCAGTCCTGGTGGGTATGTTTTGGCTTGCAGTGGCAAGTAACTTTTCAGGTCTGGATAGTAGCAAAGGACTTCAAATTTTAAGCCCTGCCTACATACATACATATCCTCTGGGCCTGAATTCATTTTCTTTCTTTCTTTCTTTCTGTCTGTCTTTCCGTGGGGCACACCAGGACTCCATCATCTCTTTTTCCCCATACATACATGGCACCTGGTGGGACTCAATCCCCCCCCCCCACACTCCTTCCCCCTGCACATGTGCATAAAACATAAATACCACATGCAGAGACTTTATCCTCTCTTCTTCTCCCTGTATGATACATATATATATATGTACATGGCACCTTGGGATTTTATGCTCTCTTCTCACTCATCTCGCACCCCCCATACATATATGTGGTATGTACATGACACCCACAGGCTCTCTTTAGCCTCTCTTCTTGCCCCTGTATGATAACACATATATATATGTGATGCCCTAGGGATTTTTTTATTCCCCTCCTCCCATATAAAATATATATAATATATGTGTGTGGTAAATAAATACATATATACATGCATACATACATGACACACACAGGCTATTTAGCCTCTCTTCTTGCCCCTATACAGGTGTCTCGCCATGAGCGTCGCATCTCCCAGATCCAGCAGCTGAACCAAATGCCCTTGTACCCCACAGAGAAGATCATATGGGACGAGAACATTGTGCCCACGGAGTACTATTCTGGGGAAGGTGAGAGCATTTGTAAACTGATATTTTGGCCTTGGAGCGAGCTCCCTACAGAGCCATAATTCAGATAAACACCTCCAAGCCCTTCATAGCTTAATCCTATTGTGCCTCTGTGACCTAGAACATGTGATGTCTTTTACTAACAAGAGTTAGCTCTTTAGCTGGAATAGGGGTGGTTGTGGAATACACAGTGTATGTTACAAGTTAACCCTTACCCTACTGGACTGACCAGAAAATCCTCTGCCAGTAAAGTGAATTAAAGGCAGATTAAACTTGGTTTTAGACTTTGCATATTCTGCAACTGCTTAATGTGGAAGTCATTCTACCTAAGCCTTTTGTATTTATTTATTTTCCTCTTAAACTGTTTCTACAGCTTTTAAATCCCTGTTGGTAAGCTTTCGTTACATCAGGGACAGCAAAAGTAGGGATAGTGATAAAATGTAACAATATCCTTGCATCAGAAAATAGTGGAGGTGAGGAGCTATGAATCTATTGCTTCCACTGATAAGTTATTCAGCATACAGAGCACTGGGTTCTCTGTATTCTGAAAATAATAGACTACACTGGAGGCATAGAGCTTCATAGCTCCCTCCCCTCTCTTCTACGGTAGGGATAATGTTAAACTGTATCACTGTTCCTGATAGAGAGCTGTCTGGAAACAAGAGATACAATGAGTTCGTTATCAGAGATATGAAAGCTGTAAAAGTAGGTTAAGATGAAGCAAAAAAAAACAAAAAACATTGTAAACAGTATAGGCAGAATTAATTTATATATTCAAGCAGAATACCCAAAACCAAAAACAAACCACTCTCACTCTTTAAAATAAAAAAAGGGCTGTGTTAAATTAATATTTTGTCTGATGTATGGACTGTGAATATAGTTGTCTGTATTAGGGTATCTGGAATTCTTTGTAAATCTGTCTGTCCCCCTGTTAGGATGCCTGGCACTTCCCAAGCTAAACCTACAGTTCCTCACTCTCCATGATTATCTTCTCCGCAACTTCAACCTTTTCCGCTTAGAGTCAACCTATGAGATTCGGCAGGACATTGAGGATGTGGTATGCCGTATGAAGCCTTGGTAAGTGCATATGGATATCTCATGGATTAGTTGTCTAGAGTCCTTCTGTGATACATAGGAGTAATTATGGGCAAGCCAACAGCATTGGGGGGTGGGGAATAAACATTATTATTGATTTAACTGGGCCAGTAAATGCTAGAGGTATCCAGCACATTGTGAAGCAATGGTTTGAGGACCTATCTAGCCTATTTGACCTCTGGTGCACTTTGCTATAGGACCTTAGACTTATTACCATTAACCATTTGAGTGCCAGAGGGCTACACAATGCGTTGCATGGCCCTCTGGCACTCAAAGGGTTAAGGATCAGAGAGAAGTCCAACATATTGCTTTGCAATGATTTGCAAAGGGTTAAAGAGAATCTATACCTAGATAAATACTTGGCTGTTTGTTATTTTAACCTTTTGAGTACAAGAGGGATGTACAGTGTGTTAGTCCCCACTGTGCTAGAGAGGTATCCAACGCATTGTGAAGCAGTGTGTTAGATGTCTGTCTGGCACTTAAAGGGGATCTCTCACCTATAGATATATAATGCTCATTAGTTAGAGCATTTATCAAAGAGATCGAAAACGTTGTTCATTTTGAAAATTAAAACCGTTATATGCGCAAAAATTAACTTTTAAAAAGTTTCCGGCAGCCTACTTCCTGCTTGCTGCACAGAGGCTGCTCCCGTCCCACTACCCAGCATCCTCCAATGACGGAGGCTTTCTTTCTCTAAGCTGGAGCAATCTCACTGGCAGAGATCGATATCTAGCCAATGAGATCACTCCAGCTTAGTGACAGACAGCCTCCGTCATCGGTGGATGATGGGTAGTGGGACAGGAGCTGCATCCGGTCGGCAAGGTTCAGCAATCCGGAAGTAGGCTGCAGGATACTTTTTAAAAGTAAATTTTTTCCAAAACGAACGTTTTCAGTCTCTTTGATAAATGCTCTAACTAATGAGCATTATATATCTATATAGGTGAGAGATCCGCTTTAAAGGGCTAACAGCAGGATTTACTCAATTAATAATCCTGTTATAGATGTAAATGTTTTTTTTCCTGCATAGTATTTGCAGTTGCCTTTATTTACACAACTACACTGAAGTTTGCTTTTAGAAAAAACTCCACCTTAAGGATAGTAATCCCAATTAATTTTCATATTATTTGGGCCATGGCAAGTATTATTTCAATACTGTCAGTAGTTCAAGAGTAATTGAATAATAAAGTATCCCCCTCCCTCCCCTTTTACCTTGTGTAAACCGCCTCCCCTTAGATTTGGAATCTGGTCTCTTGACCGACTAGGTTGCAGCAAGGGACAGTCTTCTTACTGTGAGCATAAGGAAAACCCTGCACGCCCAGGACAGGTTTTTCAGTTCTTTCCCTTATGCTCACTAAAGATTGTCCCTCTCTGAGATCCATCCGGACAGTCTTGCTGCTCTGAGGTGAGCAGTGTTACATCAGTAAAAGGGGTGGGACGGGGATAATTTATCATTCAATTACTCTTGAACAACAACTCTGACAGTATTGCAGTAACACTCTCCATGGCCCTAATACTATTAAGATCAATTGGAGCTGCTTTTATTGTGAAACATTACTATCCCTTTAAACAGGGGAATGCTGGAATTTTGTCTTTGTTACCTATGTGATTCTGTTAATTGACGCAGAATTACTCTCAGTTTGTCTTTGTACGTATGGCCGTTGGTTAGTGAGAGTCCACAGCAAAGTATAACTCTTCCCATTACAGCCTTCAGTCAGTCTCTTTTGCTTTCCGCCCTCCACTCTACATGCCTATTCGCATGTTCCCTTTTGGTCCGGAGCCCAGCTTATCCCCCTGGTATTTCACACCTATCCCGTCTCCCGCCCAGACTAAAGTGGAGTAAAAGCAGGTGGAACCTGAGCCCTTGCCGTTTCACATTGCATGGCTATTTCAGGATGCTGAGCCTGCTTGTCTTTGATGTGTATCCCTGTCACTTCGTTGAAAGTAACCCCTTCATCACCGCTAGGGCTTTTATTACTTTATTACTCTCTCAGCACACAGTTACTCCTTGTTCTGCTGTTTAGCTATTTTGTGTCTATCCTTAACCCTTTGCATGCCAGAGGGGTATGAAATGCATTGCAAAGCAATGCATTCTGTACCCCAGTGGTACTCAAAGGGTTAACCTCTTGGGTGCTAGTGCCCCAGTGGCATTCAAAGGGTTAACCTCTTGGGTGCTAGAGACATGTCCAGCGCATGACATATTTTGGCTCAAGAAAAAAAAAAAAAGGAAACTAATGGGAATATTTATAGTAACATACACAAAAGTATATATATATACCTCAACGTGTCTATCTATCTATCTATCTATCTATCTATCTATCTATCTATCTATCTATCTGTCTGTCTGTCTGTCTGTCTGTCTGTCTGTCTGTCTGTCTGTCTGTCTGTCTGTCTGTCTATCTGTCTGTCTGTCTGTCTGTCTATCTGTCTATCTAGTATATACTCTGTGTGGATATAGACAGACAGACACACCTTCAGGTACACATACCATGCCAAGTCAGTGTATGTATATATATTATATATATATATATATATATATATATATATATATATATATATATATATATATATATATATATATATATATATATATATATATAATATGGTTACACACACACACACACACACACACACACCTATAACCTTTTGCATTTCCCCTCCGCAGGCAGTCTGAATATGGGGGTGTGGTTTTCGGGGGCTGGGCTCGCATGGCCCAGCCAATTGTGGCCTTCTCAGTGGTTGAAGTGGCCAAACCCAACATAGGGGAGAATTGGCCAACCAGAGTGCGAGCAGATGTCACAATCAACCTGAATGTCCGTGACCAAATCAAAGATGAATGGGAAGGTATGGAGTGTCTCCTCTGTTACTTGACTGCAGGGATGCGTGATGCAAAGCTCGTTTTGTTTAAACCTTTTTTTTGTTTTGTTTTCACAGGCACCTTAGTTAATTTGCACATCAGCTTTTTGTAGTCTTATTAACCAGCAGAGGCGTTAAAGGGTAGTTACTATGTTTTACCAAGTCTGGGAGCGGACTTCATAGAAAACCTGGGCTACTCTGTGCATCCTCAGAACTGTTCAGAAGGGGGAGTGGGTTAGGAAAGTGACCCCATTCCCCCCCCAGCTGGAACAGAACCCCAGAGTATAAGGCTCTCGGCTGCAAACTCCTGAATTGTGTCTTCATAGACCAGCTGTGTCGGACATTCAGTCCTCATGCAGCGAGTCTGTGGGGATAGAATGTGCAGGGAAGGACACCAAGGTATGAGACTTCCTGGAGAAGCATCAGAGGTCTCTTTTCAGACCCTCATTCTGCTTCCCTGTTCTGGCAGGCTCATGATACAGCCCTGGCTTCACTGGCGGGTCTGCTTCCAGGGAAGCATATCTGCCTGTGGTGCACTGTCAAATGATATTTTTCCCTTTAATCTCTTGGATGCAAGAAACATCACCAACACATTGCTTCACAATGCATTGGTGATGTTTCTAGCATCCAAAGAGTTCATGTTCCAGCACAGACTGTTAAATGTCTATTAATTGCTAGATCAGTTTATCCAGCCTGCAGTACAATGAACACTCAGCTATAAACTGATCACCCTCAATTTAAGCAGGGAATCTGTGTCCCAACCACTGGGTCATCAGACGTACCTGGTTCCTGTCAGACAGCCAGTGCACTAAATAATGCATTTATTACTGATTTCAGCTAAAGAAGAACAGTATTTCCTAACCGATTTCCTTAAGTACCCCTATCAGCACAGGTTTTAACCCCTGAGGTCTAGAGTAGTATACAGTGCATTGTGAAGCATTAAAGGGATAGTAATGTTTCATAATAAAAGCAGCTCCAATTAATCTTCATAGTATTTGGACCTTGGAGAGTGTTATTTCAGTACTGTCAGAGTTGTAGTTCAAGAGTAATTGAATGATAAAGTATCCCCCTCCCACCCCTGGTAGCTTGACCATACAGATAACAGCAAGGGGCAATCTTCTTACTGTGAGAATAATGAAAACCATGCCCACATTTACAGGTTTTTCAGGTTTTCCCTTATCTTAATTGAAGAATGTCCCTCTCGGCAATCTACATGGACACCTCCCTGCTGCTCTGAGCTGAGTAGTGTTGTATCAGTAAAAGGGGCGGGAGGGGGATACTTTATCATTCAATTACTCTTGAACTACAAGAGTTCTGACAGAATTGAAATAACACTCTCCAAGGCCCAAATACTATGATGATTAATTAGAGCTGCTTTTATTGTGAAACATTGCTATCCCTTTAAGTTTCATACACACACCTAGTGCTCAAGGAGATACATATATTCTTATCTGAGCACTGGTACATGTTAACTTAAATAAATGAGCCACCAACTGGCACATCTGTTATCACATCAAATAATTTGCAGTTCCATATTGTCAGACTTGGCCGTTTAGCACGTCTTGCAGGCCCTTTGAGCGCACATAAACAGCTGTTTTATGGGTTAAAAAGCTGTCCCCTGTGGCTGCATCTGATGCTTTCCCTCTGTACAAGAGAAGATTGAAACATTGAAAGTCTTAGTCCTCATTTGCACAAGCTACATTTGGACTCTCCAAAGTCAGTAATAGCTTAGTCAGATTTCGGTTATTCTGTATATGGTGAAAATATAATGGTGAAAAAACCCTTAAAGTTAGATACATATTCGCAGCTTCAAGTGAACCGCAGTATATCTCCATCAGGCACCGATTTTATCCCACTAATATGCTTGAGTACCCCCAGCGATCACATAAAAGTGGAGGTCTAGTAGAGGCATGACTGTTGCCAGGCCTGTGTCTGCATCATCCATATATAACTGACTGATGGCCGTGTGGGTCACTCATTCATTGGACATTGTGGTCACGTATCAGAGTGTCTAGTTCTTTAATGTGAATGATCAGAATTGTGGCCCACAGGATATCTGTAGTTCAGCTCTACTCAACTTTCCTCAACTCAGTGCATGAACACAGTTGAATTACAGTATTCTGCATTCCTACATGGCGAAATAGTATATGTGAACAGTCTATTAGTCACCCATTACTTTAAAAGGAAAAAGCCTTTGAAAACTCTGCATTAACACTGCCAACATGAACATGCCTTTAATGTAATGACTGATAATTAACCCAATGGGTGCTAGAGAGTTCTCTAACACATTGTGAAGAAATGCTTTTTAAATCTCTCTAGCATCCAGGGAATGAAAGCATCTACCTAATTTATATTATTTGAAATCACCTAATGTGTTTAATGATATAGACCAGCCTCATTTAATAAGTTGCTGCTGGCAGAATGTGTGATTCTGTTCCCAGATTAGGACACAGTGTGGTGACAGTTTAGTCCTTTCCTTCAGGATGTCTGCATTGCTCAGGAAAATCCCTCCTATCACTAAAGGTTTTTATAATGGACTTGATGAGAGATTTTCTGTGAGTGTATCAATTACCCACCGACACTGGAACTCAGCACTAAAAATAAGCGTGTTTTAAGTTGTGGGAGGGAGCGTGCCCGGGCACTGGGTCTGTGAAGTGTAATTTATATGTGAAA
The DNA here is from genome assembly GCA_037306005.1 of Rhinophrynus dorsalis. Taxonomy (NCBI): domain Eukaryota; kingdom Metazoa; phylum Chordata; class Amphibia; order Anura; family Rhinophrynidae; genus Rhinophrynus; species Rhinophrynus dorsalis. The sequence goes on from CM074728.1 coordinate 20,451,792, forward strand.
GGCACAGCGAGTAGATCACAGGATGCTGCCAGTTGGCACAGAACAGCACAACATTCTGTGTTAGGGCCTCCAACTGCAGTCTCACACTTAAGGTGACCTCTGTTGGCATTGTAAGTGAGCCTGATGTTTGACTAGTGCAGTGACTGATCTATGCCAAGTACCTACTCATCAGATGGGCCTGCCAGATGTCTGGCATGATTTCAGGGTAGGATGGCATGAATGGCTGCCTGTAGACCCTTCTGAGTATCTAACAGACTCGCTCTGACCCGTTGTCTCTGGTTGCAGTAGGTATTTGGAACCACAGACTTGTCTAAACAGGAGCAATTCAGAAGCAAACCAACTGCAATATACGACTGATGCAGAAATGCTCATTTATTTAAAGGGATAGTAATACTTCATTTTATCTTTATTTTATTTTGTAGGCATTAAAAAAACATGAAGAACGATATAAGTCTTATCTCTCAAACCTTTATGGTTTGAGAGATATTCACAAGCAATGTTTCCCCCTCCCGCCCCTTTTTACCTAGTGTAAGCCATCTCTTCTCAGATGTGGAATGCAGTCCATAGACCAGTCAGATAACAGCAGGGGACAATTTTCTTCCAATGAGAACAATGAAAGCCCTGCCCCCCTTGACAGGTTTTTCCCTTATCTTAATTGAAGATTGTCCCTCTCTGCAGTCTACCTGGGCACCTCCCTTCTGTTGTGGCTGAGCAGTGTTACATCAGTAAAAGGGGTGGGAGGGGATACTTTATCATTCAATTACTCTTGTACTACAACTCTGACAGTATTGAAATAACACTCTCCAAAGTCCAAATACTATGATGATTAATTACAGCTGCTTTTATTATGAAACATTACTATCCCTTTAAATGGAGCTTTTAACATCTTGAATGCTAGAGAGCTTTCCAACATTGGAGACCTTTCCAGCATTCAAGGATTAAATACCATTTAATTTGATGGAAATTAATTTGTCCCCTATGATACAGCTGGCTTACACTGGAATTGAATCTCTTTAGCTTATTAAATACATCCCTAGTTTGGATTTCTGTTTAGTGTTCCCTACGAAATGCTTGGCCAGTTATTTAGACCCATTAACTTGTCTATGTAAAGCAGGGATAAGTCTTTACAAGGTTGGATTAATTCATATGGATACATCTAGTCCAGGAGAGAAGGTGGAACCTCTAGACCTTTTCAACACAAATTATATATCCATCAATTGCATTAAAAATCTCTACTGTGGAGCTTTCTTTCTCATTAATACCTTGAGATTAGTGAAGTGTGCAATACTTATCAGTGTGCTCCTCACTCCTCTGGTAATCAGTGAGTTGAAAGTATGTGAAACAAAATAATACAGAGCTCCTAAAAGCAACGTTGTTGTGATAAACTTCAATAAAAGTCTCTTGGGATTGATTATTATTAAAAAGTTATTAGACATACATGTGCAGACTCCTTGATATGCTGCTGCATCTATTGGTGTCCTCAGCAGCACTGTACAAGATCTGGATACAGGAAAAGGGGGAAGACAAGCGCAAAGACCTAAGGTTAACTGTTTGTATGTCAAAGTGCACTGCTACAGTTAAAATTTTACTTACAAGATGTATTCTTGTTTAGAAAGGCCATATAGAGAATTCAGTCCAATTCAGAGGGATGTCACTCAAGTGGTTGGTAATTTCATGCTCCGATCTGATAGTTGCACAGGTAGTTGCACTGGTAGAGGAGAAACCATCTCCTAGGATGTGCCCTGCTGTCCAGTACTTGGGCCATGGAGAGTGTCATTTTAATACAGTCATAGTTGTAGTTCAAGAGTAATTGAATGATAAAATATCCCCCTCCCGCCCCTTTTACCTAGTGTAACACTGCTCAGCTCAGAGCAGCAAGACTGTCCGGATGGATCGCAGAGAGGGACAATCTTCAGTGAGCATAAAGAAAAAAAAAACTGTCAAGGGGGGCAGAGTTTTCCTTATGCTCACAGTAAGAAGATCGTCCCTCGCTGTGATCTGTCTGGTCCCAGGACCAGATTCCACATCTGAGGGGAGGAATCTGGTCCTGGGGCAGAAGTGGGGTACTTTATCATTCAATTATTCTTGAATTACAACTCTGACAGTATTAAAATAACACTCTTCATGGCCCAAATACTATGTTTTTGTGAAACATTACTATCCCTTTAACATCGAAATCTAACTTATCCAAAAGAAATTATACCACCACTCTTTTTTTATGTGAGCAGTTTTGTTTTATTATTAAAGTCACAAATCTAAAGCAAGGGAAGCACAGTTACCTTTTTCAGTCAGTTTACACGATTTTATTCCCCATACTGTATTGCTGAATATGCCTTCAATAGCCAAACACACGATCAATGACAAAGCACTATGTGCCTGGAATTCATTAGGCAGTAGTAAGAGCAGTGTATCAGATGCAGTGCTCTTCATCTTAATAAATTACAGATCCCTCTGCGTATCTGTTAGTGATTAGAAGTATTTTCTTGCTTTACTCATACCAGGGAAATAATAATAAAAAAAAAAAAAAAAAAAAAGAGTGGGAGTGCATCTGCCCCCATAGATCTCCTTGGGATCAGGGCCTTGATTACTGATCAGTGTAAGAGTTCCAGATATGATCTGTCTATTGACTTCCTTGCACATTCAGCCATTTACCACATGCTGAGTTCCTATATTTCGCAAACTGTTTTATAACAGATAGAAGTTTATACAAAGTAGAATTCTCTCCAGTTAGTCTATTTGTGTTTACAGAATAGTGGAAATCAGCATATGGTTAATGGCTGAATGTACAAGTAATCCAGTGGAAGGAGAAAAGTGAAGTTTATACAAAGTGGAATTACCTCTAGTTGGTCTGTTATACCATATAATGTGCCATATGTATAAAGGCAAAGTAGAACAATTCTGGGGCAAACCAGCTGCCCTATAGGGGGACAAATAAAAATGTCCTTTGATCTAAATGGGCTATAACACCTTAAATGCTTGAGACGTGTTCAGTGTATTGCTTCACAATGAGTTGAGACCTTTCTGGCTTTCAAAGGGTTGAAAGGCTCCCTTTAGCTGAGGAGGGGGTAGCCACAACTAATTCTGTATACCTGCCTTCTATGGATGATGGGGAAACTCTGGCCTAGCTCACAGAACTTGCTGATTTTACCTTTTTGGTGGCCTGTGGGGGGTGCTGGGGGGGCCCTGCTCCCTGCTGAAGTATGCATATATTTTGTATTGTTTATGTTGTATGTTTTATGTTTTTGAACCTTACTCTGTACTCAATATATTCACCTGGGAGGTGGACTCACTGGGCGCCTTAGTCGTTGCGCCGTCACTCATCTGTTTGTCATTGTTACATTGCATTTACCTTTCTTAGGCCTACCTCAGAATTTCTGGACCTTGTATTTGCACTGTCAGTGTCTGACATTCTTTTCAGGTTCTGAGAGGTGTCTCTACACTAGTCCTGGTACGCTGGTACTGAGACGCTCACTGTAGTATATATTTAATGTCTGTTATTTGTATCATGTCCAGTATATCTCCTTGGCATTTCGGTATTTGTTTTGAAATTTTTTTCAATAAAAAGTACATATTTAAAAAAAAAAAAAAAAAAAGGCTCCCTTTAAATCAGTGGAGTTCTGTGAATATATATGTGTCCCCTACAGGACAGTTGGTCACTGGGGCTAATCTATAGAACAAAAGTGGAGCAATTCGGGGATAAGTGAGCTGCTCCATAAGAGGACAAATGCAAATTCTCATTTATTTAAATTGGGGTTTTAACCCCTTAAATGCTACAAAGAAACATGTTGCGAGGCCCTTTACCATTCAAGGGATTAAAATTCTCATTGTAATCAATGTGGAATTGTATTTGTCCCTTGCTGTGTAGATGGTTTGCTTCAGATTTTTTTCTGACCCAGTGTAGTTTAACCTTTTGAGTGCAAAGCAATGCATTGTGTACCCCTGTGGCACTCACAGGGTTAATCCTATTGCAAAGAATGTTGGAAATCCAAAGAAGAAAACAAATGGTGAAGGAATGAACTGCACACTAATTTATCCATATTTATTTAGAAGTTTATGTTCTTTTTAACCCTCTGTTTGCCAGAGGGGTGCTCAGCACATTGCTTTACAATGCACTGTGTACCCCTCTGGCACTCAGAGAGTTAAACTCATAAGGTGGTGAGATTCTAACCCCTCTGTCAGTGTATGTTATTAACCCCTTAAGGACTACATGACGTACTATGACCGTCATGGTTCTTAAATACTTAAGGATTGATGATGGTCATAGTACGTCACGTACGTTTTACTTACAGCGCTCCACCGGGAGCGCTGTAAGTAAAATGGGGCCTAAAGTTGACCGTTCCAAGACTGGAGAGCTCTCTTTCAGGCCCCAAAGCTGCGCGCCGATACACGCAACAGGTCACGTGTATCGGCACATCGGCAAGGATCAAAGCGGTCCTTATGGGACGGAAACGTCCCAGGACCGCTGGTCTGTAAGGTATTAATATGCTTTAGCAACGTTGTGCAGTTTTCCACACCCAGGAATGAGCAGAATATAATTCCAAATGCTATTGGCTGCTCATATCCTAGATAATAAAACGCTAGGATGTTTGTCAGAAGCCGTCATGCGCAGTAGAGTCTTCGCACGTTCGGGCAGTCTCTACTGCGCAAGACTACATCACGTGGAGCAGTGAGGTTGCGGCCGCTTAACCCTTTGAGTGCCAGAGGGGTACGCAACACATTGCAAGGCAATGTGTTGTGTACCCCGCTGGCACTCAAAGGGTTAACATTAACTGGACCTTGGCCCACGTACACGGGCTTTTACACTAGTATCCAAATAAATGTACTATTTAAGCTTGACCTCTTCAGTACCAAGTATGAGACCTTGCCATCCATGTTCCCTCTGTATTGTGTTAAGCCTGAGAGAAAATAAGGAGGAGACATTGACATTTGTAAAAGAAAGTTGTTGGCAACATGTGGCTTTATGATTGTTTTTGGACTACAACTTCCACAGCCCATAACTGGTCAAGACAGGCTGAGGATGATCGGAGCTGTAGTTGAACACCACCCAAAAGTCACACGTTGCAAAGGTCTTTTTTTTCCCCCCTTGTACCTCAATAAGATGAGTGTTGCCTAATTTATGAGCCATGAAAGGAATATAGACAGGACATGATCTGACTTCTGGCATCTCCTCCAGGACTCCGTAAGCATGATGTCTGCTTTCTGGTCACGCTAAAGCCTACTCTGCCTTATGGCACGAAGTTTGACCGGCGGCAACCCATTGTGGAGCAGACTGGTCTCGTATATGTGCGAGGATGTGAGATTCAAGGCATGCTGGATGAGAAGGGACGTGTCATTGAGGAAGGTAAAATTTGAGAATGCAACATTATGCAATAAGACAGAGCATCTCTGTGTATTTTCTAAACATCAAGACCCCTACTAAGAAAGGATGCTAAGTATCTGTAGACAATAATAAACAATCTGAGATGTGTTTATGATTAGTAGTCCAACTCCATTGGTTATCCTCTTTTGGTGTTTCATCCCATACATAGTAACATAGTAGATAAGGCTCAAAAAAAGACATGCATCCATCAAGTCCAGCCCATGCCAAAAACACCCCTACTGATCCAGAGGAAGGCAAAAAAAAGCCCTCTGGAGCCATTTCCAATCTAGTCCCAAGTGTAAGGGGGGATTATTCCTTCTTGACTCCAATTGGTAGTCAAATAGTTCCCCAGATCAATATCCTATCTGCTTTGAAGCCATCTGTTATAATTCTCAATATTGTTCTGTGCTAGATAGGCATCCATTGCTTCCAGAACTGCATCTCAGGTTTAATGTATTCATTTATTTTTGTCTTTTTATAGGACCAGAGCCCAAACCAAAACTCAAGGGAGACACAAGAACTTTCAGAGTTTTCTTAGACCCCAACCAATACCAACAGGATATGACCAACACCATCCAAACTGGGTCTGAGGATGTTTACGAAACCTTCAACCTAATTATGCGGCGGAAACCCAAGGAGAACAACTTTAAGGTCAGATTGCACACTCTATACATATATACTGTCTGTGTACACTATCAATGAGTATACTGTTCTGTGTGAGAATACTTAGTAACTATACAATAACAATGAACATGCTTCTTTGTGTGAGAGTACGGAATGTCTTTGTACACCAGAAATGTACATGATTCTCTGCATGTAGATACAAAGTGCCTTCATATACCAGTCATGACAAACTTGCGGACTGCATTTGGCCCTTTCACTTCAAGAGTGCAGCCCTTAAGCAGGAAGATAACTGCAGCTATTGGCCTGACACAGAGGTGTGTCCAGCCAATGAGAGGAAAGACATTTAATATGCTAACCCCAAAGTCTGCAGCAATTGCTGTCTCCTTCTTGCTTCCTTTTTGCTCACTATCTCACCCAGATTTCATATACTCCTGGTGAAGCCTGGATTTAGAGGGGCAAAATTACATGCTGTAAGGAGAGGATCCTTAGACAACTCTCACTCACAGTCACACACACCCCTACTCTGGTATATACATTGAGAGAGAGGTGCAGTGGTCTGACTGTCCTCTTCTCATGTGTGTAACTCCCCCTCCCCCATGAACCCAAGCCTCCCAGGAGTATATTATGATCAAAGAAAGAAAGTGTGTATCGATGAGGCAATCTCCATTTATTTGGCAGTCTGTCTGTCTGCCCCGCCTCCACCAAGGAGGACAGAACAGCTCTGTGTCTAAAAGTGGGACATCAGAACATGGCTGCTGTGTCAGATTATGTGTGGTACTAAGACTACCAGTAGCAGCCTCAATACCACAAATAGTCTACCAGTAGGACATTAACACCCCAACCTAATTAATAATGTAAGCTGCATTGACACTATATTAATTAAAAATACCCAATAACTGGTGAAGAGGAAACTAGATTAATATGAGGTCTGTAGTCTCCATATTCATTATTAATTAGGTTACCCCATCTACTCCATATTTGTTTGGTGAGTTAGAATATGACTAAATTAATATTAGATTTGTAGACCCCATATCAAGCAATAATAGCACAAGGGAGAGATGCATGTTTTTCCTAGCCTCATCAACTATGTTACTATGTCTGCTAGGCCTTGGGATCCTTTCCTGATCTCTTGTCTGGGGGGACAAAACTGGGTCTATAAATCTGCATACACGGGATGGGTTATTAGACACCTTCCTCCTCTTTTAGGGAGAGTTGAAAATACAAGTTCAAATAAAATAACCATCTGAGCCACTTCTGCCTCGATTATAGTGAGTATATCATCATCTCTCCATTGCATTTATTATAACCGTTTAGACAGAGTCTTGTGTTACTTTAAAAATGGTGTAGTTCCGGGCCCAGGAACCTTTGGGGCTATGGCTGTTGGGGACCTCAACTCCCATCATACCCAACCTGTTATTGGCTCACTAGGCATGATGGGAGTTGTAATCTCCAAGAGCCATAGAGCCCGATGTTGTCCACCCCTAGTATAGAAAAGAAAAACTGAAACATTGCAAAATAGGACCCTGTAAGTGTTGTATTAAAATGAAAAAATATTTACTACCTAGCAAGCTTCCTATATAATATAGTATAAAACGGGCAAAACAAAAAATAAGTAAAAGTGCTTAGATTAAAATCACTAGATCTGCACAATAATAATGGCTGTAAGTGAAATTGGATATTCCCAGCTAGACGCTGAGATCAATGCTGTCTGTGAACTGTTACATTCGGTGCTACAATGTGTCCTGTGTGCATTCATATATTGCATAGATGTTCTATGACCGCAGTGGTAAGGTAACACTGATAGGAGTAAGGTTCCTAGTATAGGCAATATCTAAATGGCTTCTGAAATGGTATGTGGTAAAAATACCAATACTCTATCAGAGAAGACTCCCTGGGGCTATGCACTTAGTTTAAGGAAAGGTGAAAGAAGTCATTCCAGGGACAGAAACTGTTCCAGCCCCTCCATTATTCAATGGAGTATCATTTTCAACCTGGAGAGATCTTAGTATGTACAGTAACAAGCAGTAACGGTATGTAGCAGGGGTTGGACAGGTTTATGACCCCGGAGTGACCTCTCTCACCTTGCCTCCCCCATCTTCTTAATGTGTATAGCTTGGAGAATACAATCAAAATGGTTGATTTGATTGAAACTTTCCATATATTAAAGTGTTTAATAAAGTTTAGGAGGGAAACATGTTTCTGAATAAAAGTCATTCTAGGATATAGGACATGATCTAAAATTGGAGCGTGCAAAAAATAGGAAACTCGTGAAACAAAATGTATGTGTGGGTGATAGATACAGGGAGTATCATCTTAATGGAATGGTGGGGGCTAAAACAATACATTGATTTAAGAATTCATTTTTTTGATAGATATGAGGCGTTTCTAAGGATGAAATAATCTTTGTAAACAGATAGGGAAATGGGCTAACTAGGTGGGACATTTGGCATTCTGTGTTGGCATATTTCATATTCCATATTTCTACGAGTAGCCTGTCACACGGGTGTCATTTCTGGTGCTCGCAGCCATCAGATAGTCAATAATGAAGTCCTGTATCAGAGAGCAGAACCTGCAGTCCTGTGCTGACTAGTGAGATATCTGAAAATGGACTGAATCATGTTAGTTTAACTCTTGTAGTGTCAGAGGAGTATCCAAAGTTAAAATGCTTTGGACGCCCCTTTGGCACTTAGTGGGTTAGTTCTTATGAAGAACATCATGGATTTGCAGACTGTGATTGTCCCGTTGTACAAGTCTGTCTTCTGATAGTCATAAAAAGTAGAAAACTAGTGAGCAAACCATAGTATGTGTTGGTGCTAATATACGGGTGATATTGCCACCAGCCCTGTTTAACATACTGTCTCTTGATTTACCTCCTCAAGCCTTTGTATCTACATCAATTTCCACTTTTCACTTTGGTATATAGCTATAGAACCAAAAAGTGGAGAAAATTATGGTTCAAACCAACTGCACCATAGATAGTAAATTATGGTTTCCATTTATGTCTCTTTTAGCACCTTGAATGATACGTTTCCAAATCATTATAAAGCAATGCTTTGAGAAACTGTTTAGTGTTCAAAAAGTTAGCTTAATTTAGATCATTGAGAATTTCACACATTTCTTTGTTCCCTGTGGTGAAGTTGATTTGCTCCTGAATTTCTTTATTTTTGTTATATATGTGGCTTTTTTTCTATAATGTCTTTCTTTCCCCCATCTTGCTAACAGGCTGTACTGGAGACCATTAGGAAGCTGATGAACACAGACTGTGTGGTGCCTGATTGGCTCCATGATATCATTTTGGGTTACGGAGATCCTGGTAGCGCCCACTACTCAAAAATGCCTAATCAGATCCCAACTTTGGATTTCAATGACACCTTTCTTAGCTTGGATCACCTAAAGGCCAGTTTTCCTGGGTACCAAGTCAAGGTGACAGTGGAGGACCCAGCTCTACACAAGGCACCATTTAGGTAAATCACTCATTATGTCAGAGTCCCATTAGTGATCATGTAGAGTAAAGATTATGTGCAGAGAGCTCATGTCTGTATTAATTATTATTTTCTGTTCTTCAGGATTACCTTTCCTGTCTATGGAGGGAAAGGAAAGAAACGGAAAGAGGGCAGTGAGGGAAATGTGGCAGAAGAAACTCCTACGCTGATAGTGGAGCCACACGTCATCCCAAACCGTGGGCCTTATCCATATAACCAGCCAAAACGGTAATGGCACAACCAAAAATACTACACTCTTCCAAGTCACTGATTCTACAGACAGTGAGAGAGGAGATAAAGGATATTAGTTTGGTGCTTGAACAAATACCATGACCTTATCACCTTGTTCATCAGACACCTACACTTGTAGCACTTGATAGTGAGGTTGCAAGGGCAAAGTGTCTCTTAGCCTTCCTTTTTTATTTTATACTGTCGGTTATAGGGCTATATAATCCCCCATTAGGCAGACTCCTATTCCTGGCCTCTGTTGGAAAGCTTGACCAGTGGACAGGCTTCCAGGACCTGAGTCTGTGGAGGATGGCTTACTTTAGCAGCTTGTTTCCTCTTTGCTTTTCTGAAGTTTTCTTGTTTGTATAGGAGCTTGATGACAGAATAGACTGGATTTTCTACCGTTAGTACACAGGTCCTATGAGTATGTCCCTTCTTCTCTGCTTGGCAGCCATCTTTTTCTGTGTCTTGGAATCCTGGTTTGCACTCTATTGATGGCTTGCTTAAGCAGCACATCTATGATAGATTGAAAAGTCTATGTTCTATCCTTTGCACCAGTGGGGTTTAACTCTTGCACTCCCTGTCTGTTGGCATTCCTTGCCTTTTATAGAACTTTTTCCTTCATTCGAGTATAGTCTTTTCTTGGCTGTGGTGCTTACATACTTTTCTCTTTACCCTTAGTGTCTTTCGCTGACTTTTAACTCTCTCTGGTCCCTATGCCTTTAAGAATGGATGTGTGTGTTTTCGCAAGGGAAGAAGTGGTCCTTGACTGACGCTCTTCCTTTTTGGATTCTTCTTGCTATGCAGAGGCTGGCCTCTTCCATCTGCTTGCCACATTAACCCCTTGCAGTCAGATAAGTACTTTTTATTCTACTACTTTTCCTGCTTTTGCTGTACTTTTTCTGAGTCTGAGGTTGCAAAGGCTTCAGAGGCCCATTTATTCCTTTTAACCAGTTTCTCCTCATGTCAGATTGAGCTTCCTAGGGAATTTTCTGGTACTCTATGTACCTATTGGTCTGTGTCCCCTACTCGTCCTTCTGGGCCCTCACCTGTTGAACTGGAGCTTGAATTGGTTAAGGAGCTAATTTCCTGAGTTCTATCCCCTCATCTGTTCAAAGGGTCTTAGATTCTTGGTACAAGGGGCACCCTGCACCTCCCAAAAGGTGCTTAAGTCATGTTATACATAGTGATATACCCATTATTGGGGATTCCTCTTCTGAGGAAGGGGAAACTGATGTGGACTACCTAGTTTCATCATCCTGTCTTGGCGGCTCTTATGAGACATTTAAGGCATTGGAGGGTTTAAATTCTAGTTCTTTTCCCTTGATATTTTCAAGAGGTGCAAGAAGATGGTTACCATTTTTTCTCCTTACCGTTTCTTAGACTCCTGAAGGAATGGAAACTGCCAGACAGGAGCTTGTTCCTTTATCGGCATACCTCTTTTATACTACTACTTCTGCCTTCCACCCGTACTTTTGCCATTGCATGGGTAACTAGTGCTGTGACTAATGTGATAGAGCTTTGGGCGATTCGTCTAGCCCTGAGGCATTGGTTTGTTCCTTCATGGTTCTCAGCTGTGGATCCAGTCAGACAAAGCAATGTTGTTGGCTTACATCAGCCACCTGGGAGGGACGAGAAGTGCTGCCACATGGCTGAGATTTGGCTGATTTTCATGTGGGTGGAGGCTCACTTGCTTGCTTTCACTGTAGTTCACATTCCAGTGGTAGACAACATTGTGGCAGACTTCCTCTTTTGCCAGTGGCTGGATCCCAGAAATTGGGAGCTCAATTGGAGTTGGAGAGTATTAGACCCGATAGTTTGATTTTGGATATTCTAGACGTAGACCTAATGGCCTCTCTACTGAACAGCATGGTTCCTCAGTTCTGTGCCAGATCCGAGATCCCCTAGCTCTTGGAGTATACATGACGGTCATTCCATGGCATTTTTCTCTGGTATGTTTTTCCTCCTTTTCCTGATTGCAGAAGAAAATCAGCTATGTCATATCATTCTGATTTCCCCATTCTGGCCCTGTCGAGCATTGTTTTCAGATCTTCTCAGATTATCCCTGGAGGTGTTTCAGCTCCCTCTTTGTCTGGACCTTTTGTCTAAGGGTTTGCTGTTTCGTCCATATGTGAAAAAACTGTCTTTTATGCCTGGGCTCTTGAGGCCAGCATCTTGAAAAAGGAGGATTTTTTTTTCTCTGTTGTTAATACTATTCTACAGGCTCAAAAGCCAGTTTCTTCCAAGGCCCTTCACAGGGAGTGGCCCTTGTTCTATAAGTGGTGTGAAGATCAGGGGTCGAGGCCGCACATTTTTTGGCTTCCGATTGTCTTGACTTTTTTCAGTATGGTCTTCAGAAAGGGCTTGTTCTTGGTTCTAGTACAGTTCAGATTTCAGCTCTTTCTGTCCTTTTCCAGAGGAGTATTGACTTATTACTTCATGTGCAAACATTTGTCCAAGGGGTGGTTCAAAACTACAGTGTCTTTTAAGATCCCACTACTCCCTGGGATTTGAACCTGGTTCTGGGAGTGCTTCAGAATGCTCTTTTTTGAGACCTTGTCTTTGGTTTTGTTGCGCTTCTTGATGCTTCTGACAGTTTTTCTTGTCTTGTGGGAGTGTGAGTGTCTTAACTTCAGACTTTATCTTTTAAATCTCCTTTTCTGGTCTTTCACCCTGATAGGGTGGTTTTGCAGACTTCCATAGTGTTCCACCATAAGGTTGTTTTTGAGTTTCACATCAATCAGGAAATTGTTCTTCCTCCTCTTTGCCAAGCTCCTTGTAATAGATAGGAGCAGGAACTCTTGGATGTGGTTAGGGGATTGAAGAACTATGTTCACTGCACACAGCCTTTTCAGATGACCGTTTAACTTTTTTTGTAATCCCTGAGGATGTTTGTGCAGGTCAGGCTGCATCTAAGGTAACTGGCCACCATTAGCCAGGGATGTGTTTCCAGGAATAAACCCTTTCAGGTTACAGCACATTCCACCAGGTCAGGAGGGGTGCATTGTGGGCCTATCAGAATCAGGGCTCTGCTGAGCAGTTGTGTAAGGTGACAACATGGTCATCTCTTCACACATTTGTCAAACACTATTTTGTTAATGTGCCATCTTTGGCTGAAGCCAGTTTGTTGGGTCTAGTGACATGTTTTAGTACTGTTTGGTGCAAAATTACTTTTTAGTTACAATTTTGCTAAATTTGTGTTCCACTTTTACAGCATAGATGCCATTGCTCCATTCACCTCTATGGGACTTTACAGTTTGGGACATATCTCTGTAACTGCTCATCATAGCGACTTCAGAGATGGCTCATTTTTTTGTCTGCCCTTGCTCTATTATCTGGTCAGCATTTGATGTGTGTTAGAGGGCTCAGGGGGCTTCGGGCACTGGTGGGAATACTTTTTCTGGGAAAACTACATTTCCCATGAGTGCTTACATTGCACGCTCGTTCCTGATTGGCTCCCATTGCTACAGCTATTTTGTGCTTTCCCTGAACGAGTATCCTACACACGACTGGGACTCTTCTCTGCAGATTAACCCTTCACCTGCCAGATAAGTGACTTTTAGCGATTTCTGGGGTGAACGTTTAATAATACACACTGTATTTGGGTAATACCTCATACTTTGAACGTTTTGACACTGTGAGAATGTCCAATCCATTGGAGCTTGGGGCTAGGCCTAAGACTAAGGATGCTGGGGTCTCTGTTTCCCCATTGCGCATTGCTCCTCATGTCAATCAGGGTTACCTAGAGAATTCTCAGGTCATTTATGCCCAGCATGTTCTGATGTCCCTGAGTCTCCCCCAGGGACCTCCAGCCATGCATTAGAGCCAGTTTGCGTGCAAGAGTTTAAGGCTGCTACTAGAGACGTCCGATCTACATTACAACTCTTTTCATCCCAGGTACAGGGGATCTTCCAATCCTGACAGACCCCTACTTCTGTCAGATCTTCCCTGCCGAAACTGCATGGGGGTACCTGACGTATCAGTTTCCTCTGAGGAGGAACTGTTGGTGGACTCTGACGATAAGGAATGTTCTGCAGTGGTCTTCCCTCAGTTCTTTGGGGACCCCTTTGAGGCTGAACCTGATCCCTCAGCTGAGGGCCTGATCAGGGCCGTTTTAAAAACCCTAAACATTCCCTTGGTTCAAGAGGTTTCTTCGGACCCCTGTGATGTGTTTCAGGAGCCTAAGAGGCCCCATACTTGTTTTCCACCTAACCCCACTCTTGACCATTTAGTGTCTGATGAGTGGAAGTCTCAGGACAGAAAACCTTCTGTCGCCAAGAAATTTTCCAAGCTTTACCCCTTTTCTGATGTGGCGTTAGCTCAGTGGGTTCATCCCACCAAGGTGGATGCCCCTGTTTCTAGGCTTTCTAAGTCCACTGCCTTGCCAGTTGCTGATGCTTCTGCTCTTAAAGACTGGACTGACAAGAAACTTGAGGCCTCCCTCAAGTCTATTTTTGCCACTGCTGGTACTTCCCTACGCCCAACATTAGCTGCAGCCTGGGTGAATAGGGCCATTGCGGTTTGGACTGAACAGGTCACACCTGCTGTTCGTCAGGGAGCTCCTACTTCTTGTATGTTGCGGCTACTTGACAGCATTTCTGAAGCTCAGCACTATGTATCTGCTGCTTTGTTTGATGCCATCTGCTTGGTGGCAGGGTTTCCACCATGTTTGTGGTTGCCAGACAAACTCTTTGGCTCAAGATCTGGTCTGCTGGCACTGCTTCTACGAATACATTGCTCTCCTTGCCCTTTCAGGGCACTTCTCTGTTTGGGCCAGGACTTAAGGATCTAATTCGTGAGGCCACACAGGAGGGCAAGAGTATCCTTCTGCCTATGGTTTCCAGGAAGAAGACGCCTATCAAGTGGAATCAGCTTTTTCATTCCTTCCAGACTGAGACACACCAGGTGAACTAGGCAATTCCCTCAGCTCCGCGTTCCTCCTGCAAGCCAAAACAACAATGGAAGCCTAAGGACTCCACCAAGCCCACGGCTTCAAAAACTTGCAAACCCAGGTCCCCACTCTGCTGTGGGTGGCCGTCTACGCCACTACTACAATGTATGGGAGGACTTGGTGGTGGACCCATGGGTTTTGCAGGTGGTGGTGGAAGGGTGTAGGATCCCTTTCATCTCTCTTCCTCCCTTCTGGTTTTTCCCTTCTCACATGCCTCAGGGCATAGAGAAATGCCGTCTGTTCAACATCCAGGCCCTTCTGGACAAGGAGGTTCTGGAACCGGTTCCCGTTCAGGACAGGGGTTTGGGTTTTTACTCAAACCTGTTTGTGGTTTCCAAGAAGGATGGCGGCTGTCGTTCAGATTTGGACCTGAAGGATCTCAATTCCTTTGTGGTCAAGACTCATTATCTCCAATTTGCTGAAGGGCAGGCCCTTCCTGGTGTCCTTCTGCACCACAGTGATGATGGATGCCAGCCTATCCGGCTGGGGAGAGGTTTTGGGTCACCTGAATGCTCTGGGACGGTGGTCTCCAGAGGAATCTCTCCTTCCCATCAAGGTGTTGGAGCTTCGGGTGATATTTCATGCCCTTCGCCATTGGGCACGCCAGCTGGAGGACTGCTCGGTCCGGGTCCAGTCTGATAATGCCACAGCAGTGGCTTACATCAACAAGCAAGGCGGAACAAGAAGTCTCGCAGCTTGGTTAGAGGTCAAGGCTATTTTGTCCTGGGCAGAAGAACATGTTCCTGCCGTATCCACAGTTCACATTCCCGGCATAGAAAACGTACTGGCAGACTTCCTCAGTCGACACACAGTGGACAGCAGAGAGTGGGAACTGCATCCAGAGGTGTTCGACCTCATTCTTCAGAGGTGGGGTCTTCCATGCATCTACCTGATGGCGACAAGACACAACTGGAAGATTCTGATGTTCTGCTATCGCTGGAGGGATCCTCTAACTCTAGCGGTGAATGCCATGTCCATTCCTTGGGTATTTCCTCTGGCTTACATCTTTCCTCCCATTCCCATGTTGATCAGGGTGTTGCGTAAACTGAGACTGGAGCGCTGTCCAGTCATTCTCATTGCTCCGTACTGGTCTCGGCAGGCTTGGTTTCCAGAGCTTCTGGATCTGTCAGTGGCAGAGCCATTCCGGCTCCCTTGCCGTCCGGATCTTCTTCTACAGGGTTACCGGTGGAAGGAGGATGTCCATCATCTAGCTTTGATGGCTTGAAAATTGAATCCTCAATACTGAGGAAGAAGAGGTTTTTTTCTGGTGTGGTGGCTACTATGCTTGGTGCACACAAACCTGTTTCCTCTAAGGCCTACCATCAAGTCTGATTGACTTTTCTCTCTTGGTGTGCTGACATGGACCTATCTCAGGATTTCGATCTTCCTGTGGTCCTGGCCTTTCTGCAGGAAGGTGTGGATAAGGGCCTCAGTTTGAGTTCCCTTAAGGTTCAGACATCTGCGCTCTCTGTTTTCTTTCAGAGGCGCATTGCCTTTCTTTCTGATGTCAAGGTTTTCTTCCAGGGCATTGCTCATACTCATTCTGTTTTTAAGACTCCCGCTCCTCATTGGGATCTTAACTTGGTTTTGGGCGCCTTTTGAGTCCTTGGCTACTATTCTTCTACACCTGCTGACGTGGAAGATGGCTTTTCTCCTGGAGATCGTGTCTGTTCGCTGTGTTGTGGAGTTGCATGCTGTATCTTGTAGACCACCCTTTTTGGTGTGTCACAAAGACAAGGCGGTACTTCGCACTTCTCAGGAGTTTCTCCCGAAGGTGGTTTCTGAGTTCCACATTAATCAAGAGATTGTGGTGACTTCATTCTGCCCTGACCCTACCTCTGACAGGGAGAGGGATCTCCACTTGTTAGATGTGGTGCGTTGTCTCAAGTTTTATGTGCATCACATTCAACAGACTGACGTGCTGTTTGTCATTCCTGAGGGTCCCTAGGCAGGGAGACCTGCATCCAAAATGTCCATTGCGTCTTGGATTAAGGCCACTATTCGTAAGGCTTACTAGCTAAGGAAGAAGCCTGTTCCCTTTTGGGTCACGGCTCATTCTACTAGACCTATTGGGGCTCCTTGGGCTTACAAGAATCAGGCCTCAGCTGATCAGTTGTGCAAGGCTGCCACTTGGTCGTCTCTGCACACATTTTCATTGCACTGCCGTGTTGATGTGCTGGGATCGGCTGATACCAGCTTTGGGAGAAAGATCCTGGAGGCAGTCTTGCCTCTTGCCTGTCTAGGATCTTCTTCGATTCTTCAGTGCTCCCTTACTTTTGAGCCCTGTTGGCTCTAGTTCAGTGTGATGTGTAACATTTCCTGGGGTGTTGTTACTCCGTTCAGTGTCCGTTGACACTGCCTTGTGTTGTTGGGCTATCTCTGATCTGATGGTTCATATATGCTCTGGTGACTTTGGGGGCCCTGCTCCTGGTCCTTGCCTTCCTTCCCACTTCTGGGAAACTCAATGGTTGGACATCCCAAAGTTATCAGTAACCTGTATTGGACGACAAAGAAAAGAGGATTTTAGTCTTATCTGTTAAATCCTTTTCTCTTAGTCCATATAGGTTACTGGTCTCCCACCCTGTCAAGGGACCATGCTTGGCTCTCCTGTGGCAGACCGTGGGGGTCCTTCAGGTTCATGCTCACAGGAGTCTTCTTTCCCTTCTCACTATCTAGTCAATAGTTAATGTCTCAAATCTTACTGGAGGTGATTGGCTAGCTGCAGCCAAGGAGGGAAGGTAGGTCCCACCCCTGCATTCACTTCTAGAATTGTTCCTGTCTTTTTAAAGGGGCGGATTGCCCACCCAAAGCTACCAGTAACCTATATGGACTAAGAGAAAAGGATTTAACAGGTAAGACTAAAATCCTCTTTTTGTCTCCTGTGGTGTATAAAGTGGAGCATTTCTGGACCAAACCAGCGGCACCATAGTGGACAAATGACAATTCACAAAATGTCTGTTGATTTAAATGGTGCTTTGTCATTCTTTTAAGACCCCTCTCGAATTCAAGGGTTTAAAAGCCCAATTGAAATTAAATACATGGGTCTCATTGCAGCTGTATGTAAGCTTGTTTCACATGGTATAATTTAATAATTAACGGTCTCTCTTTTTTTTTTTTTTTTTTCCTTCTAGTAATACAATCCAGTTCACTGCCACACAGACAGAAGCTATCCGTGCGGGCATGCAGCCTGGGCTTACTATGGTAAGGACTTGCCCTGAAAATTAAAAAGTTTCTGATTTCTGCGCCATTTTTTGAGAAAATAATGGCATGACCATCTTATGTACTGTTTGTAGATGCATATTACCTCTGTATTATTTCACTTAGTCTAATTGGTGTTCACTGATAAGACTGAGAACCTGTTGGGGAGTCTAACTCCTCGGGCTCTTTCACATAGATGGCTGGACTGTAGTAGGCCCCTGCTACAGTTCATTTAGCAGTGTTGTAAACTCACATTTATCCCATGTTACACCACCAAGAATGAGAGGAATGTCTGTGGGCAAGCCAGATATTGTTAAATGACACCCACATAGCTTGAAAAAAAACAGGATCATGCGAGGAGAGCTGAACTGCTACTAAACAGCCAAACCATTATTACACAGTGATACAATGATGTAATATCAGGGCTTAAAACTTGAAGTCCTTTGCTACTAGCCAGACCTGAAAAGTTACTCACCACTGCAAGCCAAAACATACCCACCAGGGCTGAATTTCTACTCACCAGGGCTAAATTTTCACTCGCCATTGGCTAGTGGCGAGTGGAAATTTTGAGCCCTGTGTAATATACTCACAAAAGAGATCCCACGGCTCCAAACTTTGGACGCCGGTATTTTAAGCCAGCGGGGAAGATAGATACTGGTCCTCCATGCAACAGAACCTCATGGTTTGCATCCACCAATTGGACAAACGAATGGGTAAAATAAACCTTCTCACAGCAGACCAAATGATGATACAAAAATATCAAAAAATTATTAAAAGAATTTAAAATCCCTCAACATGTTTTGTGATGCTGACACCACTTCATCAGGAGGACAAAACTAAACAAGAATGGCCTGCTGAGAACCGCAAAATAATTTTTACTGGAGGTCTGATTGGACACTTGCCCCAATTGACGCTCAGGGATTCAAATGAACCAACTCTTGGCAAACCACCGTTACGGCAAGGCCAATCAGACACACCGATTTACAAATACATACAAACAACACCATTAACACCATTAAAGGGTTGATGTTAAAACACCAATTTAACCATTAGAAGATCAATATACAATCACACTAAAACATACAACATTGTTAAACCTTCCTCGCAAATGAACACACATTTGAAACACATATAAACACAAATGTTGTATGTTTAAAGGTATCTCCAGGTTATTAGAAAAATCCGTGACTTATTTGTACGAAAGTATTATATACTAAATAACTGAACACAAATTGTTCCTAAAAGATATAATCCATGAACTGATAATGTTCATATATGTGCCTGTAAAAAGATATACAGGTGTACAAAATTGTCTCATATTGAATAGCCATCATGAACTCAATAAGCACTCCGATTAAGATCCGAGACACATTTGCACACAGGTATCAAATACTCGATGACGGAACTGGATTGTCCCTAAAAGGTATATACTTAATAAATGAACATGAATTGTTCCCAAAAGGTACAATACATGAACTAATAATGCACCTATATGTACCCATTAGAAATATACAAATGTACAAAACCAACATACTTTCATCATTCATTGGAAGCTTGCGATGAACTTTGCAACTTCCAGCTTCGTTTGAGTAAAAGGTTCGCTGGTTACCCCCATAGGCCGATGTGCAGACCCTCCTTGCTGCATCTTTCCTTCGCAGATGCAACTTGTTTGATTTTGGTACCTTCATGCAAGCAGATAGTCACCAATGTGAAAAACACCATAGCCCTGCAGATTCCTTTTCCACACATGCAACATCAAGAGTGTACCATTGCTGCATTCTTGCTGCCTATGTGAAAGAGGCTTAAAGGGATAGTAATACTTAAAATGTAAAAAAACAATATGTTGTAAGGTTTATCCCCCTGAGTAAAACAAGGATACTCCCACTGCTGAAAGGTGTTTCATTCAAAAGTTATTAATTTTCAAATTTGAATTTTTTAAGTGCAATATCACAGTGGCCTGAAATTGTATAGTGGCGCTGTTGCTACACCATCCTATGGACAGCTTTGGTCCCGGGACCATAAATCTCCATAGGATGGTGTAGCAACAGCGCCACTGTACAATTTCAGGCCACTGTGATATTGCACCTAAAAAAATCAACTTTGAAAATTAATAACTTTTGAATGAAACACCTTTCAGCAGTGGGAGTACTCTTGTTTTACTTAGGGGGATAAACCCTACAACATATTTTTTTACATTTTAAGTATTACTATCCCTTTAAGCAGTAAGTAGGAGATATGTTTTATATAGAGTTTATTTTAGCATCATAATATCCAGGAAGTGGTGTGGAATATGTGAGCATGCTTGCTTGTGTTGAAGTAGTTATGTTGTGTGTAGTGGAGGTGGAAGTGGTGGTTGGGAGGTGTTATGTTGTATGGGTAGATTAACCGTTTAGTCAATGACTAGTCAGTGATGCAGTTATACTAAAGGAATAATAATGTTTTTTTTTTTTTCATTCGTATTATTTTAGCAGAATAAATTCATGTAATTTCCTTGATGGCTTTCTATAATTCTGCATACTTACCTCAAATCCTCTATTTCAGTTAGTTTCTTCCTTCTGTTTTCAGTGATTTGAGTGCTCTTTACTTACGTTTTTTCAAAACACATTGAGACTTGACTGTGCAAAAAGATCAAGCGAATCTCTGTCTAATAACATGCATACACAGAAAGTGAGAGACACACACACATTCTTATGATTACTTGCAGACACCACTGAGTCACAATCAGTTTTTCCAGACTGCTGGCAGAGGGTGCTCACATCACTGAAAATTGAAGAAAGAAGATGTGAAATAGCTGATTCAGGGTACCTACAAACAATGAAAAATAGTATTCTTTTGGACCAGGAGAGTTGCTAGGTTCTCAAAAGAACAGAGGTATCTCCGCCACCCAATGTTCTGAGCTTAGGTCAACCTAGTGCATTTATTATTGCAACAGAGATTACTGAAACATAGAATAAGATGGCGCAGGCCACTATACTTTATTTTCACAGTCATTGGTTTGTGCACAGCGGGACTCCCCTCGCTTGCTAGTTTTAAGTGGATGGTGGAGGGGGTCCTTCATCTTACATGAATACAGATAATAGTGAGAAAACAAAATGAGTTGTCATAAGTAGTAAACACGGCAGCAATATTCCAAAACAGGCTTCAAAGGGGATGAATTCGACGATCTGGAGGAAAATACCCCCAGGGGGGTGGGGTATGGGAGGCAACACGCACACGCAAAAAAGGGGGGGGATACCAGCGGAAAGGTTTGGAGAGACAGGCGACTAGGACAGGAGAAAGGGAACAGAAGGGAAGGGTGCACAAGCGCTTTCAAGCGAGAGACTGGAGAATCCCCGGCTTTACCCCGAATTAAGTCAGGGAGTGGGTCCCTCAACCAAGGTATTCCAAATGTTATGGAACGTCCTTACCATATCCAAAAGGCTATGTGTCATCCGCTCATACACCAAATTTGAATTTACCTTATCCACCACCATCATCAATGTCGGTTATTATGCAGATTTCCACATCTGTGCCAAACAGGTCCTGGCCATAGTGAGAACAAAGCCTATCAAGCGTTGGGTATTTGCAGAAAATGCACTCAAGTCAAGATGAAGTAGGGCTATCTCAGGCCTAAAGGTCAAGGTCTGCCCTACACGCCACTCAATCCCTAAAAGCAAGACTCCCAAAAAGGGCGAACCCTGGCACACTTCCACCAAATATGAAGAAGGGTACACCTGGCCCCACAACCTCTCAAGCGCAAGTCGCATCCAAGGTAAATCTTGGCCAACCGGTCAGGGGCAAGGTGCCATATCAGAGTAAGTTTCATAGCTGCCTCTGTATGGTTAGTACACCTAGTCATCTTGGTAGACAAAGGCATTGATCCACTCCTGTTGGTCAAAAGTTCAGTGTAGATCCTCCTCCCATCATTGCATACACAGTGTTTTAAAATCCGTATCAGAGGGACAAGTTAAAAGAGCCCGGTAGTCCGTTTTTCAAGATCAGGAGCTTAACAGGGCTAATGGAAATATGTGTGTCTGAGGTCTATGATTGATATGCATGCTTATGTGTTAGTGGATAATGTATGGAATATATTTATGTATGTGTATTTGGGAATTCAGTATGCTTATATATGAGTTTGAAGAAGACTTGTGTGCAGTTCTTGGTATGATGTGCATGTTTGTGTGTAAGTGGGAATGCTTGTGTATAGTCTAATACATTAAATATGTATGTATGTATGTGAGTTCAAAGATGGCGCTGTAGTCTGTTACAGTATGGATGCATATGTGTTTAATTATTATACTGGTGTTGTGCCTGATGCAGTATGTATGTCTATAAGTGGGGATTTGTGTGTTTGTGTGTGTTTGTTTAGTTGGTGATACAATATGCATATTTATATAAATAAGAGAGTTAGTTTCTGATTCATTCTACTTGTAGTTGTGTTAGCGTGAAGATTTTATCCAAGTAGGTTGTAATAAAATCTGCATGTTTATATAGCTGGTTTCAAAATGTGCATTTGTGTGTAAGTAGGAAAATGGTAGTTATGTATTGGCGTTATGATAGTGTCAGGAGATGAGGTGTGTGTCTTGTATGTATAGTAGGCCCTGAGTATGTTCATTAGACCTCCAATTTTCTTCTTTTAGTAGCAAGGCACGCTCTGGGAAATGCGAGCCTGTCCTGTTCTATGTCAAGTGTAGCTGTTTTTATAATTCCATCTGCTGGATCTGCTTCTCATCCCCAGAACATGTAAACACGGGCACACTTGTGAGCTCCATATCACTGCTTCCACTCTGTGCTGAGTGAACTGAGCATGAGTCTGAGGGAAATATCAACCGTTACTGTGTGAGGGGAAGTCCGTTACATCACTAGGGGCATGTCGTGCATTTAAAATGTATGACATGCTGAAAAACCTTGGAGTGTGCATATTCGTTATATACAGTACTCTTCATAAGTACCTAGAATTCCTCCGATCTACTACATGCTGTGTAATTGTTTGCATTAAATTAATCTCCATTGCAATCTGGCATACCTTGTGCTAGTCTAAATGCTTTCAAATGCTTGGTTTCAGAGTAACATAAGAGTGTATCATCAGGTTTTAGTGCTATTTTAAAAGCAATTAGCATTAACACCAGAGGTATGCGGTTTGCAACAATTACTGAGCAGCTGGTGTTTGTTGAGCTGCAGGCTTATTTCTCTTACATACTATATGGAACATAGGGACTCTGTAATAAAGCTTCTTTCCTCAAGAGGGCAGGGTCTTTGAGGTGGATACTCTCATCTCTTCCTCCAGCTTTATCCGTCACCCCCAGTTTTTAAGTGACCTCCTTCAATAGGAAGAGCAAGCCGGTATTGTTCTTAGATTTACAATTTTTTTTTTTTTACTTCTATATGGTGCTGTAAAATCTCCATTAATGTACTCCCATTAACTGGCTTTCCTGGACTTGCATTTCACATGTGTATTTCTCAGTCATTTTCCTCTGGAGGTTGACTTTATTATAAATCTGTTCCTCATGGCAGATCTTGTGTGAGGTTCTTCACTTTCTAAAGGGAACCTGACAAAAGAAGACTAGTTAACCATTTGAGAGCTTATGATCCTGATTATTATTGTGCCTTTTAGTTCTTGGCAGCCACTTGAGGCGATGTTTCTGCCTAAATTGCACTCAGTCTTTCTTTCTCTCATTATATCCTATGATATACTGTTGAATTGTAGTCTTTATGTCATTTATGTTTCTTATTAAACAAAAAGCACAAAGCAATCCCAATACAATTTTAATAGCTTAATTGAATGAGAACAAGTGTTTTAGAGGTGAACGTTGCCCTTTATGAATGGAGCACGCACTGTAGCCACCTTTGTTACATAGAGATCAATGAGAAATGTTCTTTGGGATATGTCTCTGCACCTGTTGCTTTATCACAGGGTTTCACAGGTTTTACCTGATTAAGCACAGGTGAGTTAATCAGTGGCTCATTTATTTTTGCTGACTCAACTGTAATTAATCAGGGAAATCCTTAAATCCTGGTATTTTGGTGGCCTTTGAGGAATGAACTGATCTTGCGCTATCACATGTATCAGGTTCCAGCATCTTTATTTTTCTGCTTTCGTGACTGGATAATCACTGTTTGCTGTTTGTAGGCAAATCAGAAAAAGCTACATTTCCCAGAATCCCTTTTTTCTCTGGCTTTCTGATTGAATGGAGTGGTGCATTGGCAGCCATCTTATTCTTTCCATTGCATTGGCCACACAGAGGCTGTTTCTCTTCTCTCTCTGTACTTTATTTTACTTTTACACTACTTTGGACCACTTTGTCTTAGTTTTGGACTGTGCAGCTCATCAGAGCGGTATTGGAGATCCTTCAGCTCTCTGAGGCCTCTGATGCAGGATCTTCCACATCAGACATGTTTCCTAGGCACAAGAAATATGTCCTCATTTTTCCTCCCAACCACACCTTAGGTCAGATTTTGCTGGATGAATGGAAGACACCAGATAAGAGGCTTTTCCTTAATAAATGAAATTCCCATTTATATCCTTTTTCTGCTGAGGCGTTCGTGCAGTGGACTTCCCTGCTTGCATTTGATCCCCCTTTATCCCTCCTGCCATTGACCAATGCTGCAACCCTTAAAGACCAGGCTGATATAAGAGCCAACACGTTTCGGGGTAGTTGAAACCCCTTCCTCAGGATCAATGAGGCTACACTGAGGTTCATTGATTACTGTCCCTATTGCAAAAAAGTATCTGGTGAGCAGGTATCACTCATATATGCTGGATACATATATATATATATATATTTGGTTGTTTCCACTTGTGCTAGCCCTTTTGATTTTATTTGTTTCCATGTATTTTATTTTTATATTCATACAGCCTTTTAAAAATATTTTAATTGATCATTCAAGATCAGAGTATGGTTTTATTTATGTACCCGTAAATATCTATTAATGTTTACCAAGAGCCTTGTTTCAGTACTGCTACACTTAGACATCCAACGTGCTGTCTTTTGCTCTTTTTCTATTCTACATATTCTTAGATTTTGTTCTCTTCGCCAGTTGGGGGGTGCACAGGGTTCAACCCCTTCAAGAATCCCAGGCCCACTGTGCCCCAAAGCCCAAGCAGGATTGTCAGAACAAGAAGTCTGCTCAAAAGTCTAACGCTGACAAGCCCATCTCCACATGAATCGTGGAGTTCTGGCCCATAGGGATTTGTTTACATCTTTTTTTAAGATGCTTGGGGGTCTTCTGTGACGAAATAGTGGGTTTTGCAAGTCATTTCTGAAGCGTTCCACATAGTTTTCAAGTTCCTTCCTTCTCACCATGTCTTTTTTATCCAAAGTTCCTCAGGACCCAGATCAGGCACACCTGTTCATAGTCTCTGTATCATCCCTGTTGGAAAAACAGGTTTTGGTTCCTGTCCAGGAACACTTTTCAGGTTTTTCTTCAATCTTCTTGTGGTCCCGAAGAAGGATGGTGGCGGCCATCATATGTTGAATCTCAATGGTCTCAGCCATTACATTGCAACCCTTTGATTCAAGATGGAATCACTGTGGTTTGGAGCAATGTGCCCAGGAGATTACTTAGCTTCTGTCTAGATCCTCAGGATGGTTCCCATCCCAATTCATCCAGACCATCAATGCTTCCTTTCTCTTCACCTTCATGTGCAGTCACTACCAGTTTTCTGCTCATCCCTTTGGCCTAGTTTCAGCTCCAAGGGTCTTCCTGAAGGTCATGGCTGCCTTTGCAGCCTATGACCTTTTTTTGTGATTTCCTTAACTCCTTACTTAGAAAGCCTTTTGATCAAGGCTCCTTCAGAGACTGTTCTGACCTCACATGTTTAAGAATGTGTTTGCATCCTGTAGCATCATGGTTGGATTCTCAATCTCGAGGAGTCCTCTTCTGTGCCTTCTCAGATTCTACTACTTAGCCATGTGATTCAGTACCCTCCAAAGGATAGTGTTTCTGCCAAAAGACAACATCCATATTCTGTTCATAAACATATTTCATGCATTGTACTGGCCATCAGCGTTGATGAGACTACATGAGAGTCCTGGGATGTCTAGCACCCACTTTGGAAGCAGTCTATCATAGGATGCCAGAGGTGCGCTAATAGGGACTTGTCCACACGATCCATCATCCTTATTATTTTGTGTTTTCTTCAAGATGGCTTTAACAAAGGTCTCAGTCTGAGCTGTATTAAGGTCCAGCTCTCGGCACTCTTGGCTCTCTTTCAGAAGTGAATTACCTTGCTCCCTCAAAAGATCTTTGTTCAGAAGTGGTTCATGCCTTCCACGTCTTTTAGGGATCACACTCCTCCTTAACCTGTTACCTTAACCTAGTGTTGGGGTTTCTTCAATGACCTCCCTTTGAACCTCTTTCATTGTTTTCCTATTTGGCTATTGTTTCTGTGAGAAGAATTTCTGAGCTACAAGCCTTGTCTTGTAACTCCTTGTTTTTGTTTTGTTTTTTTCACCAGGACAAGAAGGTCCTTCATACTCCTAGAGGTTTCAGCCCAAGATCGTATCCAGTTTTCCCATTAACCAGGAAATTGTCCTTTATTCCTTTGGCCTGATCCTTCTACTAAGCAGGAGCAAAAACATTACATGTTGGATGTCCTAAGTATTCTGTACATTGTGCTCTGCCTTTTAGAAAAGTGGATTCCCTTTTTGCCACTCTTGCAGGCCCTAGAGTGGGTCAGGCTGCATCCAAAGACTCTATTGCTTCTTGGATCAACTCTACTATAAGACAGGCGTGTGTGGTCAGAAAGAAACCACAGTGCAATGTGCCAGATCTGTAGGGCACCTTATATGCCTACAAGATTCAGGTTTATGCTGAACAGCTGTGCAAAGTGGCAACATGGTTATCTTTGTGCACACTAACCAATCACTACAATGTCAATGTCCTGGCTTTGGCTGTAACTTTCTTCAGGCTGTTGCGCCTGTTGGATTTTTTTTTAATTTTTCTAACCTATTCAGAATTTGCAAGCCCTTCTTGCTCCTCTTTGGTTGTTTGCCGTGCTAGATTGGTGTCCGTGGGTTACATAATGACATACTGGTCTGTGTCTGTCTCTTTTCCCTTCCAGGATTCTTCTTTACTTCCCAGGGCAGAGGAGAGTCCCCTTGGGATCTTTGTTCAGGGGGTTTTCTTCTTTTATTCAGGTTTCTTGTGCCGCTTTGCTATATGTGAAACTGGGGAAAGGGATAAAGATGGAGCAAGAGAAGGGAGTCTCCGCCTCAAAGGTGCTGCCTTTTTTGAAGTGCCCTGCCCTCTGGAGGAGGGGAGCTTTTAACCTGTGGTTCCTCTGTTGGACTAAGAAAATGATTTAAAGGGATAGTAATACTTTGTTTTATCTTTATTTTATTTTGTAGGCATTAAAAAAACATGAAGAACGATATAAGTCTTATCTCTCAAACCTTTATGGTTTAAGAGATATTCACAAACAAAGTATCCCTTCCCTGTTCAACCAGATCAGAAGGGAGGTGCCCAGGTAGACTGCAGAGAGGGACAATCTTCAATTAAGATAAGGGAAAAAGCTGAAAAACTTGTCAAGGGGGGCAGGGCTTTCATTGTTTTAATACAAAGAAAATTGTCCCCTGCTGTTATCTGTCTGGTCTTACAACCAGATCCCCATCTGAGAAGAGATGGCTTACACTAGGTAAAAGGGGCGGGAGGGGAAACTTTGCTTGTGAATATATCTTAAACCATAAAGGTTTGAGAGATAAGACTTATATCATTCTTCATGTTTTTTTAATGCCTTCAAAATAAAATAAAGTTAAAACGAAGTATTACTATCCCTTTAAAGTTGTCACTAAAATCTTATTTTGTATGGAATACAATTATATCATAACATATCCTAGGCTTATTTTGTGCCACATCTATGAAGATGGATGGTATTTATTACCTTTCTTTACAACCAAGTAAGTATGACAATATTACTGTATTAAATTTGCAAATTAGTGTCACTTAGGTCTTTATTCATCAACCTAAAGTGGTGCAGTTCTGAAACAAACCAAGTTGTCCACAGGGTTAAAATGAGAAATGTGTAAATTCTTATTGATGCAAATGGGACTTTTATCCCCCTGAATGCTAAAGTGGTATCCAACTCAATGTTTCTTTAGAAGTCATGGGAATAAAAGCCCCATTTAAATCAGAGGGAATTTGCAGAGTTTTCATTTTAGTCCTGCGGTGCAGTTGGTCTGCTTTTAAAGCGGAACTTTCATATTAATTACATTGCCCCAGAATAAATTATTAACCTAGCGATATGCAAAGTTATACTATCCTTAACCGGAACAAGTCTGTGGTATTTTAGTAAAAACTCATCTTCAGCAGGAACCAGAGGAGAGACAGCGCAGACATCTTGGAGGAAATGTACTTCTGAGTCTGCGCTATCTGTCCTGTTCACTGCTGGAAGGGTCTGACCACCAGGCTGCCCTGAGCAGCCTGATACCTACAGAAGATGAGTTCTTACTGAAATACCACAGACTTATTCAGCTTAAGAATAGTATAACTTTGCATATAGCTAGGTTAGTAATATATTCTGGGGAAGAGTAATTAACATGAAAGTTCCGCTTTAAGGGTCAATATATGAACTGAAAATATCTGGATGAAACATATACTGAGGTGTAAATGAGAACAGTTTTAGCACCTCTGATAAGAACAATAATACATGTCTCTGATTTTATTCAGCACTGAATAAAATCACAGAATGGGGTAGGGAAATGTATTACTTGTCAATATCCTTAAAACCAAGACCGTAATTTAGTGTATAGTAAATTAATGCAGATTAAAGTATGTGAAAGTTTGAGTGACGGGGGGCATTTTTAATATAAAGGGAAATATATCTCCATAAGAGGTGTAATGTGTTCAGGAATGTTAGAGTTTTCTGGATTCAATTTTAATTTCCTATTTGTTTGCTTATTTACAAAGGTGGTTGGACCCCCCGGGACAGGTAAAACCGATGTGGCTGTGCAGATCATTTCTAACCTCTATCACAACTTCCCTGAGCAGAGGACGCTCATCGTCACTCACTCCAATCAGGTAAATGTGACGTGTGCAGCCAGTTCATGGGGCGGCAGGTTCATTGCTATTGATATTGGATGTATAATATCTCTAAACATTGGAAATTCATAATCGGTGTTCAAAGATTAAATGTGATATACATTGGTATGAATCTATGGTCTGCTTACTGTTATGTCTGCCTCTCCATTGATGTTATATCGGTCCCACTGAGATGTCTGTTTGCTATTGCTTTTCTGCACTTCTTTTGGTGTAATATTTGCTCCATCTTCTGACTGAGATATCTTTCACACCTTCTCCCTGTTATTTCTGGTCCTCTAGTTATGTAATATCTGTCCCACCTTGTCACTGAACTGTCTAGTCTCTGTTGGTAAAATATCTTTCTCACCTTTTCACTGAGATGACTGGTCCTCTTTTTTTAATATCTGTCCCAACTTCTCACTGAGTATTCTACTTCTCTATTAGTGTAATATCTGCCGTACCTTTTCACTGAGATGTCTAGTTCTCTATTGGTGTAATATCTGTCTCACTTTCTCACTGAGATGTCTGGACATCCGTTGATGTAATATCTTCCCCACCTTTTCACTAAGATGTCTGCTTCTCTGTTGGTATAATATATGTCTCCTTTTCCCACTAAGATGTCTGCTTCTCACTCTGTGTAATATCTATATGTCCTTCCCAGTGAAATATCTGCTCCCTTCCTGGTTTAATATATGTTCCACCTTCTCATTGAAACATCTACTTCTCAACTGGTGTAATATGTATCCCACCTTCCCACTGGGATATCTGTTCCTCTCTTGGTGTAATATCTGTCTCACATTGATACTGAGACCTCTGCTTTTCTATTGGTGTAATAACTGGAGTAATCACTAGATTTTATTTTGATTCAGCCACCTGTGTTTAATTAGAGATATCTGGATATACCTGATCTGTTGATATGCCCATGGACTTGAAACAGGAATCATTGGTTTAACATGTGTCCCACATTTTCACTAAGATATATGCTTCTCTATTGGTGTAATGCCTCTCCCACCTTCTCCCAGAGATATCAGTTATTCTGTTGGTGAAATATCTGTCCAACCTTCTCACTAAAATGTATTTTTCACTAATGGGGTAATAAATGCATCACCTTCTTACTGAAATGTCTACCCTTCTATTGGTGTAATATGTACCTCCTTCTCAATGGAGCTGTGCACAACACTCTGGTTCTTAAATTATTAAAAGCCTTGCTTTCCTTGCCCTTTCAGGGCTCTTCTTTGTTTGGGGGAACTTAAGGATATTATTAGTGAGGCCACTGGGGGTAAGAGTACCCTCCTGCCCTTGGTTCCTAGAAAGTAGCCTCCTGTGAAGCGGAATAGGCTTTTTCGTCCCTTTCAGGCTGAGGGGTGCCCCGCGACCCAGGCGGTTCCCCAGGCTGCGCGCACCTCCTCCAAGCCCAAACAACAGTGGAGGCCCAAGCAGTCCTCCACCAAGCCCAAGGGTTCCAAACCTTCTTAGGTATGACTCGCCAGTAGGTGGTAGTTTGCTCCACTTTCTCAGTGTCTGGACAGACACCGTGGTGTATCCGTGGGTTTTGCACGTTGTGTCAGAAGAATACAGGATCCCTTTCATCTCTCTTCCTCCTTTCCGTTTTTTCCCTTCTCACACTCCTCAGGGAGCAGAGAAGTACTGCCTGTTCTGGAGCTATCCAGACCCTTTTGGACAAGGAGGTTCTGGAACAGGTTCCGGTGCCAGAACTAGGGTTGGGATTTTACTCCAACCTCTTCGTGGTGTCCAAGAAAGATGGCGGCTGCCGTCCAATTTTGGACCTCAATGCCTTTGTGTTCAAGTCTCGCTATCATCAGGAGACCTTGAGGATGGTGATCGCGGCCATGTCTCCGGGAGAATTTATCGATTCTCTGGATCTTCAGGATGCATACCTGCACATTGCCATCCCTCCAAAAAGTCAGCAGTACTTCAGGGTCGCCTGCGACCAAGGGCATTTTTAGTTTTCTGCTCTTCCCTTTGGTCTGACTACAGCTCCACAGGTCTTCAGCCGAGTCCTGGGGGAGTTAATGGCTGTACTCCACAGAGATGGCATCAGAGTCACTCCATACATGGATGACTTACTTCTGAAGGCCCCATCTCCGGACCTCCTCCAGCAGCATGTACAGGATTGTATTCATACGCTGGCCAACCATGGTTGGATCCTCAACATGGACAAGTCTGATCTCGTACCATTCCAGAGACTAGTCTTCCAGGGGCTCCTCTTCGACACCCAATGGGGTACAGTGTTTCTCATGGAAGAAGTAGCTCACCAGATCATCCGCAAGGTGTCGGCCATTCTGGCTCATGACCCAGTTGCGGCCAAGAAGCTGATCTCCCTAGTAGGGAAGTTCATTTCTACCATGGAAGCGGTTCTGTATGCCATGGCTCATGCCAGGGAACTCCAGAGGTTTGTGACCCAGGAGTGCAGGGGCAAACTGGATCTCTTTTGCTTCATGTGGAGCTGGGTGGTACTGGATCACAGCAATACCCAGGGCCCGTGGTCTCCGAAAGAATCTCTCCTTCCCATCAATGTGTTGGAGCTTCGGGCGATATTTCATGCCCTTCGCCATTGGATGTAACCTATATTGGATGACAGAGAAAAGAGGATTTTAGACTTACCTGTTATTTCCTTTTCTCTTAGTCCATATAGGTTACTGGTCTCCCACCCTGTCAAGGGACCAGGCTCGGTTCTCCTGTGACTGAACGTGGGAGTCCTGTCAGGTTCATGCTCACAGGAGTCTTCTTCTCCCTTCTTACTACCTAGTCCCTAGTTAGTGTTGCAGATCTTTCTGGAGAGGGGGGCTAGTTGCAGCTAAGGAGTAGGCTCCACCCAGCATTCTCTTAAAAAATTGTTCCTGCCTACGTAAAGGGGCGGTCACCTACCCAAAGTTATCAGTAAACTAAATGGACTAAGAGAATAGGATTTAACAGGTAAGACTAAAATCCTCTTTTCTCTTATTCCATATTGCATACAGGTCTCCCACCCAGTGAAAGGGACCATGCTGGGTCTCCTGTGGCTGGATGTGGGAGTCTTGTTTTGGGTTCATTGCTCACAGGAGTTTTCCCTTCTTGCTATCTTAGTTGATAGGTTTGTTGTCTCAAATCTGTCTGGTGGGGAGCGGCTAAGGTAGCCTGATATGGAGGAGGGGGAGGCTCCACCCCTGCACTTCTTTCAGAATTGTTCCAGCCACTGGGAGGAGCTGTCGCCTCCCTATGGTACCTGTATGTCATATGGACTAAGAGAAAAGATTTAACAGGTAAAACTAAAATCCTCTTTTTTTTTTTTTTTTTTTTTTTTTTTTTTTTATCCCCTTGAATTTTAATGATGTCTCTAGCATCTAAGGTTTTAAACAAATGTAGATCCAAATACTTCTATCGGTATAGGTTTCTTTAATATTTCAAAATGAATCTGTTATTAAAATCTAATTCTGTTCTTGGCAAGCTAGCTTACATAACTGACAAAAGGTGCAGATTGTACCTCCTCTGTGAAGGGTTTCCCAATGCCTGTTAATGTTGACTAAAAATAGCCTTATATAATGAACCCATTGTACACTGTATTTTATAGTTTAACTATCGGATGGCTTTGCTGAATCTTTATACACGGATTCATAGTACTATAGAAACATAATCTCAAAGAGTGAAACATGCCCCTATGCCGCTACGTGAGGTGCACATACAAAGCAGGACTGTGTACAGTTGGGGTTTCTAGGGCAGCGGCTAACACATTAACCCTTTAAGGATCATGGGGGTATGCAGTGCATTGAGAAGCAATGTGTTGCACACCCTTGTGGTATTTAAAGAGACTATAAGAAGAGTAGGCTTTTCAATAGATGAACCAAGATATCTATGTTTTAATTCATAAACCTTCTAAATGGCAATTCATTCATTCATTCTGATAGTTAATACCTGTGGTCATGTACTTTTTGTGCAAGTCTGGTACATGCACTAGGTAAACTGAGCAGCTGCTTAGTGTATCAGGATTCAATGGTAGGCAGCCGGTGGGCACACACCCCCTGTCTCTTATGCCCATTTTCTACATATTAAAAAATTGAGTAGTTATTGTACATTTTTTTGCATACTGTAAACAAGGCACCACTACTTGTTATAGCTCATTAACCCTTTGAGTGCCAGAAGGTTCTCGTGACAAGTATCCCAGACCCTGATTGAATATGCTCCTAGGTTTCAACAGAGGGGTGCGCTTCCTTCTTGTTTGCAGAAAATGCCTTCTGTGTAGCACTGTGAATTCTGAGTTTCTACTTACCATATAGTGTGATCTCTTTAGAAGGAAGATTCATTTTGCAGACAGTCTTAATTGTCAGTAATCTGCCCTTCCTCTGTTAATTTGATACGCTCTTTTTGCGTACTCCTTCACACTCTTGACTCATTCATGTGTGCATGCGCACACACTCACTCGCTCAACCACTCACTCAAACACTCTCTCTCACTCAAACACTCTCTCTCACTCAAACACTCTCTCTCACTCAAACACTCTCTCTCACTCAAACACTCTCTCTCTCTCACTCACTCTCTCTCTCTCTCACTCAAACACTCTCTCTCTCTCTCACTCAAACACTCTCTCACTCAAACACTCTCTCACTCAAACTCTCTCTCACTCAAACACTCTCTCACTCAAACATTCTCTCACTCTCTCTCACTCACACTCACTCTCACACACACACACCCCTCTCTCTCTCTCTCTCTCTCTCTCTCTCTCTCTCTCTCTCTCTCTCTCTCTCTCTCTCTCTCTCTCTCTCTCTCTCAAACATACTCACTGTTTTGCACTCCCCTCTGTCCTGAAAGAGTTAGGCTTTTCTTTCCCCCACTTTTTCACAAAAATAATCCAAACACTGTTATTTAACCTCTTGCATGCTAGATATGTTTCCAGAGCATTGCTTTGCAATGCTTTATAGACACCTTTAGCATACAAGGGGTAAAAGGAGTCTAATGTGCTATCTTTACTTAGGTGAGTGTTTTTGGAGTAGGATATTTTGCGTGTGAGCCTTTGTTTTGCATTGCCTCCCTGTTAGTGCCCCCTTCTTCCCAGAACCTTCACATACAGTGTTTAAATACTCATCTCCTCCTGTCCCCATCAATCTGCAGGCTTTGAACCAGCTGTTTGAGAAGATTATGGCTCTAGATATTGACGAGAGGCACCTCCTGCGTCTGGGACATGGGGAGGAGGAGCTGGAGACTGAGAAGGATTTCAGCAGGTGAGGAAGGCCAATTAACACATTACAACAACATATAGTTCTGCTATTCACAGAGGTTCATCTGCCAGTGTCATGCTTAAAATAGCAATGTTTATGACTGTTTATATGTAATGCCAGTGTATTTCTGCCCATGCCTGTGTGTAGATAGTCCTGCTAGTATATACCCACCCATTAATGTGTACCTAGTCCTAACAGTACATGCCTACTCATTAATGTTTGTGTAGTCCTGCTAGTATATACCCGCTCATTCATTTATACATTCCTCCATTTTGTTTAGTCGAGGGGTAGTCAACCCTGGTCCTCCAGAGTTGTCAACAGTGCATGTCTTCAGGAGATGGAGCACGTGGATTAACTAGTGGCTCTGTCAGTTTAATTAGTGTACCTGTGCCAATTCAGGGATATCTTGAAAACATGCACAGTTGGTAGCTCTTGAGGACCAGGGTTGGCTACCCCTGGTTTAGTCCTATCAGTAGATACCTTCTTCCTTTAGTGTGTGGTTAGTCCTACCAGTAGCTACTTTCTCATTCCAGTGTGTGGTTAGTCCTGTCAGTAGGTACTTCTCATTCCAGTGTGTGGTTAGTCCTGTCAGTAGGTATGTTCTTACTTCAGTGTGTGGTTAGTCCTGTCAGTAGGTACCTTCTCATTCCAGTGTGTGTGGTTAGTCCTGTCAGTAGGTATGTTCTTACTTCAGTGTGTGGTTAGCCTTATCGGTTATATACCTGCCTACTTTTTTTTTTCGTTTTGTTTTGTTTTTGTATGTATGTGTGCGCGCGTGCGTATACACTTTCCCTGTCGTCTGGTGTGCAACATGTTGCTATGGGGTAAAGGCATGGCTCATAAAAATAAAACCAGGTTCCTGACGCAGAGACTCCCATCTTCCCTCCACTTTTCCCCCACCTACTATTCCAGTTTATAGTGACCTCCAACAGAAAAGAAGGTGTATGGACAATGTTCTCTTAGTTAGACTTCTTAAAAATGTTAATTTCTAGTATATTGGTGCTGTATAATACCCCATTAGGTTGCTTTTCGTTAACTGACTTCTAGTGGTGTAACAATATGCGACCTCATCGCCACGTGCCCGCAGCAACTCAGATGATCTCCCGGCGGTCTAGTAATGCAGAACGCTGGGAGATGACATCCTCTCCCAGAGCTCTGCATTAATGAGAACCACACGGGAGCGGGGAAGGTGATGTAGGTAGGTAAGTTAACCCCTTGAGTGCTATGGTCCTGTTTTATCTCCCTGTACTACTGTCATTCACTGGCCTGTAATGTTTTGCTGTTAATGCACTCTAGTCTCTGCTTCTGTTATTCAGTGTGTATGTGTGTTTAGAGCAGAGATAGCCAACCCTGGTCCTCAGGAGCTAGACAGTGCATGTTTTCAGGATATCCCTGAATGAACACAGATAGACCAATTAATGTTACTGAGCCACTACTTATTCCACTTGTGTTCCAGCAGGGATATTCTGTAAACATGCACTGTTGGCAGCTTTTGAGGACCAGGGTTGGCTACCCCTGGTTTAGAGTCGGTCTGATTTTACTGTAAGGGCTTCTGTTTCTCATGTCTGTTTAACAGAGACAGGTGTCTAACTCCGCTGAGCTTTCCTATTGATTCATTTACTTTTTATTCTTCTTCAGACTTTATTTTGTTTCTTTATATTTTACCAAACTTTTGGCACAGATACCATGCCAGAGCAGAGGCCACACACTGCATTGATATGGGACATATATTTGCCCCCATTAATCTCTTGAGCGTTAAAGTGGGTCATATTTAATTTGATGACCTAATGTTCATAGTGGTCACCATGGGGGCCTTGTCCAGATCTCAGAAATGGGGCTGGAGAGACACATTTTGCTCTACTTTTATTTCAAACCTACACTCCCCAGAATCCCATTTTCTGCACTTTCCAGGGTGGAACAGGGTGGTCTTTCAGTAGCCATCTTTCCTTGTGATTACAGTGGCTGGTCTAGCCCTCCTTCTTGCAGTCAGATAAGTACTTATATATTTTTCTCGTACCTTTTCTGCTATTTTGGACTACTTTTCTCATCAATATTTCTACTGGTCATGTCAGAACCCAAGGAACACATGGGCAGATCTAAAGCCAAAAATTGTGGGGTCCTCTTAACCCTTTCAACCTATTGCTGCTCATGCCAGACTGGGCTTCCTGGGGTGTAGTCTGGTACCCTACACCCCTCTTGCACTGTTGCCCCCACTCCAACTCTGGGCCATTATCTGCTGCTCAGGAACCAGTTGTAGTTAAGGCTCTAATGTATTTAGTCTCTTCCATCCTCAACTCCATTCAGGGGGTCCTAACCTCTTGGTCTGGACATCCTGTGCTCTGTTAGGCATTTGAGCCATATCTTTAGGGTCATTCTCACTTTGTTGGAAGATTTCTCTGTGGAGGAAGGCGAGACTGATTGGGATGAATTAGATTCTTCCCTGTCATTGGGGTTCCTTGCTTCTCAGCTGAGCACTGAGACTGGAGACACCTCAAGTCTCGGCAGCCTCTGACTCTACTACCTCCCCTTCTCCAGACATCTTCCAAAAAACTTAAAAAGGGGTTCCCATTTTTCTCCCCATCATTCTTTAGACCAGTTCTCCTGGAAGAATGGAAGACACTTGACAGACGTTCTTAACAGGTGCAAATCTAATCTGTATCCATTCTCAGCTGAGGCTTTGATGCAGTGGGCTACCCCATCTACAGTTGATTCCCCTATCTCTCTCCTTTCCAAGAATACCACTATGCCACTGGCAGATGCTACAGCCCTTAAGGATCAAGCAAATAAATGTTTGGATTCTTTATTGAAGACAAATTTTTCTGCTGTAAGTGAGGCCCTTCGGCCCATTTTTGCTACTGTCTGGGTGACTAGAGCTATAGCTATCTGGGTTGAGCAACTTTTGGATGCCATCCAAGGGGATGTTCCCAAAGATGATGTTGAAGCTGCTTGACAAAATTGAGGTAAATCCAGTTTTTCTGGAAAATCCACTTCCTTTACAGTTCCTGAGTGTCCCACTATGTGGCTCAATATCCTTTTTGTTTCTTCCCTTTGTGGGCAAACAATTGTTTATCACTGACCAAGACAAGATCATCAGTCACTCCACTGGAATCAAGAGTGCTCTTTTCCCTAAGAAGTTACATGGTTTTCATTACCCCCACCATATGGAGACTCTGGGTTCAATCCCCTCAGGCTTTCCAACCATGACTTACTCCAAAGTCCAAGCAGGCTTGGGCAGGCAAGAATACTGTTCAGAAACCTAAGGCCGACAAGCCCACGTCTGCATAACTCACTGGGTCCTAGTCAACCTCTTCCAAGACACGTGGGGCTACTTCAGTGATGGATCAGTGGGTTTTCCATGTGGAACACAGGACTCCCACTTGGAGAAAAACCCAGTGGTTTAAGTCATTGGGCAGAGGGGTCCACTTGGGTTCTTTGCTGATGGAATTCCATTCTTTCCTGTCACTTCTGCTTTATCTGGGCTTTGCTATATGTTAAAACTGGAAGTCATAGGCAGAGTAAAGTGGAGGGAAGATGGGAGTGTCTGCTTTAAAGACCTTGTTTTTTGTTTTGTTTTTATATATTGATTGATATTTTTTTAAGTGCCTTGCCATCTTTAGAAGGGGTCTTTACTCATGGTTCCTGTGTTCTACATGGGCTAAGAGAAAAGTATTTAACGGAAAGTTCAGTAAAATCTTTTTTTCTCTAATTTGTGGTAGGTCCTGTCTAATACACACCTGCTCACTTCAGTGTATGGTTATGTGATTCTCAACTACAGTAGTTAGTGCACACCATCAAGTCATGTTTTCTAGATATCCCAAATGTATCACAGGTGGATAAATCACAGTTACCAATCCACTGATTACATACATGTGATCAAGTATGGCTAAACATGACTTGTTGGTATCCAAGGACTAACACTGGCAACACTGGATTATTCCTATCTGTAAATGGCTGCTTGTTATTGAGTGTGGCTGTTCCTATCCCTATATTGTTGCTTGCTCCTTTATGGGACAGTCCTAGTCTGTTTGATTTTATATGGCCAGTAGTGCACCGAATCACTGACTCCTACATGGGACCAATCCTATACCTTCCTATTTGTGTGTGCAGACATTTCTCTAAGCACTTGTATATTGCTCATTACTAGGTATGGGAGAGTGAATTACGTGCTAGCACGAAGGCTGGAGCTTCTGAAGGAGGTGGGTCGCTTACAGGAGAGTCTGGGAGTTCCAGGAGATGTATCCTACACCTGTGAGACCGCTGGTCACTTCTTCTTATATCAGGTATATACTGTGTGGCTTACTGCGTGGGGGCATTGTCACATGTACGGTCTTCTCCAATGTTCTCGGTATCAATAGTCCTGCAAAATACAGTCTTTAACACCTTAAGGACCCTTGATGGTCCTGGCACGTCATGGGCCGGGTGGCTGCACGCTGTTCAGGGAGGCCTGAACCGGATGTGGAAATAAAAAAAAAAAATTTAAAAAAATGGCCCGTGGTTCTTAAGTGTCAGCCGCATGTGCGATCGTCTGGTCCTTAAGGGATTAACAGAAATATAATCGTACACAAAAAAGAAAAGTAGAACATTCTGGACAAACAATTTGCACCATAGGAGACCAGTATCACCAAAATTCCTATTGATTTAAATGGGATTTTTAACCCATTGAATGCTAGTGATGTCTCCAGTGTATTGCTTTTGTGACCTCTTTAGCACTAAAAATGTCAAATCCACATTTAAATCAATAGTAATTTTCATTCTTTATGGTGTGGCTGGTTTGTCTCATAACTGCTCCACTTTTATTGATGCAAAATACATAAAATTGACACACAAGGCTTCTGTATAAAAGACAACTAGCTAGGTAAGTCAGTGTGTTAAACAAATTGAACTGCTTATTCCTAGCAAATGTTTCTCCTTTAACCTGTTATGTGGTAGATATTCCCAGAACAAAATACTGCTGGCCTTAGTTCAGTCAAAGGAGCTAGGTTACCAATTTTTCCCTGTAATACGGGATATAGAATTGACCATCCTCATTGTACACATAATCTCCTGCTTCTCACCACAGATCATGTCTCGATGGGAGGCTTACCTCAGCAAGCTGAAAACCAAACCCCCTGAGACTCCAAAAGTGAAAGATATTGCCAAATTCTTCCCCTTCCACAGTTACTTCTCCAATGCCCCCCAACCCATCTTCAAGGGGAAATCCTATGAGGAGGACATGGAGATAGCTGAAGGCTGCTTCAGGCACGTCAAGAAGATTTTCACTCAGCTAGAGGTGAGTCTCAGAAGGGTGTTGTGCTGTACATGCTGCACGGGTCCCCATTGTATAGACCCATTCCTGTAAAGTAGACGTGGGCACGCTGCAGCCCTCCTCTTGTTGTGTCACTCTCTGGTGGAAGAAAGCTATATTTCAGAATGTGCCATAAGTGGTGCAACCTTTCAATAAACCTTTCCATTGCTTTAAATGGGTCTTTTAATCAGCTGAATGCTAGAGGTCCAACTCATTGAGAAGCAATATGCTGGTGACTTCTTTAGCATTCAGTGGTGTTAAAAGCCCTAGTTAAATTCAAAGTTTCATGTGTCTCTTACGATTGATAGGGTTTACCCTAGAATTGCCCCACTTTTGTTTTCCTACATACAGCCCAATATCTCTTAAACTCTTTGGTGTGGATATATAAAAATGGTGCAGACATACGTATGTTACTTGTTTCATGTTGGAATTGAATGCTGACCTACACATAAAGCTCTTTACGCATGAAAATCACATCTCTGCCCCAAGTACGTTTTATGACAGCATTAGTGAGCGTGGCTATGGTAAGAGCTTTGCAGCTGTCAAGGTATAAAAACTGTCACACAATGTTAAAATCACTTTATTTCACTTGATTTGTCTGCCACCATATCCTTAACTTCACATAAAAGTGCTATGTAGCTTTTGCTGCAGAAATGTTGCTGCTGAGACACTGGAAGCAGAATCCATGTGTATACTCATGCAGACATCTTTATATATAGTGACTCTGATGTCCTGAAGGACCTGGATCACCTCTGAGGCAAAGCAACTGCACCATAGGGGACAATTTAAACAGTTGTTTTCTCTCTCCCCCCCAAAAAAAATTGTTACAGTTCTTCCTAGTACAGCCTCATTATATAAGAGCAGAGTTGGGCAACCTGAGACTAGGGTTGCCACCTTTCTTTCAAAAAGAATACTGGCCATGGCATTCTCTCCATAGACTTAACATTGGACAGAAGCCAATATTTTACCGGCCTGCCGGTAAAATACCGGCTGGGTGGCAACCCTACCTGAGACCCTCCAGCTGTTGTAGACAACTCCCATCATCTCCAGCTAGCAAATGATTGGTTTTATTGCCTCAACAACTGCATGGCCTCAGGTTGCCCATCCCTGATCTCGCTCATACATAAGAAATCAATAGCAATAACTTATTATTGCCTTTTCCTAGAACAGGGTTTTGAAAACATATCCTCAAGTACCATTACCTGACCATGTCTTCAGGATTTCCCTGCTTTAGCACAGGTGAGTCAGAGACAGTGTCATCTGATTCTCAATGATGCTCAAACAGGGAAATCCTAAAACATGACCTGTACTTGGTCCCTCTAAATAAGGCCCTTGGACACACCCCTGGTCTAGTGGGATGGGGTATTCAGTTAAAATGTGATTGTTTTCAAAAGACAACGATACTTTGCTCTGTGAAGCTGTGTACACATTGATAGACTCTGATTTAGGCTGTGTTCACACAGGTGACTTGGCTGTGTTCAGTTTTAGGAAGTGCCAAGCTGCCCGTGTTTACTTACCTTCCTGCATTCCCCCAGTGATCTTCTCCCATGAGGAGGGGGTGAGTCAGAAGGCTGGCACACAGGTTGACATAAGCCATATATTGGTTGATACCTGCATGGATCAATCAGTAATTGGAGGTTGTGGACAGCTTTGATGTCACTTTTGTGAACTGATCTGTGTGGTGGTCAGTAGGCTGCTGTGCAGATCAGGCATGCTGAAACCTGGATGTGCACAGAGCATGAACAGATCCAAGTTGCAGCGTACTGTTAGGTTGTTTTACACATACAGAAATTATCTTTGTAAACAGCATCACAGGGGGTGAGTTTAATGCAGAATTAATAATTCCACTCTAAGGTTACTTGTGTGAACAGGGCTTTAGAGTGAGAAGAAGGCCTATAGCAGCTAACCAGTAAGTGTTATTGACACCCATCCTACCACTTGCTTTACTCAGGAGTTCAGAGCTTTTGAGTTACTGCGCAGTGGGCTGGACCGCTCCAAATATCTCCTGGTGAAGGAAGCAAAGATCATTGCCATGACATGCACCCATGCAGCACTGAAACGGCATGACCTTGTGGATCTGGGATTTAAGGTGAGGTCAGCGGGGTTGGTATGTAGTGTATTTTATCTCTTAACTGTCCCAGTCAACACTGCACTTCTAATGTCATATTGGCAAAGTGGGCATATTCATTAAGACAAAATCTATTAAATATGTTGTTTTTAATGTTTACCGGATTTATCAGAAAATGGCTTATTAGGCTGTTTTTTTTTAATATATATAAGTATTTTCACATTTGCTTTGTTGTAGATTGTAAACTTTGCCTTAAAAGTGAACTATACCCTTGGTGTTACCTGTTTAATCAAAAAACTTGTCTAGATCTGTCATTCATTCAGCAGTCCATTACTTTATTTGTGTACTAGTTGAAAAGCCCGTTACACGGGCCACAGTGTCACTGCCAGCCGATCGCCAGGCAGTCATGCTTAGTAGAGACTGCCCTCCCCGCGGATGATACAGAGCAGGACGCTCCTGCTCTGTATCAGCTGTGGCGCGGGCAGTCTCTACTGTGCATGACTGCAGCACGTGCAGCAGTCTCTACTCGCGTGACTGAGGCGTTACACACTTTTTAGCAAATTATTATATAGGATGAACTCTGCTGTAGTTTGTAGCTGGGTAGAAACATTTTACTACCTGGCAAATATATATTATTTTCTCTGTCGTCCAATACAGGTTACTGGTAACTCTGGGTAGGCGATCAGCCCCTTTAAGTAGGCAGGAACAATTCTGAGAACTGACTGCTGGGTGGAGCCTACCTCCACTCCTTAGCTTGCAGCTAGCCAATCCCCAATCAGTAAGATTTGTTCCTTGGTCAAGACGCAAGGCAAGAGAACAGTTCTGCTATAGTTTTAGCTTCTTTATTATTTTCTGTTAGATATGGGATACCACCATTAGGCAGATTACCATCACTGACAATTCCCATCACCCAAATGTGGATACCTCAGTTTACCAGGTGCTTTTGTGGTCCTAAGCCCTGGGGGGGGGGGGACAATCTTGGCTGCAAGTTCTATCCCCAGGGGTTGCCCACTGAGGCGGCTTCTTGATATATATGGTAATCTGAAGACAGAAGACCTGCTAAAAAGGTGAGCACCCTTTGAGTGCTGAGGTCCACATGTCCCATGCTTCCCCTCCACACAGGGCTCTCATTTGGAGTTCCTATTACATACTCATGCACTCATTGGGTTTATTCTGTATGTCTGTGAGGTGTTTGGAGCAAGTTTCTGTGGTAACTTAACCCTTTTGTTGCTGGTTGCATGTTTTTGAGGGGCTTTGGGCACTTTCCCTACTGGGACCAGTGTTTATTGGGTCTACTGCTTAATTCTAGTGGGCCTTTGAGTGGTTTTACGTTTTGGTATTCACCTCGTTAACTGTATGTTCCACGCCTTTAAGGCACGCGTTTACCTCATAGATGTCATTGCTCCATTCACTTCTATGGGACTTTACAGTTTGGGACATATCTCTGCAACTGCTCCATGTAGCTAGGTCAGAGATAGCTCATTTTGTGGGTTTGCCCTTGCTCAATGTTCTGGGAATGTTGGAGGCTTTAGGGGCTTCGGGCACTGTTGAGGTACTCTGTCAGTGAAACTACGTTTTCCATGAGCGCCCGCTTCGCGCACTCGTTTCCAATTTGCTCCCGGCGCGGCAGCCATTTTGTGTATTTGCAGATAGAGTATCCTACGCAGGGCTTGGACTCTCTTTCTCTCCTCCACAGTTTAACCCTTCGCCTACCAGATAAGTCATACTTGGCATTTCTGGGGTGAATTTATTTATCATACACACTGTTTTTTGGGTATTCTGATACTTTGACTGTTTGACTCTGTGAGAATGTCTACTCCATTAGACCTTGGGGCTAAACCTAAGACTAAAGACACTGGGGTGTCTGTGTCCCCCATTGCTCATTGCTCCTCGTGTCACTCTGGGTTACCTAGAGTATATTCAGATCATGTTTGTCCAGCATGCGCTGCTGCCGCCCCTGAATCCCCTGCAGGGGCCTCCAGCCATGCACTAGAACCAGTATGGATGCAAGAGTTTAAGGCTACTACCAGGGACCTCCGGTCCACCTTACATCTCCTTCCATCCACCTCACAGGGGGGTCTTCTACTCGTGGCAGACCCCCACCCCTATCAGATCTTCCCTGCCTAAACTGCCGGGTGTACCTGATGTGTCTGATTCCTCTGAGGAGGAATTATTGGTTAACTCTGATGATGATGATGATGATGATGATGATGATGATGATGACTGTTAAGCTGTTCCTTCATTTCAGTTTTTTGGGGGCCCCTTTGAGGCTGACCCCATCCCCTCAGCTGAGGGCCTGATCGGGGCTCTGTTGACCACCTTGAACATTCCCTTGGTGCAGGAGGTTTCTTCTGACCCCTCTGATGTGTTCCAGGAGCCCGTTAGGCCCCATACTTGTTTTCCACCTAACCCCACCCTTGACCAGTTGGTCTCTAAGGAGTGGAAGTTTCCAGACCGGAAACCATCTGTGTCTAGAAAGTCTGCTAAGCTTTACCCATTCTCTGAAACGGCCCTTACGCGGTGGGTTCTTCCCCCCAAGGTGGATGCCCCTGTTTCCAGGCTTTCTAAGTCCACTGCCCTGCCTGTGGCTGACGCATCTGCTCTGAAAGACTGGACTGACAATAAGCTTGAAACCTCTCTCAAGGCTGTTTTTGCGACGGCTGGTTCTGCCCTCCGCCCTGCATTTGCTGCAGCATGGTTGAATAGGGCTGTGGCTGTTTGGACTGAACAGCTCACTTCAGCTGTCTGTCAGGGGGCCCCTACTGCTGACATGTTGTGACTTCTCACTAACATTTCTGAGGCTCAGCAGTATGTTTCTGCTGCCCTGTTTGACGCAGTACTATAGTAGCCAGGGCATCTACCATGTCGGTGGTAGCCAGATGTGCGCTTTGGCTCAAGATCTGGTCTGCTGACAAGGCCTCCAAGAGGGCTCTTTCAGGGCACCTCCCTTTTTGGGCCTGAGCTCAAGGATCTCATCAGCGAGGCCACTGGAGGGAAGAGTACTCACCTACCAGTGGTCCTGAGGAAGAAGGCTCCTGTCAAGAGGACCCTCAAGCTCCACACTACTCCTCCAATCCTAAGCATCAATGGAGACCCAAGTCCTCCACAAAGCCCAAGGCTTCCAAACCTTCTTCTGCATGGCTTGCAGAACCCGGGTCCCCACCCGCAGGTAGGTGGCCACTTACGCCACTACCTCTCGGCCTGGCAGGTCTCTGTGGAGGACCCGGGGGTTCTACAGGCGGTGGCTACAGGGATTCCTTTTACCTCCATTCCTCCTTCCAGGAACTTCTCATTCTCCATTGGGAGCAGAAAAGCCCCACCTTTTCGAGGAGGCCATTCAGGCCCTTCTGGATAAGGCGGTCCTGGAACCAGTTCCTCCTCAGGAGAGGGGCTTGGGATTCTACTCCAACCTCTTTGTGGTCTCCAAGAACAATGGCGGCTGTCTTCCCATTCTGGATCTGAAAGATCTCAACTCCATTGTGATCTGGTCTCAATACCGCTAGGAGTCACTGCACACAGTGATAGTGGCCATGTCTCC
This sequence comes from Rhinophrynus dorsalis, assembly GCA_037306005.1. Lineage (NCBI taxonomy): Eukaryota > Metazoa > Chordata > Amphibia > Anura > Rhinophrynidae > Rhinophrynus > Rhinophrynus dorsalis. The sequence goes on from CM074728.1 coordinate 20,496,735, forward strand.
TGGGGAATTTCTGACCTCTCTGGATCTTCAAGATCCCTATCTGCACATCACCATTCATCCAGAGAGTCAGCAATATCTCCGCTTTGCCTGCGGCCATGGGCATTTGCAGTTTTCTGCCCTCCCCTTTGGCCTGACCACGGCTCCTCAAGTCTTCAATAGAGTCCTGGGAGCATTGATCTCTGTCCTACATCGGAACGGCAGAGTTACTCCATATATGGCCTCTTCTCCAGAACTCCTTCATCAGCAGGTGCAGGATTGCATTCATGCTCTCTCCCATCATGGGTGGATCATCAGTCTGGACAAGTCAGACCTGGTTCCTTCCCAGAGGATGGTTTTTCTGGGCATCCTCTTCGACACTCAGAGGGAGATGGTATTTCTCACCGACGAGGTGGTTCATCAGATAGCACGGAAGATCTAAGATATCCTGTCTCAGGATCCAGTTCCAGCCAATAAGTTGTCATCCTTGGTTGGGAAGTTCATTTCCACCATAGAAGCAGTCCTGTTTGACATGGCCCATACCGGGGAACTTCAGAGGTTTCTAATCCTGTCATGCAGGGGTCGACCAGATCTCCTGGAGAGATCCCTATTTCTCCTTCTTCACGCTGAGCAGAGCCTCTCATGGTGGCTCAATCTGAACAATCTCCTGAAAGGCAGACCCTTCCTGGTGCCCTTCTGGACGACAGTAACAACGGATGCCAGCCTCTCTGGATGGGGAGTGGTACTGGGGCATTTGAGTGTTCAGGGCCAGTGGTCCCAGGAGGAATCTCTTCCCTCCCATCAATGTCTTGTAGTGCATGAAATATCATCCGAAGCTCCATCTCTGGACACAGCAACTGGAGGATTGCCCGGTCAGGGTACAGTCGGACAACACCACAGCGGTAGCCTACATCAACAAGCAAGGCGGCACAAGAAGTCTCACAGCTTGGCTAGAGGTCAAGGCTATTTTATCATGGGCAGAGGAGCATGTCCCTGCCATTTCCACAGTTCATATTCCTGGCGCAGACAGTGTTCTGGCAGACTTCCTCAGTCGGCACACAGTGGACGGCGGAGAGTGGGAACTGCATCCAGAGGTGTTCAACCTCATCATCCAGCAGTGGGGTCTTCCAAGCATCGACCTGATGGCAACCAGGCACAACAGGAAGGTTCCATCGTTCTGCTCTCCTTGGGCGGATCCCCTGGCTCTGGCAGTGGATGCCTTGTCGATCCCGTGGACATTTCCTCTGGCATACCTATTTCCTCCCATTCCCCTGTTGAACAGGGTGGTACGGAAACTGAGACTGGAACGCTGTCCAGTCATTCTGATTGCTCTGTATTGGCCTCGACAAGCTTGGTTTCCAGAGCTTCTGGATCTCTCCATGGCGGAACCTCTTCGACTTCCCTCCCGTCCGGATCTTCTTCTACAGGGTTACCTCTGGAAGGAAGACTTTCATCGTCTGGCTTTGACGGCAAGGAGGTTGACTCCTCAAGTTTGAAGAAGAAAGTATTTTCTTCTGATGTGGTGGTTACTATGCTTCGTGCCCGTAAGATGGTCTCCTCCAAGGCCTACCATCGAGTTTGATCTACCTTTGTATCTTAGTGCGCTGACAAAGACCTATCTCAGGATTTTGACCTTCCTACAGTTCTGTCCTTCCTCCAGGATGGTGTGGATAAGGGTTTCAGCCTGAGTTCACTTAGGTTCAGACTTCTGCGCTCTCTGTCTTCTTTCAGAGGTGCCTTGCTATCATTCCTGATGTCAAAGTTTTCTTCCAGGGTGTTGCTCGTACCCGTCCTGTGTTTGTCTCCTGCTCTTCAGTGGGACCTTAACTTAGTTTTAGGAGTTCTTCAGCATCCTCCTTTTGAGTCACTGGCTACCATTCCTCTACGTATGCTGACGTGGAAGATGGCTTTTCTCCTGGCGATTGTTTCTGTTCACCGTGTTGCGGAGCTGCATGCACTATCTTGTAGGCCACCACTTTTTGGTGTTTCACAAGGACAAGGTAGTGCTTCGCATTTCTCAAGAGTTTATCCTGAAGGAGGTGTCAGTTCCACATTAATCAGAAGATTGTGGTTCCTTCATTCTGCCCTAACCCTACCTCTGATAAAGAGAAGGATCTTCATCTGTTAGATGTTATTCTTTGTCTCAAGTTCTATGTACATCGCACCGAGTCCTTGCGGCAGGCTGACACTCTCTTTGTCATCTCTGAGGGTCCTAGGGCAGGGAAGCCTGCTTCCAAGGTGATCATTGCCTCTTGGATCAAGTCCACCATTCGTAAGGCTTACGAACTTAGGAAGAAGCCTGTTCCCTTCAGGGTCACGGCTCATTCTGCGAGGTCTATTGGGGCATCTTGGGCCTACAAAAATCAGGCCTCAGCTGATCAGTTGTGTAAGGAGGCCACTTGGTCGTCTGTGGATGTGCTGGCATTGGCTAATGTCAGTTTTGGGAGGAAGATCCTAAAGGCAGCCTTGCCTGTCTAGGATCTCTGTAGTCTCTCAGTACTCTTTCACTTTTGAGCCCAGTTGGCTCTAGTTCAGTGTGCTGTGTAACAGTTACTGAGGTCTGTTTACCCCTGTTCAGTGTCCTTTGACACCTTGTGGTTAGTGTTGCGCTATTCATAATCCGTAGGTTCATTGGTGCCTGCACCTGGTCCTTGCCTTTCTTCCCGCCTTGGGGAACTTAATGGTTGAACATCCCAAAGTTACCAGTAACCTGTATTGGACAACAGTCTTGCCTGTTAAATCCTTTTCTCTAAGTCCATACAGTTTACTGGTCTCTCACCTTATCAAGGGACCATGCTTGGCTCTCCTGTGGCAGAACGGGAGGGTCCTTTCGGGTTCATGCTCACAGGAGTCTTCCTTTACCTTCTTACTACCTAGTCAATAGTTAGTCTTCAAATCTTACTGGCTGGGGATTGGCTAGCTGCAAGCTAAGGAGAGGAGGTAGGCTCCACCCAGCAGTCACTTCTCAGAATTATTCCTGCCTATTAACGGGGATGATCGCCTACCCAAAGTTATCAGTAACCTGTATGGACTAAGAGATAAGGATTTAACAGGTAAGACTAAAAGCCTATTATAAAGGGCCATAGGTGGGCTCTCTATCTCACTCAAACAGAGACGTGATGAGATGTGAACAAAATACAGACCTAATATGAAGATTAGACAACTGCAGATACTATGCAAAAAATATACATTAATAGATAAACCTAACTGCTCTATGAAGGACACCTACCTAGGTAAGTGCTTGTATTAAACACATCAAGAGCCACCTTAAATAAATATGCCCCAATAAACATCTGGGGTAGATGCACTAAGGTGTGATAAAGAGGTGTATCAGGTAACTTCTATAGTCCTTATGTTATTCTTTGGAGCCTATGCTCTAAGATTTATCAAGTGAGCGTGATCTTAGTGACTTGACTGTATAGAATAACATAGGAACTGGAGAAGTGATACCACTGGATAAGTTGTTTCATCTTTATCATCTCTTTATCACACTTTAGAGCATACCCACCAAAAACACTAAAATTCTTTTGAAACCAAAATTAATGAAACAGCTACACATAAAATTGATGAGAATCTGAAACCTTTGGGTGCTGCTTGTTCTTTCCGCATATTTCTTCGTAGTGGAGACATCTCTAGCACCCAAGAGGTTGTTAGTGGTTTAATTTACACTCATCACATTACACGGTTGTATTTTCTTATGTCTACTTTTTTTTTTTTTGTAACAAACATTAGGATGGTTGTTTGTTTGTTTTTTAGCCCTTAAAGGGTCAGAGGTGTGAGCAAAGCATTTTACAATGTGTCTTTAAAAGGTTAAAGGCCCACATTTTGTGCAGCTCTAGATGGTTCTGGGTATCGTTTGCAGACGGTCACCTTGAGGCTCCCTCCCCATTATTGCTGACTCTTCGTTCCTGTCTTTCTCTGCAGTACGATAACATCCTGATGGAAGAAGCTGCTCAGATTCTGGAAATTGAGACTTTCATCCCCCTCCTCCTTCAGGTAGGAAGATATGGAGCTCTGACCTCTCATCGCTGATTTACAAGAGGTGAAATGAGTGGTTCTCCAGCATGTCTCAAAGTGCATTCCTGAAGGGCCACATCAGTGCAGGTTTTTGGGATGTCACGGCTTATTGTCCAGCTAGTTCATCCAAAATCACTAAACAAGTGATTAACATATGTTCAAAAGCAGATAAATCCTAAAAACAGCACTGTCCGCTTTTTAGGAACTCCATTTGGGATCCCTTTTCTAGTGCTACAAAAGGTAGCTGCTATAAATTTCCCTGAGACAGCCCCTTAACTCTGAAAGAGGTTTGGAAGAAGACTTTTCTCTTTAATATTGTGCATGTCCCCCTCACATTGAAGGGGGTAAAAGGAAACCAGGAAGCCAGGTTGCTTCTGGATTACTTCTCACCACCTGCTGAGTCCTAGGAGTGTGGCCAGAATGCATGTTAAAATGGAATACCCACATTGGGTTAGTTTCTCTCTAACCCTTTTGAGGGCCAGAGAGGTGAGCCATTCATTGCTCTCTGGCACTAAAATATTCAAGTCGCTCAGATGGTGTGAAAACTTCACTGGGGGGATCACAAATTACATCTCAAGAACGTTGTGGGTGTCTGTGGGTCATATGTATAAAAAAAAGTGGAGCAATCTTGGGACATACTAACTGCACCACAGGAGACAAATAAAACTCCCATTGATTAAAAAGGTTGTGTAACCACTCAAATGCTACATGCTAGAAAGGTCTGAAAAAGTATTGTGAAGCATTGATAGAGGGGTTAAAAGCCCTATTTAACTTAATTTGGAATTTCCTTTTATGTACCAGTGGTGATTAGAGGGGGCCATTTACTAACATTGCAGGTGTCTGTATCCCCTCCATGTGGGGAGCAACTGGGGACATATTAGTGAAGTATCTGTTTAGGTAAATATTGGACCCTATTGCTCAAAGCTAACCAGATACTGCCTAAAATGACCCCCCCCCCAAAAAAAAATGAATAAAAAAAATTTTTTTTAACTGATTTAAATGGAATGTGGCTTTTTAACCCTCTGGCAATCAAATGGTTAGTCCCTTGGATACTAGAGAGAGGTATTGCATTGGAGTCTTCTATAGAGTTCATGTGGTAAAAGTCCCATTTAAACCAGTGGGGATGTGTATATATTCTCTGTGCTGCTGTTGTTTTACCTCAGAATGGCTCCTCTTTTCCACTGTTCATATGACACTATGAGTGAGTCATACCACTGGCACAGTAGTGTACCAGAACATGCCCGTTAGACAGAAAAATATCTGTTTCCTTGTCCCAGAATCCAGAGGATGGTTTCAGCCGTCTGAAGCGTTGGATTATGATTGGAGACCACCACCAGCTGCCACCAGTTATCAAGAACATGGCATTCCAGAAATACTCTAACATGGAGCAGTCACTGTTTACCAGATTTGTTCGGCTAGGAGTGCCAACAGTGGACCTTGACGCACAGGGAAGAGCCAGGGCCAGGTAAGAGAATGATCATGGGTTGGTGGGCGGGTGTGGGAACTTTATTATGGAACCAGGACTGGTATGATCTAGCATGATTTCTTTTAGCTAAACTGCAAACACTGTTACTCCACAATCCATTCAGTTGTCAGGACCACTTGTCATGTGTCCTATTATGTATCCATACATGGCAGCATCTCTTATACGAATACAAAACATTGGGGCATATGTATAAAGACAAAGGTGGCAAAACTCTGGGATAAACCAACTGCATCACAGGGAACAAATAGAAATGTAATTTTTTTTAAATGGGGCTATTAGCCCGCTGAATGCTAGGGAGGTCTCCAATGCATTGAACACATCTCTAATATTCAGAGGATTAAAAGCCCCATTTAATTAAAAGGGAAATGTTATTTTATGGTGCAGCTTGGGTTACCCCAGAATTTATCCTCTTTTCTTTGTGCATACAATCCTTCAGCCTTCATTATTTTTATTGAATATTTTAGCATTCTTGTCCTGATTACGTTGGTGTGTGATACAAACAGCTTAACCCTTTGAGTGCCAGAGGGGTATGCAATGCATTGCGTACCCCTCTGGCACTCAAAGGTTTCAAGTAGACTACTGACTTAGATCTGTAGCTGTTTATGTGGAAGCACTAGCTTCTTCCTGGTACTACTGTTAACCCCTTAAGGACCCTTGATGGTCCTGGTATGTCATGGGTTGGGAAGCCATAAGGACCCATGACATGCCAGGACCGTCATGGAATTCAGGGCTCCTCGCGTGGTTGTATGCCGTTCAGGGAACCCTGAATTGGATAAAAAAAAAAAAAGGTCTATGGTCCTTAAGTGCTGTCTGGGTCCGTGATTGCTCCGGTCCTTAAGGGGTCAATATTGTACTGTTTATGGACACTGCAGCTAGGAGGATGTTTAACCCCTTAAGGTCCCTTGACGGTCCTGGCACATCATGGTCATAAGGACCCGATGATGTGCCAGGACAGTCATAGAAATCAGGGCTCCCCATGCGGCCATTTGGGGGGCCCTGAAACGAATGTGCAAAAAAAAAAAAAGGTCTGTAGTCTTTAAGTGTCGGCCGCATGTGTGATCGGCCAGTCCTTAAGGGGTTAATTTTTAAAGGTCTGTGCTGTGTATGTCAACACATCACATTGTTCCTTAAAAGTGCCAGAGAGCTATCCAATGCATTGCAGCATTGGCACTCAAATGGTTATGCTGCCTCAACACAGTTGCCTCATTGTATTTTCCTTCCTTTGCCAGCCTGTGCAATCTCTACAACTGGCGTTACAAGAGCCTGGGGAACCTGCCTCATGTGCAAATGCTTCCAGAGTTCCGCTCAGCCAATGCCGGCCTCTTGTATGACTTCCAGCTTATTAATGTGGAAGACTTCAATGGAGTCGGCGAGTCAGAGCCCAACCCGTACTTCTACCAGGTATCATGGTTCCTGTATACAGAGGGGTCTTTTTAATTACAAAGGGGAAAAAAAATAAGGGGAAAGTGGTGCAATAGTTGGTAAACCAAACTATTCCATAGGGGACAAAGTACAAGTTTACCATTGATTTAAATGGGGCTTTCAACCCCATGAATGCTAGAGAGGGATCCATGGATGAGATTAACTGAACACCAACTGCTACTGCCACCATTGTCTTCTGTACGTATCTGTGCTTAAAAAGGTCTCAGTATATTACCCTGTCATGTAAAGCAATATATTGATAAATACTGACTCAAAACTGTTTAAAATGAAATAAACGTAAGAACACATTTTCTTATTTTGAGATAAATATTTATTTATTTTAGACCCGTTTTATGATTTCTTAAAACATTATGAAGCATAAGAAATGTAATTATTAAGTAATAATTTTAATTTAACCCTTTGGATTCTATAGAGGACTGTAGTGCATTGTTAAATGTGGCATTCCAGGAGTTAATGGAAATAATTACATTTTTGGCCCATCACATTCTGCTTGATAAGTAATGGATGGAGTCCGTACCATATGTGCCACTAGCCGTGACACTGAGACCACACTGATACAAGAGAGTTTCTCCAGAGATAATGTCACTATGAGACCTTGGATTATGAAGTATATTTCATTGCAACTGTATGGTTCTATGGCAAAATTAATAATCCATCTTGTATGCGGTTTGTAATGAGTCTATGAAGCTGTCTGATTCTGAGCATTGTCACCTTGTAGAATTTGGCAGAGGCAGAATACGCGGTGGCCTTATTTATGTATATGCGTCTTCTGGGATACCCAGCCAATCGCATCAGCATCCTGACCACATACAATGGGCAGAAGCACCTGATCCGTGACATCATCAACCAGCGCTGTGGAAACAATCCAGTGATTGGGCAACCCAGTAAGGTAATAAGAATTCACCCAATGAGATGATAGAGTTACATGTAATATCTAAAGGACTGCTTGAGAGTTTGATGTCCAAAGCAGTACCTTGTTCATCAAGTTAAAGAGGTGGGATTTTGGGGCAAAGCAACTGGTACCATAGGGTTGAAATGAAAATTCTTTGATTAAGTGGAACTTTTAACAACTGAACTGCTAGGCTATTCTCCAGTGCATCACAAAGCATTTAAAATACATAGCAATTTTCATTTCACCTGTTTAGTGCAGTTTGCTTGTACATCTTTTGGTTGGTGAATAAGGCCCAGGGGTGTTCCATGGGTGTAGTATTCTCATATTTTGTAAAATACTGTCTGCATAGAAGGGCAGCACAAATATAGCGAATAAGTACTTCATCGGAACGGTCTACAACGTGTGCCTGGTTTGCAAGCACACGTTGTAGTCCATTCCAATGACGTATTTATCTTTAGATATCGTTATATCGGCGCTGCTGAAGAGTCGCCTCTGGTCAAGCAACCAGAATCTGCTTCTGCCAGCTTTACAGCTCGTCATGCAGAAAGGGGAGGGAGCAGAGAACTTTATTTTCCTATATCTCTCAAACCGTAACAGTTTGAGAGATACAAATAAGTGCAAGTACTCTCTTTTAATTGTATCTACCATATAGTTAATACTTTTTTTCTGACATTACTATCCCTTTAAAATGTCAAATCAACTTCCACAGGTTTAAGGTCCTGGAATGAATCTGAACCTGTGAAATGGGCAATTCATGAAAAAGGAAGCCAGTTAATGGGAACCTTCCTAATGGGGGATTATGCAACCACATATTACTAGAAAAGTCTAAGAGACCAGTGCTTGTACCACATGTTCTATGGGCAGGTCACTTTATGGCTGTCTCCTACTTCTGGTTTAAAGTTGAGGGAAGATGAGAGTCTGAGTCTCTACCTCAGTCTTCTACCTGATTGTGCAAACATTTGTCAAAGCGGTGTCTCATGCCTACTCTGTCTTTCTAGATCTCAGTGGGATTTGAACCTGGTTCTGGGAGTGCTTCAGGCTCCTTTTGAGCCCTTGTTTGTCTTCAGCTTTAAGAAACATAGGGAAACCAGTCTCTCTTGGCCGAAATTCTGGCTTCGTCTTGTAAACACTAGAAAGAGAAAAAAAAAAGAATAGTTTACAACTCTGAGTAGCACCTATGATTGTAGTTCAAAAACACTTCATGCAAATGTACTCACAAGAACAATTCTTTAGATCTAGCCCCAAAGTAATCAGAATTCAGCAGGGATATTATTGACTCCACAAAATCCAATATCAATATAACAGTCTTCTCTATTGGCTACACTATTACTCCATTACTCCTCAAATATCAAGATCTTAAAAGATAAAGCAGACTAGATGCAAGAGAGTCCTCAATGGGCAAAAGTTAGAAAGGAAACCCCACTGTGGACCCCACTTACCAAATAATACAGGTTAAGAAGAAAACTCTGTGGTGTACGATAACTCACAGCAACATAAATCACAAACATCAATAAAGATGACACCACCAAAGAAGCTGCTATCTTTGGACACTCCTGTGATTGGGACGTTAGCCAAATGGACACACGTCAAAGTTCAACTATCTAAGGACTCTAGGTGGTATTCCGGTAGGAATGAATTTTGTTGGGTGTTTTTCCTCGTTTTCTGGTTTTTCATCCTGATAGGGTGGTTCTGTTGACTCCTATTGGGTTCCTCCTTAAAGGGATAGTAATGTTTCACAATAAAAGCAGCTCTAATTAATCATCATAGTATTTGGGTCTTGGAGAGTGTTTCAATTCTGTCTGAGTTGTAGTTCAAGAGTAATTCAATGACAAAGTATCCCCCTCCCGCCCCTGTTACTGATATAACACTGCTCAGCTCAGAGCAGCAGAGAGGGACAATCTTCAATTAAGATAAGGGAAAAAGCTGAAAAACCTGTCAAGGGGGGCAGGGTTTTCATTGTTCTCACACTAAGAAGATTGTTCCTTGCTGTGAGCTGTCTGGTCTACGGAGCAGATCCCACATCTGAGGAGAGGGGGCTTACGTTAGGTAAAAGGGGTGGGAGGGGGATACTTTATCATTCAATTACTCTTGAACTACAACTCTGACAGTATTGAAATAACACTCTCTATGGCTAAAATACTATGAAGATTAATTGGAGCTGCTGTTTTTGTGAAATATTACTATTCCTTTAAGGTTGTTTATGAGTTTTAACATCAACAAGGAAATTGTTCTTCCTTTTCTCTGTCTAGTTCCATCTTATAAATAGGAGAAAGAGCTTCATCTCTTGGATGTGATTTGGTGCTTGAAGTAGAGCCTATTCAGAAATCTGTCTTGCTTTTTATCACTTCTGAGTGCCCTCTAGTAGGCCAGTCTTCAACTAAGGTAACAGTGGCTTCTTGGATTAAGACAACCTTTCACCAGGCATATGTTCTCATGTTATAGTGCAATCCACCATGTTGTCATGCTCATCTTGGACCTATAACAATCAGGCCTCTGTTGAGCAGCTGCATAAGGGTGTGATGTGGTCGTCCTTCTATACATTTATCAAACACTATTTTATGTGCTGAGTTTAGCTGAAGCCAGCTTTGGCCAGAAGGTGCTACAAGCCATTGTGCCTGTGTATGTGTTCTTGGTTTGTAGTGTTGGTTTGAGGTTAATGTTGTACCAGTTAATTTCTGGTAGAACTCATCTATGTTTGGAGAGGGTTTTCGACTTCCTTTCAATCTTGGGGAACGCTTTTGTATATCCCTATGGTTCTTATGTTCCACATAGGATGTAAGAAAATTAGGTTTTTTTGTACTTTCCGAAATATCCTTTTCTTTTAGTCCATACGGAACACAGGACTTCCCGCCTGGAGAAGAGTCTTGGGGAAAGTTTTGCTGATTCAAGGAATTTCTTGCCTTGTTCCACTTCTCTTTCTTTTCTTTCATCTTTGCTATCCGTTAAAACTGAGCATGACCAGGCAGGACTAAAGTGGTGCAGGCTGTGGGAGTCTGCCTCTGAGAACCTTTTTTGTTTACGTGCACTGCTTTCCTGGAGGAGGAAACTTTACCCCATGGTTCCTGTGTTTCACATGGACTAACAGAAAATGATTTGTTGGTAAGTGCATATAAATCCCCTTGTAATGTTAATGTGAGAGGTGTAATAAATGCTTTCCAAGAAAGAACATATATATATTGATTTGTTCTTTGGGGGGGGGGATCATACTCATCATGTAGTTCTCTTGCGCTATTATAGAGTAGAAATTTCCATATTCATATCCAGCTCATTCCACCCCAGGGATAGTCTGGACCTGAAATGTCAGGCAACGCTTCTCTGTGCCTAGGGAGACAAGCATGCATCTTATGGATCAGCCCCACAAAAGTAAAACCACAAAAGAGGTTTGTTGGCCTTCTCTTAGGAAGTTTGCGTGGCATTTCTGGGGCTGGGCTTTCCTTGTTGGCGGGTCCAGACTGATAAGTCTATGGAATTAGTTGTTCTGTAATGTCACAGGGAAGCAAGCAAAAAATATTGCCTCTGAGTGGTGATGAGCCAAGACATAGGGCATCTAAGTTTTGTTCATTCCTGATGAACATCTCTTATAATATGTTTTGCTTGTTTGAACATATGCCTTGCAAGATGTAGGTGAATAACACTGTTGGCTAGGTAAAGAGCAGGTCCTGTAATTGTTATTGGCCCAGATTTGGTCCAACTCCATAGCTAGTAGAGAGAGAGCGAGAGAAAGAGAGAGAGTGTGAGTGTCATGTGTCAGTATTGTATTTACCATGCCTGGAGCTTTGTGTTTTATAGTATGGTTTCCAGAAAGAGAATTAGTCTATTTGCCTAGGCGTGCAGACAACATTTTTCCTTTGAACAGTATTATGCAACTTTGGAATTGTTTTTTGTGTGTGTCTGGCATTTATGCATTAATTTTACAAATTGTACTATGGGTCTTCTCATGTTTTCATATAAAATTCCATTTATTTTATTAAATGGAAAGCCACTTGACGATGCAGTTAATTTTAACCCTTTAAGGATGTGCAAGTAATTAGGTTTAATTTGCTCTGTCTGTATTACACACTGTGTCTGTTTCTGCAGGTCACTACAGTGGACAGATTCCAAGGACAACAGAATGACTATATCATCTTATCCTTAGTGAGAACCAGAGCAGTGGGTCACCTCAGGTGAGAGTTCTGTGGCCGATTCACTCCTTTTGCATTACATGAAATTTGACACTTGGCAGGGCACATTTTTGCTGATTACGTTGCACTGCTCATCCACCTAATAGCTTCCATTGTAGGATTACATTGTAGCATCCATAGACTTTAATTAAGTACCAGTATTCTAAAGTGGAAAGAACACTTTTATAATGACTTGGTTGATTCTGAGCTTTGAAAATAACCTATATTTGTGTTAGCCATTCTGTATGTAAAACTATAGATTGATATATTTTTATTTTTTAGTTATGTGTCAGTTTATACGAATCTGGCAGTACTGGCTGGCACAGCCTGGTGTGTTGGACACTAGCATTCCAGTCTCCCTCCCAACTGTTGCTTCCTACCAGAACGTACTGGCTAATTAGCAGAAACTGAAAAATAGAGTGAAGCATCTCAAACTAGATTTTTAAATAAAGAATTGCTAACATAAATATAGGTGATTTTGAAAGCCCTTTCAAAACTGCTCAATCATCATAAAGTGTTAGTTCCACGTTAAGCATTCAAGCCATCTGCATAAAGTAAAAAAAGGAACAATTCTGTGCCAAGTAAACATTTCCATTGATTCAAATGGCACTTTTTTTTTTTTTTAACTTACATTTTATTAGAAGGTTTTTATGAAAACAATCAAATACAGTATTGGACATTGTCAGCAAAGTGAAAGCTATATCAAGTAAGGCCAACGATACAGGAGAAATCTTAGTAGTCAATCCAGTACCAGTGTGCAAGACATGCTTATGGAAATAGCTCCCCTAGTGTCATTACAAGATGTCATACACAGACATGACTGTATCTCAGTGAAAGGGCCGTAGAGGAGTTAAATGAAAGTAATTAAGTGAAAAAGACAAATGATAGGTGAATTACCTCAGATCTAGGGCTAGATTTAAAGCCAGCCGTTAACATAGCTGGTAAGGCCAAAGTGAATACTGGATGTTTAATGTGGTATTTAAAGTCCCTACCAGCTAGAACTCCAAAGGCTGTACGTCCGTGCGTTTAGTTCCCATAACGCCGCTAAAAGCAGCGATATTGGGAACTGAACAGTGAAAAACAATTAACTATAGGTGCTTGACATACTGCCAAGCACCAATCATTAACTGATCCCTGTTACACTTACCTGTCATCCACTGCCCTTCTGTTCTGTCTCCTTTCTTCCGCCTTGTCTTCTCCCTGTAAAATAAAATAAAAGTATAAAAATCAAGCATGAATGAATACATTCCAGAACCCTTTGAGTGGCAGAGGGGTACACAACGCATTGCAAAGCACCATAAAGGCTTGGGAGATAAGACTTGTATCATTTTTAATGCTTTTTTTAAGGGCTACAATATAAAATAAACTTATTTTCAGGCAATACTATCCCTTTAAAAGTCCATTTTAATCAATGGGAATTTTTAATTCTCCCGAATGGATCAGTAGATTTACCTCAGAATTGGTTATTCCTTTTTTTATTTTGACGTGTCCCTTTAAGCTGTAAGTTCTACATAGTTTTTGGTAATCACTCTCATCCTTGTCAGGCTGATGATTAATTCCAACAACATTGAAAAACCTATATCGATAATCGCACAATATAGTAGCAATACCAGGGAGGTTATTACCACATAAAGGCAGTTTATGGACAGTGTTAGAAGGATATTTAAGCTGCCTGAAGTGTGAGATAATTAATATTTCCAGGAATATGAAGAAAGTCATCTTTTATTAGTTTACACAAAGCTGTGAAGAACAGGCCTTGAGCTGGGCTTTGTAATCCAGGTTGAGTGAACTGCCAGTTGTGGCACCGTGCAGTCTAGCCTGATGTGTTTATATGAGCTCAGACTGGGAGCATTCACTACATGTCAGGGGGTTAGTACAACTGAGATTTACGAGAGCAGCCTGGACCCTTTCCCATGTATGAGAAATTCTAGAGGCTTTTACTTATTCTTCTCTAGCTGGATTTCAGTTGAACATCAATCTGTTCTTTCCACCAATAACAAAGCAAAATTTATTAACATTTTTTTGACTATTTGAGAGGTCTAGTGTTAGTGAGTTCTCAAACATCCAGTGTTTTATACAAAGTTTAAAAGGAAGCAAAGATTATAATCTAAGGAAATCGGTTTAAACCTGAGATGCTAAATGATCACTTGTGGCCTACAGCATTGGACCGGGCATTGCAGGCTAGATTAATGTTGTGAAATAGCTAGGTTCAAAACCATGTGGGTCACTTATTCATTGTGCTGTGCATCAAAACGTCCAGGTCTCGAGTGTGACTGATCAACATCACAGCCCCTAGGCCTCAACACAGATCTGCTCTGCTCAGTGTGTGAACACCGCTCCACTGCAGCAGGCTAGGTTCATGCCTGACACAATGTGTCAACATGAACACAGTCTAATAGGCTGCAGTGGCCCATATTAATAAAGGTAAACTGCACTGCACTGTATTGTAGGGGACTAATATAACTTCCCAAAAGTCCAGTTGATTTAAAAGAGGATTTTAGTCTTACCTGTTAAATCCTTTTCTCTTAGTCCATACAGGTTACTGGTAACTCTGGGTGGGCGATCCACCCCTTGAAGTAGGCAGGAACAATTCTAGAATTGTATGCAGGGGGTGGAGCCTACCTTCTCTTCTTGGCTGCAGCTTGCCAATCAGCTCCAGAAAGATTTGAGACACTAACTACTGACTAGATAGTGAAGGGAAAGAAGACTCCTGTGAGCATGACCCCGAAGGACCCCCACGGTCTGCCACAGAAGAGCCAAGCATGGTCCCTTGACAGGTGTGGGAGACCAGTAACCTGTATGGACTAAGAGAAAAGGATATAACAGGTAAGACTAAAATCCTCTTTTCTCTGTCATTCAATACAGGTTACTGGTAACTCTGGGGTGTCCAACCATTGAGTTTCCCAGAGCCGGGAAGTAAAGCAAGGACCAGGCGCAATGCCGCCAAAGTCACCAGAGCAGATCAGAGATAGCCCAACAAACAATGAAATGTCAACGGACACGAAAAAGGGGTAACAACACCCCAAACTCTTACACAGCACACTGAACTAGAAGTGAAGGAAGCACCCAATTACCGAAGAAGATCCTAGACAGGCAAGACTGCCTCCAGGATCGTCCTCCCAAAGCTGGCATCATTCGATGCCAGGACATCAACATGGTAGTGCTTTGAAAAGTTGTGCACAGAGGACCAAGTGGCAGCCTTGCACAGCTGATCAGCATAGGCCTGATTCTTGTAAGCCCAAGAAGCCCCAATAGATCATGTAGAATGAGCCGTGACCCTGAAGGGGACAGGTGTCTTCCTCAGCTCATAAGCCTTACGAAAAGTGGACTTGATCCAAGAAGGAATAGTCACCTTGGATGCAGGTCTTCCTGCCCTAGGACCCTCAGGAATGACGAACAACGCGTCTGAATGCCTGATATACTCAGTGCGATGTACATAAAACTTGAGACAAAGCACCATGTCTAACAAGTGGAGATCCCTCTCCTTGTCAGAGGTGGGGTCAGGGAAGAAAGAAGGCACCACAATCTCCTGATTGATGTGGAACTCCGAAACCACCTTTGGGAGAAACTCCTGAGAAATGCCTAAATGCAGTAAATCCTCAGCCTACTCTGTTACTGTGCGCTGCACCTAGTGGCTAACGTTTTGATCCATGGATCAATATCTCATGAAGTCAATGGTTTCCTTGCCATTTGAGGGTAAAACTTTATTTGAGATAGATTTGAAGCAGATCATTAGTGATGCCACTGGTGAAAAGAGTACCATCTTACAACAGATATCTTCTAAATGGTGCTTTCTTGCAATATTTCACCCCCCCCCCCCATCTGTGGGGCAGAGGGCCCAAGTCCCTCAGGTCGTCCAGAAGCTCTCCACCGCAAAGTCTGATGAGCCAAACTCCACATGGCTCCATGTTGCCTGTAGGGGATTGTCTCTGCCTTTTTTTTTTTTTTTTTTTGTTAAAGCCTGGGCATCTTCCGTGATGGACAAATGGATATTGGAAGTGGTTTCAGAAGGGTACCGCATACATTTCAAATCCCTTCCTCCTCATCTCTTCTTTTTGTTAAAGGTTCCTCTGGACAAGTATCTCCTAGTACTGGGCCCAGCCCAAAGTGCTTTTTAGGTGGAACCTAGTCACAACGGATTACAGCGTGAGGGGCTGGGGGATCAGGGGAGGTGGAGAGGAGTGCCTCCTGTACATCAGCATCCTGGAGATCTATGCTGTCCTTCTGCTGCTCCTCCACTGGTCTCAGGTACCAACGGGAACTTTAGTAAGGGTACACTCAGATAACTTGACAGCATTAGCCTATATCAACAGTCAAAGAGAAACTCAAACCATGTTAGCATGGAAAGAAGTGAAGGGCTTCTTCACTTGGCAGAACTCGTGTTCAAGCCATCTCAGTGTTTCAAATCCCAAGGAGGGGAACCATGGTTGCAGAGTTTCTCAACTGTCAAGACCTGGATCCATGCAACTGGGAACTGAATCCAGGAGTGTTCTACCAGATAATTCAACTCTAGGGTATCCTGGCCATAGATCTCATGGCCTCTCACAAGAACAGGAAAATTCTCCTACTCTGCTCAAGGACAAGGGATCCTCTGGCTTCTGTGATTGATGCAATGTCCATGCCATGGAACTTCCATCTGTCCTTTGTGTTTCCTCTGGTTCCACTCATTCCTAGGGTAGTCCAGAAAATCAGGATGGAGAAATCTGTAGTCATCCTGATTTGCTCCATTCTGGCCCTGGTTTAGCCTAGTTTGTGGACCTTCTCAACTGGTCCATCCAGCAGGCATTCTGCCACCTACTAAGACTGGATCTCCTTCTCCAGAGTCTTATCCTGTATGAGGACATACAGAGACTTGCTTTGATGGCATGGCTTTTGAGGCCACCATTATGAGGTGTAAAGGGTTCTGAGGTGAAACCATCTCTACCATGGTCCAGGCTAGGAAGCCTATCTCTTCAAAGGCATACCACAGAATTTTTCATCTTCCACCAGTAGTGTGCGGACAAGGATGTGTCCTCCCAGACCTTCAATCTCTCCACGACTGTGTAAGCAAAGGCCTTATTCTGAGCTCTATTAAGGTACAGGTCTCAGTCCTTTTTGTCCACTTTCAGAGATGTATTGCCATTCTACCAGATGTTAAGACCTTTGTTCAAGTGGTTGCCCATGCCTTCCCTTCATTTGGGATCCCACTCCCCATGGGACCATAACTTGATCTTAAGTGTCCTTCATCATAGACCTTTTTTTTGAAATGCTTACCTCTGTCTGGTTATGTTGCATGAATCTCAAAATAGCTTCCTTTTAGCCACTGTCTCTGTTCTGAGGGTCACTGAGTTGCAAATCTCCTTTCCTGGTTTTTCGTCAGGAGTTTTTATCCAATATTAAGTAAATGTAACGCTCCAACAGACAGCAGTGCCCTTGGACTATTCAAACATTTTGGGCCTACACTCGGACATTGTCATACACTGCATGCACCATAGTTAAAATACAGTACAATTCAGTGCATACATGACTCAAGATCTGTTATTTGTAGCCTAGATGTTATACGTAGGCAACTACCATGTCTTGAATAGATAAGTTACACATTCTTTTGTACAATCAGCATATTGTGGTTTTAATAAATTTTATTGACCTGTACTTACTGCTTTATATCATACCAATACTTTTGACTTTGACATGTTATTTTATTTTTTATTTTTCAGTGTATTTTATCTTTTTGATTTAAATAAATTTAGCACTTTTAGTTTATTTACCTGTATGTTCTCACAATAAGGTAAGAGCAGGACTTTATTCATCATGCCATACTTACTACTCTTAGATCTTTGGTGCGCTGTCTCTCTCCCTGCTTTTCTTTATCCCTGTTTTTCTTTTTACATTAACCCCTTAGTGACAGCCGCATCCACACGCGACTGTCACCTTAACGCCCGTCATACACAAAAAAAAATAAATAAATTGCCAAATGATTCCGGAGACCCGGACTTCCGGTACTACTTCCGGGACTTACCAGGTACGTCCTCAGTCACTGACAGTTTTTGCGGGACGTACCTGGTAAGTCCATTGTCCAGAAGGGGTTACTCAGCAGATCACTTTGCCTTCCATTTGTCCTGACGCAACATCCTATTTATTCATATATACAACTTTTTTTTTTAACATAGAAAGTCTTCATAACACACTTACTTTATAAAACAGACACTACAGAAGACATCCTAAACAAAGTAGCCATTACATGTGTTACCCAACACATTTCAACCCAGTGCATTGGACATGTGTCTAGCACTGAAAAGGTTAAAAAGTGGATTTACAGGTAGGGCTATTTTCCCCTGACATCCAGGAGAAAGGAGGCAATATTTTTAAAGACTGGCTTGGCGATTTTTCATTGCTTCACCATTTTAGCTTAAGAAAGATGTGCAACACATTTTAAAATAATGTTATACAACTCCCTAGCCATGAGCATGTGTGAGCATTTATGAGCATGTCAGTGTGTGTATATTGTGTATGTCACAACCCATGGTTGGACCAGTATGACAGGCAGTATAGAGGAGATTTGCAGAACTCCTCTTTACTGCTGCCTCTGGGTGTGTGTCTGCCAGGCACATGATTTGGTTTGTGTGTGTATTATAGTATATTTTATTTGTGTGTATAATTGCCCTTCTGACTTAACCAGTTTAAAAGCCTATTTCTCATTTGCCTTCAAGCCTCTTTAGTAAGCCACATTGGTCTTAATCTGCTCCTCTTGGATTTATTCCCCAGTGGTATATATTGCTGTGTATATTTATCTAAGAGCATTTTAAACAAATTCCATCTTTCTTGTGCACTTTTATCTTTGAAATCTCATTGAATGTCCATTAAAACTGCTTTTAGCATTGTACAATTAGCATTTTTAAAGTTGAATGCAAGTATCAGTTATCAGAGTTGTAAAACTGTAAGTAATGGCAAGAGTGTTTTACAAAAACTGAAAACTTTGGCATTCCAGCTGGGTGAGGATGATGGGAGCTGTAAAACAACTGTAGGGCTACTACATGTGTTACACTTGATGTAATTTGTTAGGTATATAGATGGTTTTAATAAGGAAGTTCAGAACTATATACAGTAACCATAATCCATTTGTTTTGAAGGTCACAGCACATTCCTGTCTACTGCTAAATCTGTGTACCCCTTTCCATGTCAGATGTGTGCAATGCATTGCACATTCCCCTCTAGTACACAGAGGATTAAGTGTATGGAACCCTCTATAGAGGGAGAGTACTGATCTGCAGACAGATTTCACCCTAACTTCACTGTGAAGGCGTTGTGTTACATTCAAGCACATACACATCAATTCTGGGACAAATCCTCTTCACTACAGGGAACAAAAAACTTCCTATTAATTTTAACCCCTTAACGACCCTTGACGGTCATAGCACGTAATGGGTAGATCTGACTTGACGACATATGACCTACTATGACCGTCATGGAATTCCGGGCTCCCCCCACGGCTGCACACTGTTCGGGGAGTCTGGAACAGGAAACAGGGGGGAAAAAAATGCTCCTTGGTCCTTAAGTGACCGCCGCGTGCGTGCGCGGCTGGTCCTTAAGGGGTTATTAGGGCTTTCCATACCTTAAATGCCAGATTGGTCCTCAATACATAGCTCTGAAATGCAATGGTGGCATTTCTTGCATTCATAATGTTAGAACACCATCTGTATTTGTTTCCTATGGAGCAGCTAATTTGTGCCAGAATTGCTCCATTTTTGTCTTAACACACATGCCACATTTTCCCCATGATTGACTGTAACTTCTTTCTACCTCAGGGATGTAAGACGTTTGGTGGTAGCCATGTCTAGGGCTCGTCTCGGACTATACATCTTTGCCAGAGTTTCCCTCTTCCAGAATTGCTTTGAGCTCACACCTGCATTCAGCCAGCTGACAGCCCGCCCGCTCCGACTGCACATCCTGCCCAACGAGACTTTTCCCACCCAGAGGAAGGTGAGTAGCCAGGGATTATCCATGCTGTTTTCATGTTTGACACAATGGGTAATTAATCCTAGCAGACTTAAATGGACTGAAAGTGGAATAATTATGAGGTATAACCCACTGCACAATAGAAAACAAATCAAAAACAATCCAAGGTTTCTATTTACATTTTGTAATGCCTTTCCCACTAGAGAGAACTCAAGCACATTTTGTAGGAATGAGCTGTGGAATTCACTAGAATTAAGGGCTGAAGAGTGATTTAAATCAGTGGGAATTTTTTATTTTCCCCAGAGTTGCTCCATTTTTCTTCTATGCATGTGGCCCAGTGAGTGGGTAAGCAATATATTTCTCTTTCGTCCACTGTAGAAAACAGGAGCCACCACTTGCAGACAAAGTTCTCTGGAGGAGGATACTCACTCCCACGCCCTACTTTAACAAACCCCACCCCATTAGCACCAGCACTAGCTTTTGTATCCTGCAGTTAGATGTGAAGGGACTTATATTTCTCTTCAATTTCTTAGGATTTAGCTCAATGTTTCAGTTTCACTTCCCCATATGGAGTCACTCCTATTATGTACCTTCCTTTTACATGCTGAAGCAACAGAAGGTATTTCATCTCCTGGTTTGAAGCCTGCATTGGATTCATGAGTCCAGGGATAGGGAGTATGAATCTCTGTCCTTGTATGATTATCTATCTGGCCACAATCTGAAGTCTGGCCTATTGTATATCAATGACACTAATTCTCAGTCAGGGTCCCTTTAAGAGTTTTTGAGATGAGACACCTTAAAACATCTTTGTGCTCACAGCAGATGCATTATAGCAGCCGGTTGCTTTTCTCTCCCTGTGGAGAAGAGACTTGGACTCTTATAAGGCGATTTCCCCCTCTCCGCTACTGTGGTCGTCCGTGGAACTCCAATAGAGCCACCTCGCCATATATTTCTTCAGTACCTAATTTCCTGGTCTTTGGGAACGAAAGGTAGTGGAGTTGCTTCCTTTCCACCCTGGTTGCTCACCTACTAGGCACTATGCTACAGGCTCTCTCCATAGGTGGTCAGAAACTAGTCTGCCTCACTGTTGCAGGTAAATCTTGTATTTTATTCCTCACTAGGGCCATTTTTGGGAGGTAATAGCCGTGTCAGAGCCAAAAGAGAGAGGAAATCCAAGGACCACCAGAACTGTGACAGCTTCATTATTCTCCTGTTTGTATTGCCGGTCCTGTCTCCATAAGGGTTGTCAAAGTACTTTTGCAAGGCCCTGTTTGGGCCTGACCTGGAGTAGATCGTTAGCAATACTACTGGAAAGTGCACTTTGTTGCCCCAGATTTCCATTAAATGCCCTTTCTGAGTGCAAATTCCTCAGGTCTCCCAAGTGTGCCCTTCTGCAAAGGCCAGACAGACTTGGCGGCACAGGAGATCTTCTGCAAACATCATGGCCCATTGTTGCCTGTAGGGGGTTGTCTCCACCTTTTCAAGATGCCTGGGCATCCTCTGTAACAGACCAGTGAGTTTTGCTGTTTGTATTAGAAGGGTACCGTATAGAGTTCAGGTCCCTTCCCCCATATCACTTTTTTGTCAAAGGTTCCTTGGGACCCAGAAAAAGAGCGTCTTTTAAATGACGTCACTTCCACTCTTCTGGAGAAACAGGTTCTGGTGATTGTACCAGCCAAAGAGCGTTTTTTAGGCTTTTATTCCAACCTATATGTGGTTCCCAAGAAGGACTGCATCTGCCATCCTATTTTAGACCTAAAATGTATCAACGAGTATGTGGTTGCTACTTGCTTCAAGAGGGAATCTTTGTGTTCTCTCATCTTAGAGATGTGCCCCGAGGAGCTTTTAGCCTCCCTGGATCTTCAGGAATCAAGATCAAGGCAACCCTGGCTGTGTACATCCATACCCAAGGCATTTCTCCGACACCATATTTGGATTATCTGCTGATGAAGGCTTCTTCAAAAGAACTCTTGCCTCTTCATATCTAAGAGTGCATCCTCATTCTAGTACATAACTGATGGATCCTCACCCTAAAGAAGTCTTCTCCTATGACATCCCAGGTATTGGTGTTTCTGGGCATGACATTCAACACCCTCCTGGGGAAGGTGTTTTTCACAGAGGAGAAGATCCAGCTCCTATTTCTGGATGTCTCAAGGGAGCTGGAGTGGGCCTCAGCCACGATCAGGGACTACATGCGAGTCCTAGGCTGCCTGGCGTCTGCAGTGGCAGCAGTCCCCTATTTGCAATTCCACATGAGGGAGACTGCTGGTCAGGGAGATTCTACAGTGGTGGTTTCATCTCCCACATCTGACTCAGGGGAGACCCTTTGTGATCCTGAAGTGGAACCTAGTCACAATGGGCCTCAGCCAGAGAGGCTGGGGTGCAACTCTGGGGACCCAGAGCAGGTGCGCCTCCTGTCCATCAAAACTCTGGAGCACAGAGTTGTTTGTCTGGCTCTCTTGTACTGGACCCAGGTATCTGCGTGAACCCCATAAGGGTTAAAACAAACAACTCAAAGGCGGTAGCCACATCAACGCCAAGGGGGAACTTGCAGCAAGATAGCATGTAGAGAGGTAAAAGATATCCTACTGTGGGTGGAGACACATGCCCCCCCCCCCCCAATCCATCTCAGCTGTCCACATTCCAAGGGTGGAAAACATAGTCACAGATTTCCTCAGTTGACAAGATGTGGATCCAGGAAACTGGGAGCTTCACTTGGAGGTGTTTCCACCAGTGTGCTGACAAGAATGTGTCTGTATAGACATTTGATCTACCTATGGGGCTGTCCTTCCTTCAGGCAGGAGTCAATAAGGGTCTCAGATTGAGTTCCCTCAAGTGAAAGATCTCAGCTGTTGTTATTCTTTTTCAGAGACATTGCTTCCTTTCGGGATTTCACTTTGATCTTGGGTATCCTTCAGTAGCTTCATTTTAAGCCCCTGGCTTTGATTCCTTTATGGCAGCTGCCACTGAAGATGGCTATTCGTCTATATTAGAGCTTGCAATCTTGTCTTGCAAGCCTCAGTTCCTGGTGTTTCACCAGGACAAAACTGTACTCCCCAATTCGCAGGCGTTTCTGCCCAAGGTTGTCTTTGAATTCCACGTCAATCAGGAGATTATTATGTATGGACAAAGAGTCAGGACAAAAGGAAGGCGCAAGGGGGATCTCCATCTACTGAATGTTGTTTGCATCATGCTCAGCTTTTCTGCAAGCTTGACTCTCTTTTTGTTGTCCCTGAGGGTCCTAGGGCTGCATCCAAGGTTACCATTGCCTCTTGGATCAAGGTTACCATACTCCAGGCATGTGATCAGGAAAATGCTTGTTAATTTATAGATCACAGCATACGCCACCAAATTGGTGGGTGATTCCAGGGCCTACAAGAACCAGGCCTGAACAGATGTGCAATGCTGGAACATGGTCCTCCTTGCACACATTTACCAAACACTGCCTTGTCAATGTCCTGGCCTCGACTGAGACCAGCTTTGACTGGAAGGTTCAGGTGATTTTGCCCATCTGAGGACCATAATTGTTCTTTTCTTCTACTGCACAGTTTGTTGTTCAGTAGTTTGAGCCCCACTGGCTTTTCTTTGGTGTGCTGTCCTAGTTTGGTGTTCTTTTCACCCCTATTGTGACACAGGTCCAGTTTAGTCCTATGGAATACTGGTATCATATGAGAAGAGTGATGTTTTTCTGCTTTCTCACCCTGAAATTTTGGTTAGTATATCACCATGGATCTTGTGTTCCATATAGGATGTAGGACAAAATAGGATTTTAGTGTCTCTTACCTGTTAAATCCTTTTCTCTTTAGTCCATATGGAATGCAGGACTCCCGCCCAAAGAAAAAACAAAATGGAGTTTCCTTCCCTGGGCAGAGAAGTCCTTTAGGGTTGCTTCCTTTTCTTCTTTCCCGCTAGGATTCTTTTTATGTGCTGCTCATCTTACATTGGGAAGTTGAGCTAGGAGGAGGAGGAGGGAGTTTCCAAAGTCTGTCTTTTGTAATGTGCCCTGCCCTCCCGGAGGAGGAGCTCATCCTCATGGTTGCTGTGTTCCATATGAAATAAAGAGAATAGGATTTAATCCTCTGGCACTCAAAGGGTTAACAGTCAAGTGAAGCTAAAATCCTATTTTTTTCTATTTCCCTACTCCCACTCACAAGCAAACAAGGCTCCTGCTGTCTGCTCGAGCCATTCCTGTTTTGACCACAATTCCAAATTGGCCGATACAGCTAAAAAGTCCACGTATAATATTATTCCAGCTTGACTTTTCACACATGGGACTTCCCAAAGTGGTGGAACTTCCTCTGGAGTCATCCAGAGATTCGTGTCCCTCCCCCCCCAAACTTGGGGAGTGAGAGAGCGAGAGTCTACTCCAGGACAAGGCCGCCATATCTGGATGTTTATTTCTACTATTGTGTATGTATATTCTGGAGCTCAGCCCCAAGAAGTCCTTCCTGTTCCTCCCACAGTCTCTATTCTTCCTCTGTATGATATTCAGCACATTACTGGAAAAGGTAATTCTGCCAGAGGACAAGGTGCAAACTTTGTCTGTGTGTGTGTCTGAGTATATGTTGCTCCCTTTACCTTGTTTATCTTCCATCACTGCATTGTCCACCCCTGGAATGTGAATGGCTGAGAATGCTGGAACATGAATTTCCACCTAAGTGAGAATCAGAAGAACCATGGACCACGCAGCTGCACTCCTGGTCCCTCCTTTGTGGTAGACCTATGCCAACATCATTGCATTGTTGAACTAAATTCAATCCACCAGGCTGTAAAGAGATGGTCTTAGTGTTGAAGAGCTAGGCGAAGTGCCCACATATTGATCAAAAGTTGAACTTTGTATCACCTGGGGGCCGAAAGTAGATCCCCACTCTGACAGGCTGGTGTTGCTTGTCACTATGGACCAATCTGTAAGACAAACAGGCGACCAAATGACAGGGGAGTTTCCAGAATATGGCTGCCATGAGTTTTGTGAAACCCATGAAGTGGATGCCATCCCAAATTTGCAAAACCTGAAAGGCAAAGCAAAGGATTCTTTGGTGTCTGGCATGGATAGGTCAAAAATTCATGTGGACACATTGTGGCAAAAACAGAGAGTAAGAACCATGGAGTATGGATGAAATGAATAAGATGCTTCAGATCCAAAACAAGATGACAGCTGTCCTCTTTCTTGGGAACTATGAAGCGAATGGAATAGAAACCCATGACCCTTTCCTAAGTGGGGATGGGAATCAAGACTCGCATATACAACATGACTTGATCCATCTCACGGACGGAAAAGCCCTCACAGAATTATGAGGAACCCTTGACAAGAAGCAAGCAACGAAAAGTAGGGTCCTAGGAGTAAATCTGATAACCCTCAGAACCCATGGAGGAGGGCCCATGTCTCCTGGAAATGATGCAGCCCACCTCAGATTGCCTGCCGCTAACCAGAACCTCACAACTCATGCAGAGGTAGACTTGTCAGTGGATGGCGTCTGGGTAGCCTGCTTGCCCACCAAGGCCGATTTGGAGTGGAAGCAGACCTAGCTGGAGGGGGTAAGAGCTTTGGCCGCAATAGCACAATGTCAGGGATGGGGAAGAAACTAGGCTTGTTTAACATAAGTGACTGTTACAAAAGACCTGGCACAACAGAAACCTCTTGCCTCTAGTTGCATGGCTAATGATTGTATCCAGTTCTGGAGCAAAACAATGCATTGCCCACAAAAGTTAGACATCTTAAGACTGATCAGCCAGCCGCTCTTCCTGCTAACAGACATCATATGGGAATTAAAGGCTGCCTCACAGACATAAGAATTACCCTTGATGATTCTGGAAATCACATGAACAATATCCCCCCTTGAAATACTCCATATGGACAATCTTTCAAAAACTGAACCATTCGGCCCATCTGGTCTTCCCATTTTTCCAACTGTAAAAACCTCAAACCTTATTTGGTTCTTGGTCTTGTCTTATGTTCAGGACAGACTATCCCATTCATGCGTACATTCTGCCACTGTATTAACTTCTACCACTTCTGCCGGTAGGCTATTCCACTTATCTACTACCCTCTCAGTACAACTAGTGCATCAGCTGGGCTTTTGATAAGTAGGATTGGGAGGGGAGTCTCCTGTTCTGGAGTGCTTTGTCTGCAAGTGCTTGTCCCCTAGTATTAGCTACTTAACGAGGACCAAGAGAAAATGATTTATTGGTAAGTACACAAAAGTCCTCTTTTATAGCTAGCACCACAAGACATTACCTACTGATCCAAAGAGGAGGGAAAAGTAAACTTGGGTCATGGTCAGTTTTCCACTGTCTGCTGTAGGAATTAGGGAGACATTCACACTGACATTTTAGACCACAGTGGCTAGTGGGGCAGGCTTCATGATTGGTGGTTGTAGTTGGTGGGAGGTACGCCTTGCTTATTAGCGGTCAGGCCTTCTTCTATAAAACAGCATGTTATGGTGTTAGCTCGTCCGAAATGTGGAGTCTTACAAGCAATGAATTATACCATACTAGTTGAACAGCCCGTTACACGGGCCACAGTGTCACAGCCACCCGGTCGCAGGGCAGTCACACGCAGTGGAGACTGCCCGCGCCTCGGCTGATACAGAGCTGGACGCTCCTTCGGAGCCGCGTTGCAAAGGTTAATTGCAAGTCAGGCTAACATCAAAATGGTTAAAAAAAAAAAAACAACAAAAAGCACCCAGTTTACTATATGGCTAGATTTGTGTTCCTGTTAAAGGGATAGTAACACTTCGTTTTATCTCTCTTATTTTGTAGGCATTAAAAAAACATGAAGAACGATATAAGTCTTATCTCTCAAACCTTTATGGTTTGAGAGATATTCACAAGCAAAGTTTCTCCTCCCGCCCTTTTACCTAGTGTAAGCCATCTCTTCTCAGATGTGGAATCCAGTCAATAGACCAGACAGATAACAGAAGGGGACAATCTTCTTCCTATGAGAACAATGAAAGCCCTGCCCCTCTTGACAAGTTTTTCAGGTTTTTCCCTTATCTTGAAGATTGTCCCTCTCTGCAGTCTACCTGGGCACCTCCCTTCTGATCTGGCTGAGCAGTGTTACATCAATAAAAGGGGCAGGAGGGGGACACTTTGTCATTGAATTACTCTTGTACTACAACTCTGACAGAACTGAAATAACACTCTCCAAAGTCCAAATACTATGATGATTAATTAGAGCTGCTTTTATTATGAAACATGACTATCCCTTTAACCTCTTCTCTATCTTCTAGAATGGCACTGCACCTCTGTACCCAGCTCAAGTCATTAAGAATATGCCAGAGATGGCCACCTTCGTGTACAATATGTACATGCACATGATGCGGAGCAGTCAGCAGTACCAGTACCGACAGGTAAGAGAACTATAGCATCTAAAGAACCAATGCAGAGGCTGACCCAACCCTTTCCACAAGCCTAAAATGGCCTTCTAACTGCCACAAGTGTGTCATTAGTGTTCCTTTTCATCATCACATCATTATCATGCAGGGTAGCCATCTCAGACTCACTTTCCACATGCCTGTAATATCTCTGATGGGATGACTGGGGCTGCACTAGCCCTGCTACTTTGCGCAGTAAAGCTATTATTTGTGTGTTAGAAGGTGACAGAGACACAGTAGCAGGAGTTCCCTTCCAGCTCTTGGCAGTGTCCCAGCTGTTCAGCAGTAAATCTTTCCGCAGAGCCCAGGAAGCCGTTACACAGCAGTCTGAATGTGCTGTGGGTGCATTAATCCTAATGATGTTCTGCAGCTGAAGATGGAAAATTGTTGAGTTTTCCCAGGGAAATCCAAGTTTACCCTTTCAGTACAGCACTGAGGCTAGTGAACCTGGCCAGTACTAAGTTAAAGCAACTGCAGCATAGGAGACATATAACAAGTCTCACTGATTTAAATGAAGGGGTTTTTTTTGTAAAGCACTGAATATATTTGTGGCGCTATATAAATATTCATTCATGGTTTTAACCCTTTGATGGTTCATGGCATTCAGAGAAAAATGTATAAATTCCTAAAATACGCAATTGGATTTTTCAGCTTATTAGTACATCAACCTCACTACATACCTCCCAAGTGTCCCTCTTTTAGACCCAAATCCCTCTGTCCCTCTTTCCCACCCTGATGTCCCTCTTTTTAGGGGATCAGACTGTGTGGTGTGTATATAATGGTATCACATTGCTCTACAGCAATAACACTCACATTAATGTTTGTTTAAACATCAGTAATGTGTTTATACATTAGTCTGTGTAAATAAAATACTTTGGTCTTGTTATAAGTCATTTATTAGGTCACACAAGAAGGTGTCAATAGGTCATGAAATAGCCTCAAAATTCTCAGTAATGCCCCACCTACCAGCCACGCCCCCAGCAACACCCCCTAAACCATAAGTGTCCCTCTTTGGCAATTTGAAATGTTGGGAGGTATGTCACTAGGAGGGAATGTGCAGATTATTTCTTCACTGGGACCTTGGTTCCCTTTCCACGGGGTATACACACACTCTGCCTTCATTATGACTTTAACAGCAGCAGATCCAAAACCCCTCCCCAGTAGTATGCACAGGAGAGTGCAATAAAGCTATGCCACTTTCCTCTACAGATTGTTTACTACATGCCATTAAACAAGGAGCAGAGGTAAAAAAAAATTCCCTGAAGCTACCATAAACTACCCCAAAGCACTCCCTTTGCTGCAAGCGCTGTTGAAGGGAGAATTATCAGTGTAAACTGGCTAGAAACAGTCAGATGCAGCTTCTGGCTTGGAGAAAAAGCATATCAGTATATCTCCCCTACAGTGTTTGGTAAGCACACTTATAGGAATAGTATTGTGTCACAAAAACAGCAGCTCCGATTAATCTTCATAGTATTTGAGCTATTGAGAGTGTTATTTCAGTACTGTCAGAGTTGTAGTTCAAGAGTAATCGAATGAATGAATGAATGTATCCTCCTCCCGCCTCTTTTACCTAGTGTAAGCCACCTCCCCTCAGATGTGGAATCTGGTCCCTGGACCAGACAGATCACAGCAAGGGACAATCTTCTTACTGTGAGTATAAGGAAAACCCTGCCCCCTTGACAGGTTTCTCAGGTTTTTCCTTATGCTCACTGAAGATTGTCCCTCTCTGAGATCCATCTGGACAGTCTTGCTGCTCTGAGGTGAGAAGTGTTATAACAGTAAAAGGGGAGGGCAGGTATAGTTTATCTAGAGCTCAAAATTTCCACTTGCCACTAGCCAATGGCGAGTGAAAATTCAGCCCTGGTGGGCATGCTATGGCTTGCAGTGGCGAGAAACTTTTCAGGACTGGCTAGCAACAAAGGACTTCAAATGTTAAGCCCTGCTTTATCATTCAATTACTCTTGAACTACAACTCTGACAGTATTGAAATAACACTCTCTATGGCTCAAATACTATTAAGATTAATTGGAGCTGCTGTTTTTGTGAAACATTACTATCCCTTTAGCCACTCAGTGCCTTGGCTTGCCACCAGATCTCTAAAACGAAATAAACATGACAAATGTATGGCCACATGGCAACCCTTGCACCCAGTAGTAATCACTGTAGATGGCATATCTCATAAGTGCTCTGATACAAAGGGATGAGGTGGCAACACATTCAGATAATAGATTACATGTCTGTATTACACAATTATTACTACATGGAGAGAATGATGTACAATGGAGGGGCCTTGCTGAATAGATTAAATCAGGGTTGTCCAAGTTCAGTCCTCAAGGGCCACCAACAGGCCAGGATGTAAGGATTTCCCTGATTATACACAGGTGAGTTAATCAGTGGATCATTCATTGTGACTGACTCACCTGTGTATAATCAGGGAAATCCTTACATCCTGGCCTATTGGTGACCATGGAGGACTGAACTTGGACAGTCCTAGGTTAAATAATTGGGGATACTTTGCAAAGTATCATATTAGAAATAATAACTAGAATAATGTGTGTGTAAAAGAAAGTGGAACAATTCAGTGGCAAATCAACTGTGCCGTTGGGGACCAATAAACAGTCCATAAATTCCAATTAATTTAAAAGCGGCTATTAACCCCTTCAGTGCTAGAGAGGTTAAAGCAATGCGTTGGAGTCGTCTCTAGCATGAACGGAAAAGGCTCCATTTAACTCAGCGGGGAATGTTTACTTCTCTCATTGGTACAGTTGATTTGCTTCAGACTGACTATTTTTTTCTGAATATAAAGTTTAGTTTCATTCTGTCACTGTAGTAGTGCATGTGCACAACATTAACATTTGTTTCTCTCCCAAAATCACAGGGTCTCCTGCCACCTCCTGCTCTCACAAGAGAACAGGATCCTTCTCAAGAAGAGGACATGGAAATGGAGGCAGAGGCCCTCTCACAAGGGACTGAAGACAACGATGATGGTACAGAACAAGCAGATGCAAAGGACTCTGCTGCTGTAACACAGACAGGCCCAGACAAGAAGGCTGAACCAACGAACACTATGGCAGAGGAACAAATGAAGGGAGCTGAACAGGAGACAGAGTTGTCTAACATTGTTGAAGGACCACAAAAAGAGGCCGAGGCTGGGCCAAGTGAAATGAAGGAGCCCAGTACCGGACTATGTGATGTAGAGCAGCAAACAGCTGCACCCAGTGACATAGAGAAACACACAGAATCAAAAGATGCACCAACTGGAAATAAAGAGGACAAGCCACAGAGGGCAGTAGATGAAATGGATGTTGAGAAGACGGAAGAGTCTGCAAGGGAAGTGGTTGATGACAGCAATCAACCACTTGGAGAGGATACAGACCATCAAAAAATGCCAGAACATCCTGGGAGGGACAGTGACAGTGAATACAGTGAGGATGAGGGAGCCGAAGACTAAACAATAGCAAAACAGTCTGGTTTTAGGTGGTTTGCTGGCAAATAAGAATCCCTGGTTTAGCCTAGTAACACCTCATAATAATAAACCACACACCTTCAGTACAGAAAATGGCCAGTATGAATCAGTTCTGCGAGGATTGCTTCTTCATCATTTATTTTTAATTAGTACTATAATGCCTGTGACAGGACTCAAGGACCCCAAACTCCTCCTACCAAAGGAAAGAAGCATGGAGTCCTGCAACAAAGAATTATATCTAAGGACAAACAGTGCACTGTTATATTTAGATAACTATGTAGTAAAAATAATAGATATAAAAAATAATAAACAAAAGTCCCAGCAACTTATATATATATATATATATATAAACACTATCTAAGGGTACCCCATATATCATTGGTACCCCAGGAGGCCCCGTATAGATGGTACTCAGGCTCATCGGGCAATATGAAACAACAGTGATTCTGATATGAAACTTCTTAGACCTACAGGAAGTGGATACTTTTTTTTTTTTTGCCAGTACCACTTCCTTCAGGTCTAAGAAGCTTCATATCAGAATCACTGTTGTTTCATATTGCCCGATGAGCCTGCTATTGGTGTCCGGGGTTCCCACAGATTGTGGTCTGGAGGATATCCATTTGATTTGGCTTGCATTTACTTCCGATACGGTGAGTACCATCTATACAGGGCCTACTGGGGTACCAATGATATATGGAGTACCCTCAGATAGGGTATCTTTCTTTGGAGGTGACCCGATATTTGGGATGGGAGAGAAGGGCAAGACGCACAGACCATACGAGAGGACACAGCATCAACGTCTGGGCATATGGATACATGGTTCCTATTGAAAACCTGATACACCGCTTTGTTAAAAGAAAGTATCCCGTAAATGCAACGTATTAGACCATTAAGTGCTGCTTACATTGATGGGCGCTCTCAGATGTTTGCGCTCTTTTTCTACTCTAAAGAATTATATCTGCCTCCATAGACAGGTGATCCAGTACTAATTAGCCCTTTAAATGCCAGAGTGGTATGCAACACAATGCGTTGCATGCCCCTCTGGTATTCAGAGGGTTAAGGAATTATTTTGGAGGACCAATCCCGAGAGAATTGTATCATAGTGGCCATTAGGTTTTTCTGTTCGGATTAAGATATTAGGAGGTGTTAGTATTTCTTTAAGTGTTTCTTCATATGGGTACAGATGGCTCTGTCATGACCTAGCTACCTGCGCTTATCTTGTTAATAAATGTGCAGTGATTGAAGTAACTAACTTTAGAAATATGTATGTTCATGCAGCTGAGGTCGCATTACTGGGAAAATTAACAAGCTTAGCAATCTGAATAAGCGCACAATGTGGTATATAGTAAGGTAATGATGAACACATCTGAGGTTGCTAAGGCAAGCTACACCATTATTTATTTTTATATTCTGTTAACTTAAGCTGTAAAATGCATAAATCAAGACTCAGAGAAATCAGGCTGTATACACAAAAAAAAGCAGAGTAATTCTAGGGCAAACCAACTGCACCATATATCAATGGGCATTTGTATACGTGAGGCTTTTAACCCCTTGAATTCTAGAGCTGTTTCCAATGTACTGCAGCATAATGTGTTGGATACCTCTCCGGCACTCAAAGGGTTAACGCAACTGAGACTTTTATTTGTGCCCTGTCATGCAGTTGGTTAGCATCAGCATTGATACACTTTGTCTTGACAGAAGGCCTTACGAATGCAAGCTTGGTCTTTCATTGAGATCTTTCAAGCATTCAAGGAGTTAAATAAAAATTTCTATTGATGACAATTGTTTTTTTTTTTTTATCAACTTCAGTGCAGATGGTGTTCCCTATAATTACTTCACCTTTCCTCTGCGCATATGTTCCATCAACTCCCTTCTTCGACACTGATGAATCTGTGTACTTCAATACCATATTCCCATTTATAGTCATGGAAATTAGGAAGCTGCTTTAATGAGTTTAATTCTCGTCTAAAATCAGAGAGAGACAATACAGAATTGTCTAACAGCAGCTGCGTGCAGCTCTGAGATATCTTGGTATGCATTCGGACCGGACTGTGTTGGCATTCTCCCAACCTACATACACAAGGAAGGTAATGGGTATGATATAGATCAGTGAGTGCGATGTGCCCCCAGCCCTCTGGGTGCAATATCTAGAAATCTAGAGAACTGTAAAAGCCTTGTGAGCTCCTATACCATGACTTCTCTTGTCTGTGCAGCTTTGCAGAGCTAATCCTTACCATCTAACACAGTGATACAATTCCCATCATCTCCAGTCACCCAGATGGGAATTGTAGATCGTAACAACTGGAGCACCTCAGACTGCCCTGCTCTGATATAACAGGACTGTAACCCACTGTAAAGCACACAAAGAAATAGGTTAACCCTTTGAGTGCCAGAGGGGTACACAACGCATAGCAATGTGTACTCCTCTTGCACTCAAAGGGTTAAAGGGCACATTTGAAAGGGACTTGTTGCCTCATTGACTTTCTACAAAACTGAATTTGGCTGAAGAACTAGAGCAATTTATGGGGGAACCGACCGCATTATATGAAACGGTTTGAAAAAATTCCATTTATTTACATGGTGCTCTTACAGTGGAACCAGCAGCTTATAATCACAAAAGAGCTTTCAAAATTGTTAGATTTGAACTATTTATCAGTTTATACAAATAAGCTAGTACTGGCTGATGGAGGGAGAGCAGCGTGGAATGTTGGTGGCTGACATGTCAGTACTGTTTGTTTTCTATAAACTGACAAAGCTAAATATTACAAACTATTGCTTTAAATGAAAAATAGCTAAAACATCCTACAGGTGATATTGAACTCACCTAAGGTGTTAGTGACCTATCTTGCAATCAGGGGAATGCAAAGGGTTGGAGACACCCCTAGCATTCAAGGGGATAAAAGCATTATTTAACCATTTGAGTTCCAGAGGGGTTTGCAGTACAATGTGTTGCACACTCCTCTGGCACTCATTGTTAAAACAACTGGAATTATCTGTCTCTATATGGTGGAGTTGGTTTGCTCTAAAATTGCTCTAGTTTTCCATAGCCCATCAGCCTTAACCCCTTGAGTGCCAAAGAGGTACCACACCTCTCTGGCACTCAAGGGGTTAAAGGGATTGTAATGTAGGAAAAAAAAAAAATAGGTCGCCATATCTTCTTTATAATATAAGAAACCCATTGCGCTATTTCAAACCACTTATTAGTTGGTAGTTCAAAAGTTATGAAGCGGAGAAGCATCCGCTTCTGGCCACCTCCCACTGGATCGCTAATGGTGTTCTGACCTGACGGATGCAGCGTGGGACAAACTTCAGTAAATATAAGGAAAATCCTGCCCCCTTGATTGAGGATTTTCCTTTTCATACTGACGTTTGTCCCTCACCGCATCTGTCCAGACCAGAGAGAGCTGCTGAGTGACATAGCCAGAAGGGGCGAGCGGGGAATCCTTCTTCTCTTCATAACTTTTGA
Source organism: Rhinophrynus dorsalis (assembly GCA_037306005.1). Lineage (NCBI taxonomy): Eukaryota > Metazoa > Chordata > Amphibia > Anura > Rhinophrynidae > Rhinophrynus > Rhinophrynus dorsalis. Next base: position 20,530,949 of record CM074728.1, read on the forward strand.
ACTACAAACAAGTAAGAGGTTTGAAATAGCGCAATGGGTTTCTTATATTATAAGGAAGACACGGTGAGCCTTTAATGTGTTCTCTCTGGGCACAGCGCAGGATGTAAATGATTCACACTGAAATTTTTGTACTGTACATGGGTCTGCTGAAACCAAGGAAACGTTTTCTTGAATTGTTTTTTTGTGTAAACTTTTGCAATAAAGTTTATTTTGTAGAAAATGCTGCTCGTGTCTACTGTTAGAAAGTGAATGGTATTAGGAGGGCAGGGGCAATGCAAATAACCTACTCAAGACTGACCTCTCTGCCATCCACTTACACTGAAGTGAGAGAGGTCCTTGCTGTCAGCATATCCTCTCTATTAGACTGTGCCACCAGTGATACAGCTAATGACAATAACATGGACCTAACAGATTTGTTTATGTAAAACTGCACAGAAACACATTAACCCGACCGGCACTTAATTGCAGGGAGTCCTGTAATCCATGACATGCCAGGACCATCATTGGTCCTTTAGGGAAGATTTCCCATGATGGTCCTGACGCATAGTGTGTCCTTAACGACCGGCTGCGTGTTGCGGTCACTAAAGGGCCATGGAGCATTTTTTTTTTTAAATTCGGATTCTGGACTCCCTGAATGGCGTGCAGCCGCGTGGGGAGCCCAGAATTCCATGACGGTCATAGTACGTCATGGGTCGTTAACTCAGATCGACCCATGACGTACTGTGACCGTCAAGGGATTAATGCTGATGATACAATAAGGAATGGTACAAACCAACTGCAGGTAGAGAACAGAATACAGGTCTCATTGATCTAAACTGGGCTTTTAACCGTTTGAATGCCAGAGAGGTATCCAACGTAATGCATTGGTTACCTCTCTGGCGCTCAAAGAGTTAAACACTTGAATGCTGGAGGTGTCTCCCAGCTCACTGTTTCATCTCCTTTGCCTCTATAGTGCATTTGCCCCTGAATATGACCCAGAGTAATGTGCATGCTCACAGTTTCTTTAGCGATCATATTCAGGAAATACAGATGTAAAAAGATATGCATGGCTACTCGTTACCCCATGGTTCATGCGTTTTCCACACTGGACAACAGAGAAAAGAGGATTTTAGTCTTATCTGTTAACCCATTAACGACCGGCTGATCGGCGCGGTCAGTTAAGGACCACGGGACATTTTTTTTTTATATTGCTCCTTCCGGTTCCGGACTCCCTGAATGGCGTGCAGCCGTGAGGGGAGCCCGGAATTCCATGACGGTCAAAGTACGTCATGGGTCGTTAACTCAGATCCACCCATGACGTACTATGACTGTCAAGGGGTTAAATCCTTTTCTCTTAGTCTATGTAGCTTACAGGTCTCCCACCCAGTTAAAGTGACCATGCTTGGTTCCTGTGACTGGACGTGGGAGTCCTATTGGGTCTGTGCTCACAGGAGTTTTCCTCTTCTTCTCGCTACCTAGTTCAGTAGGTTTAGTGTCACAAATCTACCTGGAGGGGAGTGGCTAGGTAGCCTGCTATGGACTTCTTTGAATAATTGTTCCAACCTACTGTTGCCTCTCCATGGTACCTGTGAGTTATATGGACTAAGAAAAAAGGATTTAACAGGTAAAACTAAAATCCTTTTTTTTTTTTTTTCCCTATTGTCCAGTATAGCTTACATGTGCCATGGGGATGTACCAACATTGAGTTCCCAGGGTGGGAAGAAAAGGAAAGGACCATGCACCTGTTCCCATGATATCAGAGTTCCTATGGACTATCCAGGACATGGAACAGTCCAAACAAACAAAGTGTTAAAGGACACTGAATAACTGAAACACAGCAAACAAGAACAAGCGCCAACAGGGCTCAAACAATTAAAGAGCAATAAGGCACAGGAATGTAAAGTCCTAGACAAGCTAAACCGCCTCCAGGACTATCCTGCCAAAACTGGCTTCAGCTGAAGCCAGAATATTAACACAGTAGTGTTTGGCAAAGGTGTGCACAGAAGGCCAAGTGGCCACCTTGCACAGCTGTTCAATAAAGGCCTGATTCTTGTAGGCCCCAACAGACCTGGTGGACTGTGCTTTAATGCAGAAGGGAACAGGTTTCCCTCTGAGCTCATAAGCCTTGAGGATGGTAGACTTGTTACAGAATGCAATAGTCACCTTGGATGCTGCCTTACCAGCTCTAGGATCCTCAGGGATAACAAACAGTGCATCATTCTGACGGACAGTGCACACAGATCTTAAGGCAGCGCACCACATCTAACAAGTGGAGATCCCTCTCCTTGTCAGACCTAGGGTCCAGACAAAAGGAAGGCACAACAATCTCCTGACTGATGTGGAATACAGTCAAAATGGGAATATAGGTGATCCTACCTCAGTCCAAATATAAAAAGTCTTTAAAGTAAATAATTAGATTGTTTGAAAACTGAATTCCCAGGATACTGCTTTTGATCGTGGTGTCCTCAGTATCACCCCAGCACTCAAATGTGCATGTAGAAAAGAAAAGAACAAAGCGCAAACTCTAAGAGTAATCCATGTAAACTTGTTATAATAAATAAATTCCCCCACTTACACCTAGTGCACTCACTAGATGAATTCTTGTCACACTGCCCAAAACAGATCTAATCTCGGGAAGTTCCCCTATATTGTTCTTCTCCAATCCGTAACGGAACAGCTCTGCCCGTCTGTGGCTTCTTAGAGATCAAAGTTACTCCTCCCAATGGCCCAGAGACTACTGCACTTGCCGGTGCTTCTCATTCAGGTCAAACGAAGACAAGCAAACTATATGTACGTCCTTTGCTACACTAATGCAAAAACCTCAATGGATCTGCAAAGTGAGGATATGAGAGGGTTGTGGATCCCTTTGCAGACCCACTGAGATTTTTGCATTAGTGTAGCGAAGGAAGTACACAGAGTTTGCTTGTCCTCATTTGACCTGAATGAGAAGCACCGGCAAGTGCAGCAGTCTCTGGCCCATTAGGAGAAGCAGCTTTGATCTCTAAGAAGCCACAGACGTGCAGCACTGTTCCGGAACGGACTGGAGAAGAGTGATATAGAGGAACGTCCTGAGATTATATCTGTTTTGGGCAGTTACAAGAATTAATCTGGTGAGTGCACTAGGTGCAAGCGGAGGAATTTATTTATTTTTACAAGTTTACATGGATTACTCTTAGTGTTCTGTACAAACCTCTGAAGCTCTCTATCATGGTCCATGGCAAACGGTACTGCTTCCATTGTGGATATCATCTTCCCCACCAGAGAGGAGAACTTTCTTGCTGGAGCTGATGTCCACGTCAGGGCGGAAGACACCTTGGAGGGGAGCTGCTGAATTGAACCCTCCGTCAGAAAACGCATACTCTGCAGTGTGTCGAACTGGAGGCCAAGAAACACCAGGTTCTGAGAGGGAACTGGAACAGACTTGTCCATATTCAGGATCCAACCATGCTGGAGGAGGATCTGAGCACATTCCTGGACTTGGAGGTCCAGAAGGTCCCTGGAAGGAGCCTTGAGTAGAAGATCATCCATATAAGGTGTCACCTGAATCTCCCTGGTGTGCAGGAAGGCAATCAATGCACCAAAGACCCGAGCGAACACCTGAGGAGCTATGGTGAGCCCAAAGGGAAGGGCAGTAAACTGGAAATGCCCCATGTCGCAGGCAAACCTGCGGTACTGCTGACTGTCCTGATGGATAGGAATGTGCAGTTATGCATCCTGTAGATCCAAGGATGCCAGGAATTCTCCTGGAGACATAGCTGCGATGACAGAATGTAGCGAGTTTTGACCACACACTGGTTGAGAGCCTTGAGGTCCAGGATATCACGGCAATTGCCATCCTTCTTGGGAATGACAAAGAGGTTGGAATAAAAGCCTGAACCTCTCTCCAGCTGGGGACCTGGGCCAGAACTCCCTTGTCCAAGAGACACTGAACTGCTCCATGTTAAAGCCGGAGCTTTTCCTGTCCCTGAAGGGAGCGAGGAGAGAAGAGGGAATCCTGTAACGTTCGTAAACCTCCTGCAATACCCACTGATCCGCAACAGAGCCTGTCCAAACACTCAAGAAGTGATGCAGGCGACCACCCACTGGCACGTGCGAACCAGGGTTCAGTGAGTTATGCTGCTTGGGAGTAGAACGCGGGGTCCTGAGGCACCACCAGGTTCGCCCTAAACTCTTTGCTTTGGTGGGGATGAAGAAGACAATGTCTTGTCATCTGAGGGTTGCTCTTAGGAACCTGAGGCAACAGTGTGCTCTTACCCCCAAGTGGCCTCACTGATGAGGTTCTTCAGTTCAGGGCCACAAAAGAGAGGTACCCTAAAAGGGAAGAGAAATCAGTGATTTCTTAGAAATCAAGTCAGCAGACCAGATCTTTAGCCACAACATACGCCTAGCAGTCACAGAAAAGGCCAAGGACGTTGCTTCAAGCCGAACGGTGTCAAAGAGAGCATCAGTAACCTAGTGCTGAGCCTCAGAAATGTTGGCCAAAAGGGATAAAAGGTTATCGGTTCAGTCCAAACAGGAATGGCTCTATTGACCCATGCGGACGACAAGGTGGGTCTCAAGGATGCACCAATGGCAGTGAAGTTAGCCTTCAAAACAGCGTCAAACTTCCTATCTGTCAAGTTCTTAAGAGCTGAAGCGCCCGCATCTGGCAGTGGACTTAGAAAGCCTGGAAATGGGAGAATCAACCTGAGGAGAAGTAGCCCATTGAGCCAAGGCAGCTTCAGAAAATGGATACAGCTTAGAGAATCTCTTAGAAAAGCCAGACGCTTGTCAGGAGTCTTCCATTCATCCAAAATAATCTGATCCAGATTTGGATTAGGCGGAAAAACAGTACAGGACTTCTTGCACCTCTGAAAGATGTCAGAAGTAGACTGAAGCTCTACAGGAGTAGAGGGATTTTTTAAAGTAGTTAACACTGCCTTAATGAGACCCTCAGCGGAGGGTTCAGGGTCAGCTTCATAGGGGTCACCATGAAATTGGGAAGAAGCCCCTTCACACACACCATCCTCCGATTCCCCATCGGAATCCTCCAGAGAGGAATCAGATCAGGAATAGTAAAGGCCTTAGGGGCCACAAACCCGAAGGAAGTGGGGGGCCTCCAGGACCAAAGAACCCCATGGACAGAAAGAGGAAACTGTGCCATAGAGGACTTTAAGTCCTTGACCCAAGGTGGCTTTTGATCATGGCTGGAAGGCCCTGGTGGAGATGCATGGGCCACAGCACATAAGGGGCATAAATGACCAGAATACCCAATGGTAAGCCCCAATTGGCATGAGGAACAATATGTAAGGGGGTCCAAAATGCCCCTGAGTCCTTAAGCCTTAGGCCTAGCCCCATGTCCTAGTGGACCCGACGTCCTGACAGGAGAACAGTGTCAATACAGTAAAGGAAGACCCAAATACTGTCACCCAGATTAAAAATTTCACCCCAGAAAGCCTAAAAAGTACTTAGCTGGAAAGCTAAGGGTTAACCTGAGGAGGAGCACTGAGGAGACCAAGCCCTGCATATGATACTCGTGTAGAGAGGAAAACAAAATGGCAGCCTCATACGGAACCAATCAGGAAGTGGCCCACGACACTGGCTTTTATAGGAAATGTACTTTTCCCAATACAGAGTAACAAAAGCAGAACCAAATCCCCCCAAAGCCCCCAAGACACTGAGGATGTCCACCAGAATGTTAGGCAAGGGGAGAAAGAAAAATGAGCAGTCTCTCAACTCGGTACCTACAGCTGTTGCAGAGATATGTCCCAAACAATCAGTCCCATAGAGATCAATGGAGAATTGTGGCTATGCAATAAAGCGCGCCCGGAATTCAAAAATAACTTCTAAAATAAAAAGTTCTAAAAAGTGTAAAAAAAAAACAAAAAAAAAACCAAACAAACCATATAGAACACCAATAAATGAGAAACAAAATAAGCTAAGGAAAAGTGAGAAAAAAGTCCTTCAACTGACCAAGACTGGCATGGAAGGGGCTAATTACCACAAACCAGCCCAAAATGCTCCAAACACCCCCAGAGCAGAAATATAAAGTACCCAACATGAGTGCAGGAGTTATAAAGAACTCCAAGGAAACCCCTGTGCGGAATGGAACTGTGGGACACGTTAACCATGGCACTCAAAAGGTTGCTCACCTTTTCTGAAGAACCAAAAAAGAAGAGTATTATCTTAATGCCACCCCTTCCCATGCCAGAAAGCCCAGGGAAGAATGAGTTTTTGGGAAATGTGGTCATTTCCTTGTAAAATGGTGTCATGCCTCTACAGCTGTTTGGTGTCAGTCAGTAATTGGGGGACAATCTCCATGGGGAGGAGGGGTTTTCAACATAGTGTACCTTTTAAGAGGCACAATTAAATCACCTGCAGACTTCCTAGGGGCAAGCAAAAATGAGATATGTTTCATAGATGTGATGAGCAGGAATCCAAAATGCCTGCGAGACAGCACTTGGTTTTAAAGGGGCCACATCCAAATTTGGTAAAATTAAAAAAATCCTAGAACACTGAAGGAATGTAAGTGAATCCTTAAGGGTGCAGTCCTCCAAATGGGGGAAAGGTGCCTAAATTGGAAGGAAGGTATTGCAGGGGTTCATAGTTATAGAAAACATTAAAACCACTTCCAAACTTACACACAGTGTACAAGCCAGGCAACAATCTATATAAACAAGATGATTCCAGATAATTGGGACAGATTAACTGGACCATAGCACTCAGTAGGTTAACTTTCATGTAATCCTCTGTCTTAAAGGGATAGTAATGTTTCACAAAAACAGCAGATCCAATTAATTTTCATAGTATTTGAGCCATAGAGAGTGTTATGCAATACTGTCAGAGTTGTGGTTCAAGAGTAACTGAATGATAAAGTTTCCCCTCCCGCCCCTTTTACCTAGTGTAAGCCACCTCCCCTCAGATGTGGAATCTGGTTGCTAGACCAGACAGATAACAGCAGGGGACAATCTTCTTCCTATGAGAACAATGAAAGCCCTGCCCCCCCTTGACAAGTTTTTCAGGTTTTTCCCTTATCTTAATTGAAGATTGTCCCTCTCTGCAGTCTACCTGGGCACCTCCCTTCTGCTCTGGCTGAGCAGTGTTACATCAGTAAAAGGGGCGGGAGGGGGATACTTTGCCATTGAATTACTCTTGAACTACAACTCTGACAGAACTGAAATAACACTCTCCAATGTCCAAATACTATGATGATTGGAGCGGTTTTTATTATGAAACATTACTATCCCTTTAAGGCTCCCATCAGAATGAATGAAAAGTGCCTCTAAGAAGATATAGTTAAGTAATGGCTATAAAGACTTGCCAACCACCAGAGATTTGTGGCCCTGGAAAATGAACATGTGAACTGTACAATCCATGAAATAGGAAGCCAGGAATAGGAGCCAGCCTAATGGTGTATTATACAGCCCCATACACTAAACATAGGTCTAGCTAAGAGAACTATGCCCATGTTACCTCCTTGATCACAAGGTCACTTAAAATGGAGCTTAGCAGGTGGGGATAAAGTGAAACGGAGGAGGGAGTCACTATCTCAGAGACCTTTTTTGAAGTGCCCTGACTTACTGGAGGAGGAGACTTTACCTCCCACCCCCCCATGATTCCTCTGTCACACATGGGGCGAAAGAGAAAATCCCATTTTCTTCAAAGAAAAAATGTAAACATATGTCATATGAAAGAGTAACACACTGGGGCAGAAAGTACAAATCTAGTCCCAAAGCTGCACATTAGGATCTGCATTGGATGGCATGGTTCCTTTGGTGCAAATACTCCACTGTTGTTAATGTGAATAAAACATGAATGCTTTCCCTATAGCATGTGCAGGGAAACAGCATTATATTAGTCCAATTCCCTTGTTGTTTTGTTTAGTACAGCGGTTCTCCACCAGGGTGCTGTAGCAATTTGGTGTGCCGTGGGCAACAGCTCAGGGTGCCCCATTTTTTTCCTTGAATGCATTGACAAATGTGTTGAAATTGAGTTTCTAATGTATATTTATGGATATTTTCTATGCACAATATGCTCTTTGTTGTCATTCTGATTATGAGACCTACATTTATGTATTGTTCCTTTCATTAAGTCCTTGAGAAACAACCTATATAATATGTGAGGGGTGACCTGAGAAGAAAAAGAAAACCACTTGTTTAGTACATGGGGTTAAGGCTCAGAAGAAAGCAACATGGTGAAACACTCACACACTGACTTCTTCTTTGCACAAGTGGTATTATCCCTTTGAGTAATATCTGAAATCAAAAGGTGCACCACGCTCATATATTCAAGATGCGACTCCATGAGCAGTGTAAAACCATCAATTTTATTGAACATTTGATTTTAAGCACATAATCAATACCTTAAGTTCATCCAACATGTGTAGAGGAAGTGGGCACTTTCCTGCAGACATCTCTTTTAACCCTTGATCAACGCGTTTCGCGTGTAGATATGCTTACTCATGACCAACTAAAGCCCAAAGTGCAAAAGTAGATATATTTGAATCAAATTGTATCCAGGTGTCAATCATCAGCAACAAATGATAATCATGATTACATATGTGTACAATTATAGAGACCTGCACATTATGCTGAAGGAGTTAACATCAGAGTCTGGGGATTTTGAGATTCTGTCCTTTTTGACTCGTGTTGGCAGATGGTAGTCATTTGTTGCTGATGATGATTGACACCTGGATATTGAAATGTGATTGGATGCAATTAGATTCAAATATATCTACTTTTGCACTTTGGGCTTTAGTTGGTCATGAGTAAGCACATCTACACGCGAAACGCATTGATCAAGGGTTAAAAAAGATGTCTGCAGGAAAGTGCCCACTAAACTTCCTCTACACATTTTGGATGAACTTAAGGTATTGATTGTGTGCTTAAAATCAAATGTTCAATAAAATTGATAGTTTTACACTGCACATGGAGTTGCATCTTGAATATATGAGCGTGGTGCACCTTTTGATTTCAAACACTTGCCTGTGTTAAGGAGAGTAAGAGGAATCTCCTTGGTAGTACACGCTAAAGGGAAATCAGCGACACGTTTGCATTTAAGGAACCGCAGGGTATTTTATGCCCATGGACTGAAATTGTTCCGTGTGGCTACCTCATTTTCTTGGTGGGTTTGAGAGGCACTCTTTATTGTCTATTATCCCTTTGAGCGTCAGAGCGCTATTCAGTACATTGTGTTAAGGATTTTCAGAATAAACAGGTTAGTATAAACAGGCACAGTGTTAGTAAATTGATCCCAGTGCCAGTTTTAGCATAAAATATTAGTACATCCCTACTTTCATCATTATGTAAAAAAAAAAACCTCTAAGAAACACTCTTTATTTTTCTCTCTTTACTTAAAAGAATATCCATCATGGTTATAGCCTGTCTTGTCTTAGAGAATCTAATTTTTGTGTCTAATTAGCGAAATCTCTGTAACTAGTACATCTGATCAATATGGTAACATTTGGTGCGTTCTCACCCAAAGTTATCCAGCTGTACTCTCCACTAATTAGTCAGCTGCAGCTTTACAGTATGGAAAGAAAGTGTCATTAAGGGAAAGAAACATTATTTATACCATTAATCTTTGTATGCAAGATGTCTCCAATGTATTGTGGCTCAATGTGTTGTAGAGATCTCTATTATCCAACGGGTTGAAATGATAACAAATCACCAATAAACTGGCTCTAACACTAGCACAATATTCATTTTTGTAAAAATGTCCCACATAGCTACTAAGTAGCAGCAAAAAATCATGCACAACAAAGACATCCCACTCACACAAACAGGATATTCAGAATAAGTAAAAGGAATGGCAGTGCTCTCACACATTGCTGGATTTCCCAATAGGCAGAGTAGGCAACTGCCTAAAATGCCACATCCACATTTTGAATTGTAGGTGTAGCCAAAGTAATCTCAATATCCCTGCACCAGTTTCATACCCATTTACGGGCTATTATTTAATCTCCTGGATGCTAGCGATCTCTCCATCGTATTGCAGGGCAATGTTTTGTAGATCTATTTAGCACCCAAGGAGTTAAAGCTTTTCTTGTTCTTGCACGTCATAGGCCAAGGGTATTTTCTTTTCCAGGAAACAGTGGATGGGACTGGGTGGGGTCATGTGAGCAGCAGAGTGTGGCGACAGGCAGAGATAAGGACACCTGGAGTACCTTGCTAGGGATGCCTATCCATTCTGGCTCTCCAGAAATCCCAGATGACGCTGCCTACAAACCCAATGACTGACAGAAAAACCTAAACTGCAATAGTGACAATCCATAAGGCAATCATAGCAAGACACTATAATATCATATAATTTATATCAGACCTACATAGTATCACACTGTTACATGATACCAGCATTGCATCATTGCACAAGCACATGACATATGCAGGGAACCACTACATTAACCTGTCTCATACACACATGCTCTTGGATTCAACAAGGAATCTTGAATCTGTCATTTTACTGAGGCCATATGATCACCTAAGTCGATGTTCCTTGGCAGAAATTCCTGCTTATCTCTGTGATTCAATTATCTTTCGCTGAAAGGTATTTTATTTTGTGTATCACTCTGGCACTCAAAGGGTTAATAAATCTAGTGCATCTGTTGGGTTCCACACATAAAATCAGCCAACAGCCGTTTCACTACACCAAGGCAGATTAGATATAATCTAGGATAAAGGCTAGGAACATACTTCCAATGTACGTTTTATTAAATCCCTTAATCAAAAAACACTGCAAGTTTGCTACAAAGCAACAGTGTGAAGCAAGGAGTTTCTGGGACTTCCCTAACATCCAAGATAATTTTATCAAGAACATGTTTAGTATTTATTACACTGCAATAAATGTTTAGGGAGAGGACCATTCTTCAGCCAGTAACAGCTCAGATGCCAATTTCATGGCTTACTTTCTATCAACACACTGGTACCTTTTCCTTACCTAAGCCAATAACCTGGCAGCTTCTCCTTTTCACTTAAGCCTGTATTTCATACCTCACGAAAGGAGCTCAATATGCCATATATGAAAAATACATGAGTAAAACTATTTCAAATACCGTAATCATCGACTGAATCAGTTAAACTAATGGATGAATTAGTGATATGCTTAAATCCTGGTTTCTATGTAGCCACTGAGAACTTGTGTGAACACTAGTATACTAAATGTTACCATTACTGAACATCAGGAATATTCAATTGTTGGACCTCTAACTGTTGGGAACTACAACTCCCATCATCCCTAACCAGGCAAACTCTGAGTTAGGGATGATGGGAGTTGTAGTCTCCAACAGCTGTTGGTTCAACAGTTGACTGCCCTTGTTGTTCATTTTAAACAACTTTTATATCTCTAAACATGCAGGTCTCCACTTTGTTACGAGGTCCATTACTGGTCCCCTCCTCCATATTTTGGGTCCTTTTCACAAAACTGCAGGTTTCACTGTAATACATTTTGCACACGATACTACCACTGCTGGTAGATGCTAGTCAAATAATAGTCTACAAATAAGTGCCTCAATGTGGTTAGCACTTCGACTCACCCAATCGGGGGGATTCATCAAGGTGCAAATTGATTAATGCACAGGAAAATTGGAGGATTTCTTTGCGCATTAACCATTTACCCATTCAGCAACTTTCGGATTGTATCTGTCCATCGTTTATTCTTCAATAAGTGATGGCCAGATAGATCCGCAAATGTGGTCCGATAGCTTCAAACTGGCGGATCCCATTTAAATGCATGAGGCGAACACACATTTTCTCTTATGAGTATATGTGTGTTTTCCCTGTGACTGACCAATTTACACAAAATAATTGATGATTACCCGAAGGTATCCATCAATGATCATGGTGAAGAGCAGTGTATTTGATACATTGCTCTTCCCGCAGTTTGATGAATCCCGGCCTAAGTGGTGTTAAAGAGGTGATAAAGTAGAGATGACTTCTCCAGTTTATCACTGCTCCCGTTCCTATGATATTCTATTGAGTCTATGCACTTAGATTTCTACAACTTTGGAGATCTTCGTGAATAGGCTCTATAGAATAGCATAGGAACTGGAGGTCATCTCCTCTTTATCACCACTTAGTGAATCTTCCTCCAGATGTCCTTCATAGACCAGTCAGGTATATATGACCTATAGTGATCTGTACTGAGGTCTGCCTCTAAGTCGCATCGCCTTACATCAAACATTAGTCTTCAGTAGACCTGAATGGCTCCATTCTTTTTTTTGTATCAGACCTGAATGGCTCCATTTTTTTTGTATCAGAAAACAGAAACAATTAGCAACAGACTACAAGTGAGATCAAATGCACACACATAAATAATAATGATATAACTGACTGTTTGGAAGGCACCTAACTAGGCAGACACTTCTATCAAACAAATTACTTATTTCTAGACAGTGGAGGCTTCAATGCTTTTAGTGTGGGAATTTTCACAGTGCAGCTATATGACACCCCATATCCCACCTTGTGGATACTCTTTATGGATTTTCTATCTATACAAAGAAATGTACATCATATTCTCTTCTAAAAAAAATATTGCAGCACATCACCACGTTTGAGCATCCGTTTGCTAGTTTGATTGGGTACCCTACATTTCATATGGTGATGTTGGATATATATATATATATATATATATATATATATATATATATATATATATATATATATATATATATATATATATATATATATATATACATATACACATATACACATACATACACATACACACACACACACATTTACAGTGCACATTCTTATACTGCATCCAAACACATTACGACACCAGCATAATATACTGCATACAAGCTCACATTCTTACACACATAAATCCTTAGATACATGACATATCAGACCCCATATACATGCGTCTCCTTACTCATTCAAGGAAACGTGCAACCCTACATGCCTATCAGACCCCAATTAATTATCTAGTGTTTCACAGTCTGTGCAGGATAAGGAGCCCAATAGCATAATTAACATTAGGGAACCAGCAGACCAGAACATTATTGCTTGAAATCCACAGGGCAGTATCAATTTTGTGAGACAGAATATTAGAGAAGAGCTATAGAGCATATCCCCATTACATGAGAAAAGCTCCCAAAACATTTTTCATGTGGGTGAATAAATATCAGAGCAATGCTAGTGGTATTGTGTCTCACAGTCTCAACAGGCTACCTCGTGGAAACAGGCAATAAACATTAGTCATACCAAAACACTAGAAGAAATGGAAATAATTTATGATAAATATTTATATGTTTAGAAGTACATAGCTTATTAATACTTTATAAAAAGGACCAAATCTGAACCCCCAAAAAATTAAAAATAGGATTTTAGTGAACCTACTGTTAAATCCTTTTCTCTTTAGTCCATGTAGAACACAGGAACCATGGGGTTGAGCTCCATTCTCCAGGGGTGCAGGGCACTTCACAGAGATAGGATCTTTGGGGCAGAGACTCCCCTCCTCTTCCTCCAGCTCAACCCCCACCTTCCAGATTCACGTGCAACAAGTGCCACAGAAAAAAGAACCTAAGCAGGTAAAAAGAAAAGGAAGCACCTAAGACCCTAACAGGACTACTCTGCCTGGGGAAGGAAACTCAGAAAGGTTTTTCTCTGGATGGGAGTCCTGTGTTCCATATGGACTAAAGATAAAAGGATTTAAAGGGACAATAATGTCCCCCAAAAAATATATATCCAGTTTTGTAGATTTAAAAAAATAAATAAATACACAGCAAACCAAATAAAAGCCAGAAGGGCTCAAACCTCTAAACAACTGGGCATTAGATGAAAAAAAGAGGGTCCTTAGACAGGCAAAACTGCCTGAAGGACCTTCTGGCCAAAGCTGGCCTCAGCTGAGGTCAGGACATAGGCACAACGATCTCCTGATTTATATGAAAATCTGAAACAACCATGGCAAGAGCTCCTGTGAAGCAAGAAAAACTAGGAAAAGTGTTTTGCCATCCTCCTAACAGAGACAATGGCCAAAGGGAAAGCCATTCTTAGTGTTAGAGGACACAATGGTATCAAGGCCAGAGGCTCAAAAGGAAGCCTCTGGAGGAGACTTAAGATTAGGTTGAGATTCCACGGGGTAGTGGGGTCCCACAATAAAGGTAAGCCATCAGCCACCCATTGAAGTAAGAGCTTAACGTTGCTGAATGGACAGGTTGATAAGGTCCGCAAACCAGGCCAGACTGGGCCATAAAGGTGCAATTAGAATGACTTGAGCTTTTTCCACTTTGATCTTGCACATCACCCTGGAGATAAGAGGAATCGGTGAAAACACATAAGACAGTTGGAAGTTTCACAGAATGGACATCACATCCATCACAAAGGCCAGGGGATCCCTGGTTCATGCACAGAATGCTAGAAACTTCCTGTTCTCCTGGGATGCAATCAGATCTATTGCTGGGACACTACAGTGTTGAACTATCTGGATGCAGCTTCCAGGTTCTGGATGCACATCTTGCCAGCTGAGGAAGTCTGCAACCATGTTTTCCATTCTTGGAATGTGGATGGCTGAGATGGCTGGAACATGGGCTTCCACCCACAGAAGGAGATCCTTGACTTCCTTCAATGCCATCTCGCTGCAGTTCCCTCTCTGATGGGTGATGTAAGCCATAGCTGTTGAGTTGTCTGACTGAACCCTCACTGGCATCCCTGTACCTGGGACCAGTGTAGGAGAGCCAACCAAATTGCTCAGAGTGCCAAAATGCTGATGGACAGAAGACTCTCCTCCACTGACCACCGACCCTTGTCCCCCCAGGTAGCCCAGGGTTGCACCCATCCTCTCAGACTGGCATCTGTCATCATGAGGTCACACTCTGGGATCACAAAGGGTCTTCCTTGAGTCAAGTGTGGGAGATGAAGCCACCAGTGAAGATCCTCCTTTGCTTGCAGAGGGTCATTTGGTGAATGACATGTCGCAGATGGGACCACATCCTGAGTATGTCCCGTTGACATTCCCTTGTGAGGAACTGAGTGTTGGAGACTGCTTCCAAGGCAGACACCAGACTATGCCATGTCACACATATAGTCCTTTATCATGGCTGAGTGCCACTTCAGCAACCCGGGACACATCCAGAGACAGGAGTTGGATCTTCTCCTCTGCAAGAAACACCTTCTTCTTATGTAGGTTTGTCCTCTACTTGTTGCCTATCAAATTGCGGCTTATCAGCCGCAGGTCAGAGTGGACTCTGTGGACACTCACAAAGTAGGCCATGCGATAGAGCACATGAAGACAAGAAGAAAGCACCATCTCTGATTGTTCTAGCATAAACTGTTGCAGAAATATGTCCCAAGGAAGTTTCTCCCATTAAACTAAGACGCAAAGATGTCTGTGGCGGGATGTGTTTCTAAACGGAGCCTTGGAAAAAAAACAAACACAAAAAGCTCAAAAACCTCTGGGGGTACCAGAAGGCAAATACTAAAAATTAAAGTTATTTGGGGGAAACTACAAGCCATCAAAAGCCTCAATAAACCACAGATTAATATCTAAATAAATTCAGAACACTAGAGAAAGGGTTAAGACCTGAAAACTAATGCAGCCCCTCCGGTTTCTACTTTGGTTTTGTACAGTAAGAGAAATATTGATCAAATAAAAATTCCCACTGATTTGAAGGAATAGAGCAGAGACCTGTAAGCATTACTCTTATTTATTGCCCTGCTAGGAGGAGCTACCTGGGTCACAGCTAACCAGATTTATCAACTGGCGAAATTAGTGAATTACTTTGGAAGACCTGCTCTTAACCCTCTGGGTACCAGAGGGGGGGGGGGTAAGAAACACATTGCAGAGCAGTATGCGTCTCATCTCATCTATAATGCAAACGGTAAGTACCAGAGGCAGCATCCACTGTATTGACAGTAATGCATTGGACACCCCTCTAGAACTCAGAGGTTTAAAAGCATGGCCAATTGTAGGAACACAGGGCTCATAAACCTTTCTAGACTTATCACGGCACCCGTGATGTGGGTGATATTCTGTCCATCTTGCTGCTACTGCTCTTCTATTGGCTGCTCTGTACTGCTCCTCCTAGTGACAGCCTTTTTATACCCTGGGCTGTCATTCTGCTGGGGCCCTTTCGTGGTGTACCTGATACCTGGCGCTAGTTTTTGCTGTTCTGATCCAGTGTATAACCCCAGACTGCCTGACCACGCCATTGTCTTGTTCCTGATACTGTGTACCGATTCGGATTGGCTGATGTTCCTGCTTCCTGTTCTGACCCGGCCTGGCTGACGTTCCTGCTCCGTGTACCGACCCGGCGAGACCGACGATCCTGCTCTGTGTACCGACCCGGCACGTCTGAGGATCCTGCTCCGTGTACGGACCCGACTTGGCTGACGTTCCTGCGCTGTGTACCGAATCGACTTGGTGGTGGTTCCTGCTTCTGCTGTGCCCGGTTGGGCTCCTCTGAACTGTTCCTGCTGCTGCCTGCCTGGCACCATTACAGCTTTACTGGGCCTCCTTGTATTCCCTTATTCCGGTTGCCAGTATACTCTGCCAGTGGTCAAGATTCTTGTTGTGCCTCCACTCCATGTTGCATTCGCTTGGTCTATTGTGGTTCAGTTGAGCGCCTCCAGTGGTTGCCGTTATCCAGACCATAGCACTATTAACCCCTTCTGGGGAAGGGCCTCGTTTTATTACTACCACTCTGGGTTTTGTTGGGCTCCGTTACAGTGTGCGATTAGTCTCCATTTGGTTCCGCTGTGCGCTTCCGGTTGCCATCCATTTATACTAATCGCAATTAACCCTTTAAGGTAGTACCTGCACACGGTGGAGGGCTGCTCCGGTAGGGCCTCCGTTTAGGCATGAGCTCTAACCAGCCTGTGTATCGTTGGTGGGCGTCCACCACTGCATCCTCTTACAGGCATCCAGTGCCTGTTGTTGCAGTCCTGTCATTGTCGCCTCGCCTTGCCTATAGGCGACATTGAGCCTTCGTTACGCATAACTGCCAGTGGTTTCACTGGTTACATTGGACATTCATACACTGTATCAAACTCATTAACCTGACCTGTGTCAGTATTGTGTGTATATTACATATTGGACCCGTGTGGGTTAATTTGCTTGTAACCTGCACTGTGTCAGTTTCTGCTGTTGTTACTGGGCCCGTGAGGGCTACTTCATTCCTTGTGTGCCTTAATAAAATTGTGTGTTTACCAACATCTACCGTGTCTGAGTGTACTGAACCATAACAAGACTACACAGAATCTGAATTAAAGGGATAGTAATGTTTCACAAAAATAGCAGCTCCAATTATTCTTCAGAGTATTTGGGCCATGGAGAGTTTTATTTCAATACTGTCAGAGTTGTAGTTCAAGAGTAATTGAATGATAAAATATTCCCCCTCCCGCCCCTTTTACCTAGTGTAAGACACCTCCCCTCAGATGTGGAATCTGGTCCCAGGACCAGATAGACCTCAGCAAGAGACAATCTTCATACTGTGAGCATAAGGAAAATTATGCCCCCGTTGTCCCAAAAAAAAAGTTGGAAATGACAATGAAAAGTGAGTGAATCAACAGAAAAGCCCACAGTTATAAAGGCACAGTCTCCCCAAGTAGGGGAAAAAGTATCCACGTTTTGGAAAGGCAGTATGTGGTAATTACTCTATGGTAATCATATGGTTACCATAGACAGTTATGAGCCACTCGAGTCATAAGACTCTATGGTAATCAATGTGTACAGTAAAACAACAGTAAAACCAGTAGTGTGACGAAAGGAAGTTCCGATTATCTTTATCTTATGAGAAATAAACAAGCCGTGCTCAGTTTTTTACAAAAAATTAAAAACTACATGTTATATTAAAAAACGGAACAAAACTGACATTTATATTAAAAAGACGGGACAGTCTGGAAATATGAAAAAACGGTACTGTCCCTTTTAAAACAGTACATCTGGTCAGCCTAATTACAATAAAATAAGCTTCTATGAAGCTATAGTGAGGAAAGACCAAGAAGCCAAGTCTATGTCCACAGGTTTTGTGGTCCTTAGAAAAATGAACCGGTGTACTGGACAATAAAAGCACACCTAATGGGGGATTATACAGCCCTTAAGTGATAAAAAAAAAATCAAAAGAGGCAAACTAAGAGAGAGCTGTTCCCTTGCATCCTCCTTCTTATGAAGTCACTTAAAACTGAAGTCAGCAGGCTGTTATAAAGTGTAAGTGAAGAGACCTTTTTTTGAAATGTCCTGCCCTCCTGGAGGAAGATACATTACCTATAGTTATTGTGTTCCACATTGGACGGCAGAGTATTTGCTAGACTATATGGCGAACTACACTATAAAATGCACCAAGGATTTAAAGGTGATATGTAGGAGTTAAAGCACTTAATTAGTATGGAGGCAGCACGGTGGCTAAGTGGTTAGCGCCTTGCAGCACTGGGGTCCTGGGTTCAAATCCCACCAAGGACAACATCTGCAATGAGTTTGTATGTTCTCACTGTGTTTGCGTGGGTTTCCTCCGGGTACTCCGGTTTCCTCCCACACTCCAAAAAAACATACTGATAGGTGAATTTAGATTGTGAGCCCCAATGGGGACAGGGACCAATATGAGTGTAAAGCGCTGCGGAATCTGTGTGCGCTATATAAATAAAGAATTATTATTATTATTACTTACAAGACACAGAGGACTTTATGAAATATTTGTCAAGAAAAAAAAAAAAAAGGAGAATCATAGGCCCATTTCACACAGGTGATGCAAATGCAGCAACTGTGTATTATGTCCCCTGAGGTAAAAGATATAATGCTGGACTATGGTGCTTTTTATACAGGTGACTATCTCCCACATGAACGCTCCAAAGTAAACCGTGCTGCATCTTTATTGTTTTTCCACAGCAGGGCAGATCTCTACTGTCTATAGGGCCACAGGCAGATCCTTTCACACAAATGATGTTTGAGGTGGTAATGCAGCTCTAAAGAATGGCCAATCCATGTGTGAGTCAGCCAATAATATATAGCGGGCGATCACTTAGGCCAATTGTCAGCCACACACCCTTGTGATGGGTTTAAAACGGGAATGTAAGAACATTGGTGACAGAACGTTAGCAAGAGGCTCCTGCAGTTCTGTTGCCTAAGTGAAATAACCATTATAGGCAGATAATTGCTGTTCTTTGCAAATACACAGAACCACCCTAATATTTTTTGCACATTCTGAATTGATTTAGAAGAGAATTACACCAGACTGGAAAAAGTGACAAAAGCAGTCACTTTTGCAATCTTCTATTTAGCACTGCAAATCCCTTTTAAAGGGATATTGATGTTTCATAATAAAAGCATCTCTAATTTAAGGGGAACTACCCCCCCCCCCCGCAATAACTTTACATGAATTGAGTCTTCATCTGGCGACTAGCTGCTTAGCACCTCCCTTCTGCTCTGGCTGAACAGTGTTACATCAGTAAAAGGGGCAGGAGGGGGATACTTTATCATTCAATTACTCTTGAACTACAACTCTGACACAATTGAAATAACGCTCTCCAAAGTCCAAATACTATGATGATTAAAGGGGAACTACCACCCCTTAATAACTTTACGTGAATTGAGTCTTCATCTGGCGACTAGCTGCTTAGTAGCGCTAGTCACCAGAAATATTACCTGGTTTGAAAGATTTTGCAGTTTTTCTGAGGCTGACAGTAGCAGGAAGCACGGACATCTCGTAATAGTGACGTCTGTGCGCCTGCGCTGTCAGTCCCTTTTGGAGCCGGGCCGTGCTTCCTGCTACTGTCTGCCTCAGAAAAACTGCAAAATCTTTCAAACCAGGTAATATTTCTGGTGACTAGCGCTACTAAGCAGCTAGTCGCCAGATGAAGACTCAATTCACGTAAAGTTATTAAGGGGTGGTAGTTCCCCTTTAATCATCATAGTATTTGGACTTTGGAGAGCGTTATTTCAATTGTGTCAGAGTTGTAGTTCAAGAGTAATTGAATGATAAAGTATCCCCCTCCTGCCCCTTTTACTGATGTAACACTGTTCAGCCAGAGCAGAAGGGAGGTGCCCAGGTAGACTGCAGAGAGGGACAATCTTCAATTAAGATAAGGGAAAAACCTGAAAAACTTGTCAAGGGGGGCAGGGTTTTCATTGTTCTCATAGGAAGAAGATTGTCCCCTTCTGTTATCTGTCTGGTCTATGGACTGCATTCCACATCTGAGAAGAGATGGCTTACACTAGGTAAAAGGGGCAGGAGGGGAAACTTTGCTTGTGAATATCTCTCAAACCATAAATGTTTGAGAGATAAGACTTATATCGTTCTTCATGTTTTTTTAATGCCTACAAAATAAAATAAAGGTAAAACGAAGTATTACTATCCCTTTAATTCAATTCTAGGCAGGGCTTTTCAGCTCATAGTCATTCTATTCTGTTCACAATGGGTGCATTTTAAAGTTGATTTTTTGCTACTGCAAAAAGAACACCCTTCTTTTATTTAACCAGGGAGAAAATACAGATCCTCCGTGTCATTACGCAGTTACAGGCAGGAAACAGTCACTTAATCATACTGCCTGAGTGTGAGTGAGATTCTTTTCAAATGGGATGCAGAGCAGAGACACTTTACCAATGGTGGGCAACCTGAGGCAGTCCAGTTGTTTAGGGCTACAATTCAGCCAGTGATGATGAGAACTGTAGTCCTGAACAACTAAAAGGCCTGAGGTTGCCCAACCCTAAGTTACACCCAGGGCTGGTCACACTCCTCTGGGATTCAGCCAAAGAAGGAAGTAAATAGCAGATTCTGACAGAGGAAATATTTACAAGTCAACGGACGGAAGCGAACGAAGAGAGCTGTCCTGGACCTGCAATTAGACAGAGGACACTAGAGTTTCGTGACTCTGCAAGACCCGTTCTACGAGTACTCGAGATTCTTTTTCTACTTTTCTCTCCTCCGCTTTTGCTTAATTCGTGAGGACTTAAACAGTGGAAGGAAGAGAAACTCCCTGTAAGTAAAGGCAACATCTGGAGCTGATCTCTGCACATCTGGGTGCAGTCTACACTTTCTCACTTGGTGCTGTCTTTCTGGGTCTGCTACTTTCTACATCTATAAGGCTAGTGTACAAAGAAAAAGTGGAGTCATTCTGGGGCAAGCCAACAGGAGGCAAATACCAATTTCCATTGATGTAAATTGGACTTTTAACCCCTTGAATGCTAAAGTGCAACACCAATGCATCATGGGAAGTAATTAAAATTCACAATGATTTAAATGTGGCTTTAACTCCCTCGAGTGCTTATATGCTCTCCAGTGCATTGCTGTGTAATGCACCATAAGGGACAAACCGAAACTTCTCATTGATTTAAATTAGGCTTTTAAACTCCTTGAATGCTAGTTATCTGGGAGTTAAAAGGTCCTATTTAAATAAAATAGCAATTTGACAATTTTTGTCCCTTATGATGCATCTGTCTGCAATGTGTTGGAGACCTCTATAGCAGTCAAAGAGTTAAAAGCTATATATAAATCAATGTACATTTTTATTTCATCCCTATAGTGCAGTTGGTTTGACGCAGAATTGCTCCACGTAAGCCTTATGCAGTTTAACCCCTTTGAGTGCCAGAGGGGTACGGAACGCATTGCAAAGCAATGCGTTCCATACCCCCTGGCACTCAAAGGGTTAATGGAAAATTTCCCTCCAACTCAATAACTATGTAACAGTCTATTTAACCCTTTAAGGATTAGAGGGGAGCGCCACATTCCTCTGGCCCATAAAGGGTTAACATATAACTAGCACAATAAAGAAAAACCTTGCTGTGCACATCTACGTTAGTCTCAGACTCTCGAGAGGCATTTATTCCAAGCGTTAGAAAACGGGAGAACTTAGATATAGGACTTTTCCCTAAAGTGACAGTAAAGAGTATGTATTCATATGTAAAGGCTGTGCTTTAATTAAAAATTGTTCCTTTAAAAGCAAATTCCAATGAAAGTCTTCTTGTTTATAGTATTTTGGCCATATGCACAAACCACATGATGTAATTCTGGAAAGTAAACATATTTGCTATGGGAGACAAAAACCAAAAAAAATCTAAAAATACCATATTTTGTGGTGTCCCTTTTAATCCTTTCAGTGTCAAAGGTACACAACGCATTGCTTTGCAACGCCTTGTGTAACCCAGTGGAATTCAAATGGTTAAAGGGGTGATGTGGCGATCCCAGATCAAATGGGTATACAGTCTTTCTTCCAGAGAGACATGTGACATATCTACACAATCTCTCTACATTTCCTAGCATAACGGAGGACCTGTAGATTCCTTAACCCTTGAAGACCAGCATGGTGTTCAACACATTGCAAAGGAATGTGTTGCCCACCCTGTGGTCCTCAAAGGGTTAACATAAGTGAATGAATACTGAGGGGTAGTGGATGTTCAGGCATTTTGCAAAGCTGTTTAAGATATTTATTACATATCTGGTATTTAACCCTATGAATGCTAGAGAGGTCTACAATGAATTCTGATGCAATGCGCATGCAAGGGATTAAAACCTTTACAGCAGGACCCAGTGATTCCTCCAAATCACTACAGTCAGGGTGGGGTATGGAATCCATGTATGTGT
Organism: Rhinophrynus dorsalis; assembly: GCA_037306005.1. Classification (NCBI taxonomy): domain Eukaryota; kingdom Metazoa; phylum Chordata; class Amphibia; order Anura; family Rhinophrynidae; genus Rhinophrynus; species Rhinophrynus dorsalis. The sequence continues at coordinate 20,553,417 of CM074728.1, forward strand.
TTCTCTAGCATCCAAGGGGTTAAAAAACTTTACAGCAAACCCAGTGGTTCCTCTAAGGCACTACAGTCAGGGTGGGGTAGGAAATCCCTGTGTATATGTGTCTCCTTAGTATCCAAGGGGTTAAACAGTTTACAGCTGACCCAGTAGTTCCTCTAAATCATTAAAGTCAGGGCTCGGGTAGGAAATCCTGACTGTATTATTACCCAATCACCACACGATCCATGAGACACAGAGATCATACAGAGAGTGCATATTAAAGTCTAGAATAGGAATAGCAGAGATCCCCCAGTAACCCATTAACAATTACTATTAATGTAAATGTATAAAGCACCAGCATAATGCATTAGGCAGGGCTCAAGTGTCATGTCCTCTGCAAACCTAGCAATAGTGGTTTGTGTATTTAACACTTCAGTGTAAATCTGAACCAGTTTTGAATTAACCTTTTAAGGATCCTCTGGTTCCGCCCAGTTAGCAGTGAATGAACTGAGCATAAAAAGACTTCTGTTTGCAGATTTCTCTGCTGTCACCCACCCTTTTTTTTTATTGTGGTAATGTCATGGGCGTCACACACACAGGCACAGTGAAAAGTCCCATTTCTGTCCTATTCAAGCACATTCCGGTACTCTGCCACAGCCTGACACACCCCGGACAAAAGTATATACCATAAAACATCCTAAACACCAAATACATAACCCAATCGACTAGCTCAGCCTTATAAAAAGTTAAACATTTTCCTTTAAACACGCAAAAAAGCAATAACTATTCTGTAAAACGGTAGAGAAACGAAACAGAAAAAAATTATTCTTAGCCTTTTTTTGACACAGAGGAATAGCTGTGCTGATACTATCCCGCTCTTAAAGGAGAACAAACACAATATAATAATCACCACCAACTACCTTTATTATGAAAAGAACCCCTTTTGATTGTTACCCTTGTTCTTTGGTTCAAGAGATAACATCTTCAAACGGCCCTGCATGTAATGTTCATGGAGGGGGACATGATAAGCTGCTACCAGAAACCCAGGACCTCAAATTCTGCTTTTGATACAATGGCTATAATAATCCTTTAAAGGGATAGTAATGTTTCACAATAAAAGCAGCTCCAATTAATCTTCACAGTATTTGGGCCATGGAGAGTTATTTCAATACTGTCAGAGTTGTAGTTCAAGAGTAATTGAATGATAAAGTATCCCCCTCCCGCCCCTTTTACTGATGTAATACTGCTCATCTCAGAGCAGAAGGGTGGTGCTCTGATGGATTACAGAGAGGGACAAACTTGAGCATAAGGAAAAACCTGTCAAGGAGGGCAGGGTTTTCCTTATGCTCACAGTAAGAAGATTGTCGCTTGCTGAGTGAGAGCTGTCCAGTTAAATGACCAGAATTCCACATCTGAGAGGAGGCAGCTTACACTAGGTAAAAGGGGCGGGAGGGGGATACTTTATCATTCAACTGCTCTTGAACTACAACTCTGACAGTATTGATATAACACTCTCCATGGTCAAAATACTATGAAGATTAATTGAAGCTGCTGTTTTGGTGAAACATTACAATCCATTTAAGAACCAGAGGATGTGCAATGCATTGCTCTGTGTTGTACCTCCTGTCTATAAAGGGTTAAGAAAACTCATGCACTCTGCCTGCTTCAGTCTGAAAACATTGACAGCAAGATTTTTGCTCTTGAACCAGACGCAAGGACAATATTCATAGAGGGCATTAGGATTTCCTTGGCATAGTAAGGGTAAGTGGGTAATTATTAGAAGTTGTTCTCTTTTCATTGCAAGCTGTTTGGGCTATATTAAGAAAACCCTACTTTTAAAGATGTATTGTGAAAATAGAGATTGTTGGGCTTTTCTTGCTGAGTAAAACAAGGCTACTCAATACTGGTAGATGTTACAGCCAAAAGGTATTACTTCCCATACTATTTATTGCTATTAACAGCTCCTCCTGGTGTCCACAGTGTCACATTGAGATCCGAGCCTTAGACTACATCTTGCTGTGGAATGCAGTAGTAATAACTCCACTACATTGTGTTCTAGCTTGTTTTCTGTTTTCATCTGTCACGTACATTTACTGTGGTTCGTATTGTGACTGTTTTCTTTAGAATATTTATAGTAGCATTTGTACCTTTGTAGGGATTTTTTTAGCAGTGTTTTGTACACATACACACCAAAATCTGTTCTTTGCATACAAAGGCCTGTCTGCTTCACTAGTCTATAAGGCAGGTATGTCAAACATGTGCCCACTAGGTAATAAGTGTGGCCTCAACAAGATTTCTTAAAATAACTGGAGTATAGTCATCCTGATCCAAATTCCATTTTAGGTCTGCTCTCACCTTCCAGAGCAGGGATAAGCAACCTTAGGCTATGCAGCTGCTGGCTGGTTGGGAATGACGAAAGTTGTAGTCTTCAGCAGCTGGAGAGCCAAAGGTTGCAAAGCCCTGTTCTAGAGGTAAGTTAGAGGCTCATTATCAGAACAGACCAAGCAGAGCAGCAAACTCTTTTACATTTCAACCCTCTCTTCCACGCCTCCCCAAGAAATGAATAGTGCAGATACCATTGTACAGCACTGCGGAATAAGATGGCGCTATATAAATAAATAATATTAATTATAATACCAGCGGCCATTGTTGCGGCCCTCATCAGAGTGAACTGTATGCTTCCCTTTGTTGTACTTGAGTTGACACCCCCTGCTGTATGGTATTGGGACTGAAAGCGCAGATGTCACTAGGGCAAGATGTCCGCTCTACGTCTTGCTGTCAGTCCATGAAGAATAGAGATTTCTCTTTAATCCGGTAAGGAAATGGAGGACTTGACATATGAGGAACAACTAAACAAACTTAGTTTATTTACTCTAGAGAAAAGACGACTAAGAGGAGACCTTATCACATTGTACAAGTATATAAGAGGTCCATACAAGGATCTCTGCAGTGAGCTATTTATTCCAAGGCCTGATCAGGTGACCAGGGGACACCCCTCGAGATTAGAGGAAAGGAGGTTTAAACTTCAGCAGAGGAAGGGTTTTTTTACGGTAAGGTGTGTTAAATTGTGGAATTCATTGCCCAGGAAGGTGGTTATGACAGATACAATGGATACATTTAAAAGAAGATTAGATACATTTCTTTCAAAAGGGAACATACAGAGTTACACTGTTTGTCAGTAGGCTGATCAGGAGGGTCTGATAAAGACTAATTTAATTGGTAGCAGGAAAGCTATAAAATTCTCAGTTACTGGGGTATGAGGAGAAGATTGAACTTGATGGACTTTTTTCAACCTAATTTACTGTGTTACTATGTAAGAATTCTGGCGACTAGCGCTACTGAGCAGCTAGTCGCCAGGTGGGCAATGATGTGATGCTATCTTATTATTGGGTGGTAGTTCCGCTTTAAAATGGGACTTTTAAATTGAATAGTAGCAAGCGCTCCAATGTGGTGCAAAGCAATATGCTTGAAACCTAGCTAGCATAAAACGAGTTAAAAGCCCCATTTAAAATCAATGTGAATTTTCATTAGTTCCCTATGATACATTTGGTTTGCCCTAGATTTGCTCCACTTTGTTTTGTTTTTTTTTTTGGTTTTTTTTTTACATATGACCCTAGATATATAAAACGGATCCCACAAATCTTGCCTCCTATAAATAAATCAACAGAATGATATAGACTGTTTTTGAGAATGGAGCTTTCATGCTGTTGGTTAGGTCTTAACGACAGATTTGTGGTTAGAAGGAATGACTGCTTTCTCACTGCACAACGCTTCCTTCCCTGTTCCCTGGTAACCTTATCGCTTGTTTGCTCCCCAAGGTCACATTGACCTGAGAGCTGCAGAAATCACCTGCTCACTTCAAATCAGTATAGTGGAGCCATGCAACCTGTTCACTTCAAATCAGTATAGCAGAGATCCGTTTTCTTATTGAACACTAACCTTGACAGGAACAAAAAGTCACTCTCTAGGTATATGGTGCACCAAATAAACTGTAGAAGATGACAGAGTTGCCTGTTACTTGACCAAAGTATCTGTCATAACCCTTTGAATGCAGGGCAATGCAAAATTTTGCTTTTTGAGAGGAAAATAAGAATAGTGGATGGCACAGTTATCTCTTATCTGCGGTCAAAGGCAGATTATCCATTCTAGCGAGAAATATTAGCTGAATGGCTCTTCTCTGATACAATAGATATTTCCAGCTGGTCAATTCTGCAGTCACATCTGACGGGAGGTGAGGGGTGGAGTCTGGAATACACAGGGCCACCTACGCTTTACAGGATACTTGTCATAGGTATTATGCTGGGTACATATATAAAAATACATAGTTATTCCTAGAGCTCACGATCAGAATGACCATAAGTAGCACATCATGCAGATCAATTTCTATAAATATACATCACACTTTTACCAAATTCTTCACAGGAGAACCATGACACCCTAAGCTAGTGGTTATGGCAACCAAAAAGACATGGCACCCTGACTGGGAACAAGGTATCTAATCTTAAAGGTCATCCCCTTGTTTTTATGCTCAGGTCTTTGAGTAAACAGTTCCCCAGAGAGTGTATTGTATTGGCCTTGAATATATTTATAAAATAGTGACCATATCACTTCTTATATACCTTTCAAAGTAAACAAACCTAGTTTTTACAGTTCAGTAATGTCTGTTTTAAAGGGATAGTAATACTTAAAAAGTTTATCCCCCTGAGTAGAACAAGGGCACACCCACCTCTCGGCAGTGGCAGTACCATTGTTTTACTCATGGGGTTAGAGACTACAAAATATATATATATATATTTTTACATTTTAAGTATTACTATCACTTCAAGAATAGATGACCCAAACTGTACACCATATTCTAAATTAAGTTTTAGCTTTTGAACGATATTCCTGTGCATCTATACCCATCTTTATACAGGATAGTACCCTATGGGCTTTATCAGCAGCTGAGTGACACTTCACTAATAGTTAATCAGTACTCCCAAATCCCTCTATATTGAGGATTCCCCAAGTAGTTTTCTGTTTAGTGTATGTGTATCATGCTTGTTTCTGCACACCAAATACATAACCTTACATTTATCTATATTAGATCTCATCTTCCCCTTTCCTTCCCATTCTCTAAATTTATACAAATATTTTTGTAGAGAAAAAAAAAACATCCTGGTCTGTGTATTTATTTACACAAGCGTACGTCATCAGCAAAGACTGAGACATTTGTTTCAATACCTACTGATAGATCACTATTGAATAAAGTAAAACACATTGAGCTGGTGACTGAACCCGAGGCACCACATTTACAGCATTAGAGTAGCTTGAACATTTTCCATTTACAATAACTCTGCATTCTCTCTCTTAACCAGTTTTCTATCCTAGCACGTATCACCTCCCAAGCTGATCATAACTTCTATAAAGGAAGCGTATCATAGGTATCATCCAAGCATATAACATCCACAGCTATATCTTTGTCCAAGTTACCATTTATCATTTCATTGAATACTAGTAAATTAGACTGACATGTCTTATTCTTCATAAAATCAAAACCAAACTAATTATACTGCTGTTCATCACTTAGTCTTGAATACAATCCTTTAGTAGCCCTTCTAGTACCTTACCACTATCAAACTTACAGGTCTACAATACTTAGGTTTAGATCTTGTTCCCTTTTCAAATAATGGGACTACATCTGCTTTCCCCCAGTCACAGGGCACTACGCCGGATGAGAGTGACTCTATAAATTAAGTATAATGGCCTTGCTATAACTGAACTAATTCTAAGGACCCTGTGATGTATGCCATCAGGTCCAGGTGTTTTATTCACCTTAATCTTTTCAAGTCTGTTTTGGCCTTTGTCCTCAGTAAGACATGTGCATGATGTAGGAAATGCTGTGATTTTCTCTTTGCCCAAAGCCGATTAATAAACATGCTATAGATGGAAAGGTGCACTGACAGCATGGTTTCTCTTACATAAGTCGAGATATTAAGTTAGTAACACTGAACACAGAGATTAGTCAACCTACGTACACACTAGCTAATACCTCTTGTTCATACGTGGAACTTTCAAAATTAGCTGGTCCTAAGATATTTGAGTTTTAGCTGCAAAGAACATAAATTCTAAGCAATATGTCAGTGTTTGCTCTAACTTGGAGGGGCTTCATTCAGTCCTCATGAAACTATTACCAACGTAGAGATACCACTGCAAGATGACACACAAGACAAACAGGACGTCTCCCTCTGCCTTTCTGGTAGAAACTGTACCAATTTAAAGAGTAAGCAGTTGTTTGGTTCAGATCAAATGCTAGGTAACACTGAACTCTCTCAAACTAAGAATTTAGCCCTACACCCTAAAGCGCTGAGATTTGCATCAAAACCCTGAGTCTCAGGGGAAAACCTTGAAAGTTCTCAGGTATGCCATGTTATGTATACTCAAGTACAATGCAGACAGACACACACCACAAACCCATGTGTTTGCACTGGGCTATCCAATATACATGTCCACTGGAATTCTGTAGCCAGCACAGCTCTGGGAAAGGAGAACTAGGATTACACGATGTAACAATTGTAGACATGAGTGGAGGGGCATTGAATTGTTAGTTAGCACTGCAGTGGTTTTTAACATCTTGAGGACCAGATGGGTACACAACACAATGCATAGTCCTCTGGTCCTCAAGGGGTTAATATTTTGGGATCTATGTATAAAGAGAAGCAATTATGGGGCACAACAACTAACTGCACCCTAAGGAACAAAAACATCCTCACTGATTTGAATGGTGCTTCCAACCCTGTGGATGATAGAGGTCTCCATAGCACTGCAATGCGTTGGAGACCTTGCCAGCAGTCAAGGGGTTATTTTATTAATATAGCAGACTTGTTTGGTCATGGAATGGCTCTAACTGTGACTGATATATACATATGCCCAAGTGCAAAATGGGCGGAAATTACACCAATGCCAGCTGGATGTGCAACATACTGTAAATCAATGCACTGCACATTTAGACCCTGACACACAAAGCGTTATCCCCTGGAGTGTTAGACACATTGTGTCCTCTTCCCAATGATCTGGGGCAAATAATATGGTCTGCTACATGTGAGGCCTGGTATGAAAACTCATCAAGCTACCGCAAGTTTAAAAAGAACGCTAACTCCAAATAATAACCCTCCACGTATACTGGGCAGAAAATCCTAATAACCATTATGAATCAATATATTTATTCAGTATAGGGGATCACGCCAACTAAAGTCCACCCCACCTAGTTAGGCGATCTAGCGATAAGCTTAACAATCAAACTGTTATGCAGAATAAAGACCGCGTTAGTCAGGAATCCTTCCTCAGCTAACAGTGATGGCCAGGCAACAGCACTCTAGAGGCATTTGAGCATCTGTACAGTCAGTCCCTTCATTACCTTAAGGTACCATGCAGCACCTCCTAAGGGAGATGGGACTGACGGCACAGGTGTCTGTAAGCAAAGATGTCTGCGCTGTTGCTTGGCCATCAGTGTCGGCTGAGGTAGGTTTTTTTGACTAACGCTGTCTTTACTCTACATAACGGCTTGATTGTTAAGCTTATCGCTAGATGCCTAATTAGGTGGGGTGGACTTTAGTTGGGGTGATAGTTCCCCCTTTAAAATTAATTTTAATTAGTGTGGGAAATCATGTCCATGCAGACAGTATGAATCGTTGTTGCAAGATTTCCAGGTCCCCAAACACCTCCCACTGAACGTTTTCTATTGGAAGAGATTGGGTTCACCGAGTCCTGTGAAAAGAATCATGTCTAACATAAGATATCCAATACTACATTTTTATAGAACCAGCTCATACACAATTGATTTATAATGGCCAAACCAACCCTTTAAGGAGCAGAGGGATGTGCATCACACTTTGCATTGCAATGCACCGCATTCCCCTGTAGTCCTCAAATAGTTAATATAGGTGAACATGTATTATTGGGAGGGTTTAGTGTACCTCTAAGAGCGTAGTACTGTTTGTATCTAGGTGCAAGCACATTCTGCGAAGTCAGTGTAAATTAAAAATTATGGGAAACTGCTATAATTTGGAGTATTCATTATAGCAGAGGGGGGAAAACAGGCATTAACCCCCCCCACCCCGTTTGCCAGAGAAGTCTCCACCACATTGCAGAGCAATGCAATGATGTTCAGTGGGTAAAGGGGGCCTGATAATATAATACTCCTTGTCCAGGGCCCAATAGTGGCTTAAAGCAGCAGCAAACTTATTATGGAAAAGTGCGTTATAGTGTTTTTCCTACTGAGTAAAACAAGCTTAATGTCACTGCTGAGAGATTTTCCATTCAAAAATACATATTTTTTTCAATCAACAAAGCCAACTAGTGTCTAACACGCAATTTATGTTTTATAACTCACTCTGTGGGAGAACTTTAGTCTCCAACTATGGATCCTTGAAGTAAACGAAAGGGACAGAAGCATCTGGTGGCCACCGTAGAGCACTGCAGTTTAATGTTAATAATGCACATATGAGCTGTAATTACTTTTGATTTAAAAAAATAAATCTCCTAGTAGTGGAAGTAATTTTACATAGTAGGAAAAGCTCTACTGCTCCTTTAAAACTGCCCTGATCATCATTATTACACTTGTCTATATGTTCGTTAAAGGGGAAGTTTACCCCCTTCACAACTTTGCCTAAATCGTTTCATTATAAATGATAAATAATGAAAAGTGTATCCTTTTTTTTAAAAAATCCGCTCGTTTGGAGAAATTAAATGTAGCTCTGTACCTACTTCCGGTAGACCGTGTTGACCAGATCTGTACCGCAGTCTGAGCTTCTATCCAGCCTCCTCTGATGACGGAGGCTGTCTGCCTGTAAGCTGGAGCGCTCTCATTGGCCAGAAATCGATCTCTGCCAATGAGATCACTCCAGCTTATAAAGACAGACAGCCTCCGTCATCAGAGGAGGCTGGATAGAAGCTCAGACTCCGGTACAGATCCGGTCAACATCGTCTACCGGAAGTAGGAACAGAACTACATTTAATCTTTTAATTTCTCAAAACGAGCAGATTTAAAAAAAAAAAAAAAAAAAAAAAAAAAGGATATACTTTTCATTATTTATCATTTATAATGAAATGATTTAGGCAAAATTGAGAACGGGGTAAACATCCCCTTTAACGGTTTGCGTTTTAAGATATATTAGACTGTTAGCTCTCTGAACAAAAAAAAAACAACAAATCCTTATGTAAAAAGGCAAAGTGGAGCAATTCTGGGGTAAATCAACCACAGTGTAGAGAACACGAGTTCCCTGTAGCTTTAAATAGAACCTTTATCCCACTGAATGCTAGAGAGGTTGCCAACGCATTTCAAAGCAAAATGGTGCAGGCCTCTCTGGTATGCAAAGGTTTAAAAGTCCAGTCCAATGAGATTTTTATTTGTCTCCTATGGTGTAGCTGGTTTACTCCTGAATTGTTTAAACCTTTTTTTTTTATAGAGAGCAAACTTCATCATTATTTGTATTTCCTATTCAAACTCTGACCTCTTTCAGTGCAACTGATGTAGCCTCACCACAAATCCATCAATTCTTCCTTAATCGCCAACATCTAGTCAAGTTCCCCGGCACGTAATTGCTTTACAGTAATATTAATGATTGTGGTTTGACCGTTGCTACCTTCCCTGGTTTGAACAGATCAGCTTCTGCTTTTCAGGCAGCCCAGAAACGTGCGCATTTCACTCTATGCCACCAGGTATCAAACAGGAAGTAAACTGTGTGTGTGTGTGTGTGTGTATGTGTGTGTGTGTATGTGTGTGTGTGTATGTGTGTGTGTGTATGTGTGTGTGTGTATGTGTGTGTGTGTGTGTATGTGTGTGTGTGTGTGTGTGTGTGTGTGTGTGTGTGTGTGTGTGTGTGTGTGTGTGTGTGTGTGTGTGTGTGTGTGTGTGTGTGTATTTCTCTTACTAGGATTTTCTCCTTTTACTGTGCTACTAATCTCCATAATTAACTACTTTTCAGGACAACTAGGAAACGGACACCTCAAAACACTATTATTAATTTATGAAGTGCCAACAGAACTTGTAATGATACACAAGAGGGGGACAAAACATAAATGCACACTACAATTAAGGAATGATGGGTACAAGGGTGTTTACCATCAGTCAGGGGAGGGCTGGCCAGGGGGGCAGGGGAGCAATTGCCACCTGGACCGGTGGGCCACTGCCTCACTCAATCTCTCACTTGTTGCTGTAAATGGTGCTACACTAGTGATAGCTTACAACTGAAACGGAGTTACACAAATGATACCACAGAGCTACAATCCAAGCATAACCCATTTCCCATGCAAGCTCTATGGTACATCTAGTGTAACTTTTCTTACTACAGAGCTTAAAATGTATCAGTAGTGCAGCTCCAATTTTATAGCGGTGCTGTTATACCATCCCATGGTCAGCTCTGGTCAATTGACCATAAATCACCAAAGGATGGTGTAGCAACAGCGCCACTGTACAATTTCAGGCCATAAAAAAAATCAAGTTTGAGCTGCAATAAGTTTTAAATAAAGCACTTCTCAGCAGTGTGAGTACCCTTGTTTTACTGATGAAGGCAAGCCCTAAAATATATATATTTTTTTTCTTACATATTAAGTGTTACTATCCCTTGAAGCATGCAGAATGTATGAGCCACAGATGATTACGATGTGCAGTGGGTAGAGAATGAGGTTCCCATGGTCCTGCTGATTGAAGGTGTTAACTCTTTATTAGAAAAAAAAAAAAAAAAAAGCACAATGGTCAAATTCATTGGGGTCATTAGGATTCTGACCATAATAAGGTAAGTGGGGTATTATTATTAGGAGGTGTTCATTCTCCTTTATAGAGGACTTGCCATCTTTCCAAATCCTCCTCTCAGTGGAAGCTCCCATACTGAAAGGATTTACAGTTACTAATTAATTTATTCCACCCCTCTGGTGGAAACTGAAGGAGTAGGGAGGTGATCGTTTAGAGATGTGAGCAATTCATTACACAGGCTTTATCAGTCCGGTAAGAAAACATGGCTCTTCTCAGATTAGATCTGTCTACTATTAAATCAAAATCATCTAAAACTACTGAACTGAGCAAAATACACGGTATAAACAATTTGAATAAACAATTTGAATAAAAAATTTTAACGAAACTAAAAGCTGAGGAGACAGGCCGACATTCAAGGGGATCTATCACCCCTTTACAACTTTGTCTAAATCATATTGTTATAGATTGTATATAATAGAAAGTGAATAAACGTGTTTAAACAAAAACAAAACAAAAAAACGCTTGTTTGGCGAAATTAAAAGAATAAATACAGCCCTGTACCTACTTCGGTGCAGACTGCGGATAGCTGATCTGTGCCGGTCTGCCAATCTGCCTCTCTCTATCCAGCCTCCTCCAATGACGGAGGCTTCTTGTCTGTAAGCTGGAGTGCTCTCATTGGCCAGAAATCGATCTCTGCCAATGAGAGAGCTCCAGCTTACAAACAGAAAGGAGGAGGCTGGATAGAAGGAGGGAAGCAGAGGCAGAGTGGCAGATTGATGTACAGATCAGTTAACCACTCTGCCCGGAAGCAGGTACAGAGCTATATTTATTCTTTTAATTTCGCCAAACAAGCGTTTTTTTTTTTTGTTTGTTTGTTTTTTTTTTAACTTTATACACTTGTCATTATATACGATATATAACAAAATGATTTAGGCAAAGTTGTAAAGGAGTGATAGATCCCCACATACCTGGGAAGACTCCAGGTCTGATCAGGGGGTTCTCCAGTGAGTGGTTCATTTTTAGGCTCCGTATTTTACCCAGTAACCACTCCCACTTCCCCAGCCTCATTACTCCCTACGCTTTTCAGGGGTAATCATGCCTTTGCTCCTCAAAATCCTGAACACTCTGATAAGTCCTACCTACATCATGACACATTGTATAATTTGGACACTTCCACCCCTTTTGGAACGTTGGAGTCTGGGGACAAGAGGTTCCCAAGTGTTTGCTATCTGAGATTCGAGGCACTATAGGTTGTATTCGATAACATAGAGGGGTGGAGTTCTAAGACAATCCAATTGCACTACAGGGGACAAATGAAAATTCCACTAATTTAAATGGAACTTTGAAACCCTTTAATGAGAAGTTGTTCTGCAATATATTACAATGCAATGCTTTAGAAACCTCAAGATTTCAAGACTATAAGAGCCCCATTTAACTCAAAGGGAATTTAGAGATTTTTAGTTTGTTCCCTGCAGTTGGTTTGCTCTAGATTTGCACCTCTTCAGCTTCCAAAACAAGGCCCCCCCCTAGAATTTAGTAACAATAGGATAAGACGGCCTCTAGACTATTTACTATTATATTTTCCAATAATGCAAACCTAGTCACTTGCTTATAGCCTACTCTTGTAGATTTGTATTTCAAGAATGATATGTAAATGTGTGCTATATGAACACGCCCTGTATCTACCACCACATCTGGATTCATATCTCATATCTCATGTGCTCCCTGGGCATCCTATGCACTACCCATATCCACAGCTCCATTACTCATACTGTTCCCTTGCACATGTAATACACTTGGCTTATAACATACAAGCACAACCAAAATAAAAATATCTTAACATTTTGGATTCTAGACAGGTCTCAGACCTATAGTCTAAATGGAGTTAAGTAATGGCCAGTAAAATTATACATGAACAGGTAATTATACTGAAAAAATTAGTATATAAACTGGCCACTATAAATCAATAGTGTGTGTCTGATGCAAGGGCAGTGAGACTGCTTTGGCCACGCCCATAATCCAGATGTGTGTGTGTGTGGCCATATCTGAGACTCCCCATTGGCTGGGATGATAGGGACTGTAGCCCTGCACAGCTGGAAAGCCTCTGATAACCCCCACTGCTTTAGGCAGTTGTTTGCGCTGCTTTAGGAGAAATTATGCCTGGTCTACCATGCTTTCATTAACAAGAGTATGCTGCTATAATGTGGTGTTAAAACTCTTCTGTCTCTGTTTCCCTCCTTGCAGATACAAGATGGCCAATTGTTCATGTGTTTTATGGTGCATCTTCTGGCTCGTGGTGCTCATTTTCTTGGCCTGGCCCCTGAGCATCTTCCTTGGGGGTCTGTACGGGTTCCTAGCCCCTCTCACCACCTGCGTGGGACTGGATAAAGTCACAGACTTTCTGCTGCAGGGAGTTAACTTGGGCAGGACCTGTGCAGAAAATGCTCGCATCGGCAAATCCCTGTGCTGAACCTCTGGACGCTGGGCAGCCTGATCATCTCAAACCAACAGCACTTCCCAGCCACTGTCTGCATCTCACTACTTCCTTACTGAGGAATGGGCATGACTGCTGTACCTTCTAAAAGCAATGGAGGTTTAATCAGACACAATAAATGGTGCTAAGAGGAAACCAGAAGACACAGGAAGATTTCTCAAGTTATTAACTCTTTAAGGACCAGATGGTTTAGCAACCCATTGCTTTGCAATGCACTGCATATCCTGCTTGTCTTTAAACGGTTAAGAATCTCTTGCTAGAGAGGTCTTCAATGTATCAAGAAGCTAGCAATGGAGACCTTTCCAGTATTCAAGGGGTTAACATCAATGTAGATTTGACCTGTTATGTACCATTGCATGCTTATACCATACACTTTTTATATTGCTACTCAGAATAAATCAAAATCAGATTTATAATGTTATACATCTCAAATTCTTTACATTTTCTAATATTCCAATTGGTAAAACCAACAATTAAACTAGTGGATACTAAGGGATTTATGAATAAAGACACAGTGGAGCAATTGTGGGGAAATCAGCTACAGCAAGGGGATGAAATTCAGTCACGATTGCTATAAAAGAGGATTTTAGTCTTACCTGTTAAATCCATACAGGTTACTGGTAACTCTGGGTAGGTGATCTGCCCCTTTAAGTAGACAGGAACAATTCTAGAATTGTATGCAGGGGGTGGCGCATACCTTCCCTCCTTGGCTGCAGCTAGCCAACCAGCTCCAGTAAGACAATAACTATGACTAGATAGTAGAAGGGAAAGAAGACGCCTGTGAGCATGACCCCGAAGGACCCCCAAGGTCTGCCACAGGAGAGCCAAGTATGGTCCCTTGACAGGATGGGAGACCAGTAACCTGTATGGACTAAGAGAAAAGGATTTAACTGGTAAGACTAAAATCCTATTTTCTCCGTCGTCCAATACAGGTTACTGGTAACTCTGGGATGTCCAACCATTGAGTTTCCCAGAGGCGGGAAGTAAGGCAAGGACCAGGCGGCAAGGCCCCCAAAGTTACCAGAGCAGATATGAACCATCAGATCAGAGATAGCCCAACAAAACAATGAAGTGTCAACGGACACTGAACAGGGGTAACAATACCTCAAAACTGTTACACAGCACACTGAACTAGAGCCAACAGGGCTCAAAAGTGAAGGAAACCCCAAGAGCCGAAGAAGATCCTAGACAGGCAAGACTGCCTCCAGGATCTTCCTCTCAAAGCTGGCGTCAGCTGATGCCAGCACATCAACGCAGTAGTGCTTTGAAAAGGTGTGCACAGATGACCAAGTGGCAATTTTGCACAACTGATCAGTGGAGGCCTGATTCTTGTAAGCCCAAGAAGCCCCAATAGATCTAGTAAAATGAGCCGTGACCCGAAAAGGAACAGGCTTCTTTCTTAGCTTGTAAGCCTTACGAATAGTGGACTTGATCCAAGACGCAAGTTACTTTGGATGCAGGTCTCCCTGCCCTGGGGCCCTCAGGAATGACGAACAGTGCTTCAGACTGTCTAATGGACTCAGTGAGATGGACATAAAACGTGAGACAACGCACCACATCCAACAAGTAGAAATCCCTCTCCTTGTCAGAGGTAGGGTCAGGGCAGAAAGAAGTCACCACAATCTTCTGATTGATGTGGAACTCCGAAACCACCTTCGGGAGAAACTCCTGAGAAGTGTAAAGTACTGCCTTGTCCTTGTGAAATACCAAAAAGGGTGGTTTACAGGACAAAGCATGTAACTCCACGACACAACGAACGGAGACAATCGCCAGGAGGAAGGCCATTTTCCACGTTAACATGCGTAGAGGAATGGTAGCCAAAGACTCAAAGGGAGGGTGCTGAAGAACACCCAAAACCAAGTTAAGATCCCACGGAGGAGCAGAATACTTAAAGGCAGGACGAGTATGAGCAACGCCTTGAAAGAAAACCTTGACATCAGGAAGAATGGCAATGCGCCTCTGAAAGAAAACAGAGAGAGCAGAAGTATGAACCTTAAGAGAACTCAGAATGAGACCCTTATACACCCTGTCCTGCAAGAAGGCCAGGACCATAGGCAGATCAAATTCCTGAGACAGGTCCCTATCAGCACTCCAAAATAGAAAGTTCGACCAGACACAATGGAAGGCCTTAGAAGAAACAGGTTTGTGGGCACTAAGCATAGTAGCCACCACACCAGAAGAAACACCTTTCTTCTTCAGTATTGAGGATTGAATTTCCAAGCCGTCAAAGCTAGACGGTAACCCTGTAGAAGAAGATCTGGACGGCAAAGGAGCCGGAATGGCTCTGGTACTGACAGATCCAGAAGCTCCGGAAACCAAGCCTGTTGAGGCCTGTACAGAGCCATCAGAATGACTGGACAGCGTTCCAGTCTCAATTTCCGCAACACCCTGTGCAACATCGGGAGGGGAGGAAGGTCCGGCTGACCCCAGCACACCTGGATCACAAACCTCTGGAGTTCCCTGATGTGAGCCATGGCAAATGGAACCGCTTCTACGGTGGAGATGAATTTCCCCACCAGAGAGGACAGCTTCTTGGCTGGAACTGGATCTTGAGCCAGAACCGCAGAAACCCTGTTGGCGATATGGTGAGCTACCTTGTCCTTGAGAAACACCATGCTCTGCTGAATGTCGAAGAGAAGGCCCAAGAAGACCAGACGCTGGGATGGGACAAGATCCGACTTGTCCATGTTGATGATCCACCCGTGATGGGTGAGTGCATGAATGCAGTCCTGAACCTGCTGATGAAGAAGTTCCAAAGAAGGTGTCTTCAGAAGCAGGTCGTCCATGTATGGAGTGACTCTGATGCCGTTCCAATGGAGGTTGGACACTAAGGTTCCCAGGACACGATTGAAGACTTGAGGAGCTGTAGTCAGACCAAAGGGAAGAGAAGAAAACTGAAAGTGCCCTTGGTCGCAAGCAAATCTGAGATACTGCCGGCTCTCTGGATGAATGGCGATATGTAGATACGCGTCCTGAAGATCCAGAGAGGCAAGGAATTCCCTCTGGGACACAGCAGCAATCACCATCCTTAGGGACTCCTCGTGATAATGATTCCTGATCACGAAGGAATTGAGATCTTTCAAATCCAAAATGGGACGACAACTGCCGTCCTTCTTGGAGACCACAAAGAGGTTTGAGTAAAAACCCATACCTCTGTCCTGAACGGGAACCGGCTCTAGAACATCCTTGTCCAGAAGGGCCTGGATAGTGCCATTGAACAGATGGTGTTTCTCTGTGCCCTGGGTCATATGTGAAGGAAAAAAGTGTAAAGGAGGAAGAGAGATGAAAGGGATCATATATCCTTCTGCTACCACCTGTAAAGCCCATGGGTCCGCCACTGAATCCTCCCAGACGCTGTGGTAGTGACGCAGATGACCACCCACAGCAGAGTGGGGACCTGGGTTTGGCGAGTCATGCCGAAGGCGGCTTGGAAGCCTTAGGCTTGGAGGAGACCTTGGTCTTCCATTGCTGTTTGGGCTTGGAGGAGGCACGCGGAGCTGATAAAACTGCCTGGCTCGCCAGGCGTGTCTCAGTCTGAAAGGAACGAAAAAAGTGATTGAGAGGCGTTTTCTTCCTGGGGACCAAAGGCAGAAGTGTACTTTTACCCCCTGTGGCCTCAATAATCAGATCCTTAAGATCTGGCCCAAACAATGACATGCCTTGAAAAGGCAAGGAGAGCAAGGCTTTCTTAGAAGCGGTGTCAGCAGACCAGATCTTGAGCCAAAGAGCTCGTCTGCCAACCACAGACATGGTGGAAACCCTAGCCACCAAACGGATGGCATCAAATAAGGCAGCAGAAACATAGCGCTGGGCCTCAAAAATGGTGGCAAGAAGGTGCAACATATCTGAAGCAGGAGCGCCCTGATGGACAGTCAGGGTGAGTTGTTCAGTCCAGACCGCAATGGCCCAGTTAACCCATGCCACAGCGAACGCTGGACACATGGCAGTACCAGCAGTGGCAAAAATGGACTTGAGGGAAACCTCAAGTTTCTTGTCAGTCCAGTCTTTCAGAGCAGAGGTGTCTAGGCAGTAGACTTAGATAGTCTGGAAATAGGAGCATCCACTTTGGGGGGGGGGGGAATGAACCCACTAAGCAGGCGCCGCCTCAGAAAAGGGGTAAAGCTTGGCAAATTTCTTGGAAACAGAAGGTTTCCTGTCCGGGGATTTCCACTCTTCAGACACAAGGCGGTCAAGAGTGGGGTTAGGTGGAAAACAATTAAGGAGCTTTTTAGGCTCCTGAAACACATCAGAGGGATCTGACGAAACCTCCTGAAGTAAGGGAATGTTTAGGGTGGTCAAGGCAGCCCTGATCAGGCCCTCAGCCGAGGGTTCAGGATCAGACTCAAAGGGGTCCCCAAAAAACTGAAATGAGCACACAGCAGAACATTCCTCAGCATCTGAATCCACTAACAGTTTCTCCTCAGAGGAATCTGATAAGTCAGGTACTCCCTGCGGTTTGGGCAGGGAAGATTTGACTGAAGAGGGGGTCTGCCAGGAATGGAAGACCCCCTGTAACTGGGATGGAAAGAGTTGCAATGTAGACCGAAGGTCCCCAGTAGCAGCCTTGAACTCTTGCACCCAAACTGGCTCTAATGCATGGCTGGAGGTCCTTGGGAGACACTCAGGGGCATCAGAACATGCTGGGCATAAATGACCTGAGAATTCTCTAGACAACCCTGAATGACATGAGGAACAGTGCACAACAGGGGGACACTGAGACCCCAGAGTCCTTAGTCTTAGGCCTGGCCCCAAGCTCCAACGGATTAGACATTCTCACAGTGTCAAAAAAATTTATAGTATAAAGAATCACCCAATTACAGTGTGTAAGATTAAAGTTTCACCACAGAAATTGCTAAAATACACTCATCTGGCAGGCGAAGGGTTAATCTGCAGAGGAGAGATGGCGAGTCCAAGCCCTGCATAGGATACTCTTTCTAGAAAAGGCACAAAATGGCTGCCGTGGCGGGAGCCAATCAGAAACGAGCGCACGAAGCAAGAGCTCATGGAAAATGTAGTTTCCCTAGAAAAAGTACCCCAACAGTGCCCGAAGCCCCCAGAGCCCCCCAACACACTTGAAACATGAACCAGATGAAAGAGCAAGGGCAGACAATTAAAATGAGCCATCTCTGAAGTCGCTACGTTGAGCGGTTGCAGAGATATGTCCCAGAATGTGCAGTCCCATAGAAGTGACTGGAACAATGACGTCTATGCGTGCATTAAAGGTGCGGAACTTAAATTTTGCAAAGTTGAAAAGTAAAAAATAAAAGTACATGAAACATCACTAGAACATGTGAGGAGACCCAGAAAACACTGAACCCAGTAGGGAAAGTGTCAATAACCCCCAAAGATGCAAAACCAGCAGCTAAAGGGTTAAGTTACCACATAAACCTGCTCCAAAATACCCAACAGACATAAAGAAAAACCCAATGAGTGCAGAAGTGTGCAATAAGAACTCCAAAGGAAAAACCCCTGTGCGGAGGGGCACTGTGGGACATGTGGACCTGCAGCACTCAAAGGGTTGCTCACCTTTCCTGCAGATCTTCTGTCTTCAGACTACCATGTATTAAGAAGAAGCCTCAGTGGGCAACTTCTGAGGAAAGAACTTGAACCCAAGATTCCCCCCCCCAGGTCTTAAGGTCCACAAAAAGCACCTGGTTACTGAGCTAGCCACATCCAAGGGCATTGTCAGTTTTGGTAATCCGCCTAATGGTGGTATTCCATTTCCAATAGAAAAATTTCTAAAACTATAGCGGAACTGTTCTCTTGCCTGTGTCTTCACTAAGGAACAAATCTTACTGGAGCTGGTTGGCTAGCTGCAGCCAAGGAGGGAAGGTAGGTTCCATCCCCTGCATACAATTCTAGAATTGTACCTGCCTACTTAAAGGGGCGGATCGCCTACCTAGAGTTACCAGTAACCTGTATTGGACGACAGAGAAATAAGGTTTTTAACCCCTTGAATGCTAGTGAGATACCCACTATTGCAAAGTAGTATGTAGGAGAAGTAAAAGACCCAGACAGAAGAATGTGAATGTGGTGATTTTTTATTTGCTCCTTATGGTACAGACTGCTCCAGTTTTCCCTTTATACATATGCCTCCAGCTCAGAGATGTCCAAACCTTTTTCCTCAAGAGCCAGTGTGAGAAAAGTATACGGAATAAAGAGCCACATACTGCTAAAGTAATAGCATTAAAAACAAATGTGTGCTTTATATCTATATCTAGATTATTAGCCTGAGGGCCACCCCAAAGTTCTTGGTGCCCTAAGCAAACTATGACTTTTCCTCCCCCTTGTACCCTCTTCCCCTGTGCCCCACACCAAAGAGAGAGGGGCTCACAGGTGCGCACACCCACAAACATTTTGTGTCAAGGGTGGGGAGTACTCAAACCCCTGTGACCACAGAGACAAACCCCCAGTGACCAATCAGCATTCCTTAGTTCAGCAGAAGCAATTCTTGATCCTCCAAGTAGAAGACAGTTTGGATGTCCCTAGAGTCCCTAGAGTTAGGTCAGGTGGGTGGTGTCCAGAATGCATTAGAAGGGAAGCAGGTCTGCACGCACAGTTAAAACAGGAAAATAATCCAGTTCAACTCTTACTTTATTCCGTCTTATTATGTTTCGAAGGGAATTCTTCCTACAGCAGTCAAGTATACCCATTCTGCTTATTATTGCATTGTATCTGCAATTTCCTGGATATAGAGATGTTTATTAGGTGTCTAACTCTAGGCCATACCACCTCATACAAAACACTGGAATCAGCAGTTCTCAGTGGCTCATAAGGGTTACTAGACTTCATCAGACTGTACACTAATACAATTAGTAGGAGACTAGATCAAATATGTAAAACAAATAAAATAATCCGAATGCAGTTTGAAAGTCCCCTACCCAAGTGGGTTTTTCTGTTATCCAATTAAAAGCCAATGAAGCAATAGTGAAAAGGCACTCACCAATATTTGGGAAATTTCCAATGCTTTATTCACATATTCATGTAGTACAGATAGGCAGGAATGCTCACAGGCCACAAGACATTTTGGGGGAAACCCCCTTCCTCAATTCGGCCACTATACATATAGTGGCCGAATTGAGGAAGGGGGTTTCCCCCGAAACGTCTTGTGGCCTGTGAGCATTCCTGCCTATCTGTACTACATGAATATGTGAATAAAGCATTGGAAATTTCCCAAATATTGGTGAGTGCCTTTTCACTATTGCTTCATTGGATATTGTTGCTCTTGGTGGAGGTTAAAAGAGCGGTGTATGAGAGCACCCAATCGAAGAATTGTTAAGTTGAATACCGGGACTGAGTGCGGCTGTTCCAAACGTTACGTGTATTTATCCAATTAAAAGCCACTTGTTTTTAAAGTATAATCCCCCTTCAACTGGCTACCACAATGTTTATTACATGTTATTTAGTGTAGGGATTGGGGGAAGGGGGGGTTCTTCAGAAACCAGACTGTAGAGTGCAACTCTCTCTGCCCTAATATGCCCAGACTACTATACTGGGTAAAAGACAGTCCACAGGCACCAGAAATTCACATCTCATCTCCTGTCACTGGTTCCTGCAGACAGGAGCAGAGAGGCAGGACCTGAGTATACGTTTTAATGCAGTGCATGCTGGGACTTTACGGAGAGTCAAGTGTTAGTACACTTGTTTAATACATGCTCTGATCAAAACACTGACATGGAGCATGTTTCCAGAAAGACCCAACATGTATTGCATTAAGATTTGAACACAGGGCCCTCCTCTCTGCAAGTGCCATTAGAAGACCTACCATCACAATCCTTAGGCCCCAGAACTACAGCCTCCAGGGCATACATACATGCATGCTGAGTAGCCAGACAACAGCTACTCTCATCTAAAGGTATTGTGGGGAGAAGCTTGGACCAGGCCAGCTAGCTAGTTATGGACATGTTTCATTGCTTACACTTAATGTCCTTGGTGTTCATCCTCTCTGATGCTGGGGGGCATTAATCTTTTAAGGACCAGAGGGGTATGTGAAACATTGCAAACCAATGTGTTCTACACTCTTATGGTATTTAAGGCATCAGTTTAAGTTTTAGTTGCAGGTTATGGCCTAGTGAGCAGGACCAGCCAGCCAATTACAGTAATAACCAGGCCAGCTGTGCTGCTTGCTGAATTTAATAAACAAACCTAAGAGGCATGGTATTCTATCCCTCAGTGAACTAATGATGAACTTAACGGCACAGCACCCCCTGCATCTCAGTGCCATAGGTAACTTTGTGCATCTCTACCCTGGAATCCAAAACTGCAGATCTGCTTGTATACCCTTAGGCGGGGCAAACAAACTGCAAGGCTGGCCCCCAGGGTGAGCCCCCGAAGGGCTGAATAGGGGGCTTACAATCTGCAATATTGTATCTTTAACACAGACACGCACTTGTATGTGTATTATATATATATATATATATATATATATATATATATATATATATACTAGTTGAACAGCCCGTTACACGGGCCACAATGCCTCTGGCAGCCGGTCGCGGGGCAGTCACGCGCAGCAGAGACTGCCCGCACCACTGCTGATACAGAGCTGGACGCTCCTTCGGAGTGCCCAGCTCTGTATCATCTGCGGCACGGGCAGTCTGTACTGCGCATGACTGCCGCACGCGCAGCAGTGTCTACTGCGCATGTCGGGCGTTACACACAACTTAGCGAATTATTATATAGGACATACATATACACACACACACACACACACACACACACACACACACACACACACACATACATACATACATACATACATACATACATACATACATACATACATACATACATACACAAAAACACAATCAGTATGGTAGTGGCATAAAAAGAAAAAGTGGTACTCGGCCCCTAGCGAGAACACAAATTATACTTAGATATATTTTCCAGCATGAGACAGCACTCAAAGACAGTTGAATAAGGCACAACGAAGTTTAATGAATCATCATTATCCAACACAGTCAAAGATTTTCGGTCCCTACTTGGACCTTCCTCAGGGCTCTTTCATGCTAGAACATACAGCTAAGTATACATATATATATGCAGAGATAAAGGTAGGATGCACTCACTGTTCAGAAGGTATCAAGGTGACCTGGGTGCTCATCAGCAAGAGAGTGATATTCATAAACTGTTGTATATGTAGAAAGCACTCACAGGAACATTTTTAAGTGAAGAACAGGTGGTTTATTCAATCAACGTTTCAGCCAGCACTCATGGCCTTTATCAAGATATCACCACAGTGTACACACATACTTTTTATACCCCAACTACAACACCACGTTAAGAATTGGTGCCAAGGTAGCGTTCTTCACACAAAACCTGACGGCACCAATGAGAGTACAGTACATCAGAATATGCATATAGTAACGAAATAACAAGAAACATCAAAAGGGTATGTGTTAAAATAAAGTGAAAAACAAAACATGCTAGTAGTGTATATAAGTTATATTACATTCATAAAGGTAAAAAACATCAATGGAATGTGTAGCCTAAGATCTCAACTATGAGGTGCAGCACACATAAAACATAAGACTACTGTATAGCGGTCTTATGTTTTATGTGTGCTGCACCTCGTAGTTGAGATCTTTGGCTACATATTTAATTGATGCTTTTTATCTTTATGAATATGTCATATAATGTATATACACTACTAGCATCTTTTGTTTTTCACTTGATTTTAAACACATACACTTTTGGGGTTTCTTGTTATTTTGGTAATATCTGCATATTCTGATGTACTGTACACTCATTGGTGCCATCAGGATTTACGTGATGAACGCTACCTTGGTGCCAATTCTTAATATGGTGTTGTAGTTAGGGTATAAAAAGTATGTGTGTACACCGTGGTGATATCTTGATAAAGGCCACTAGTGCTGGCTGAAACGTCGACTGAATAAACCACCAGTTCTTCACTTAAAAATGTTCCTGTGAGCGCTTTCTACATATACAACAGTTATATATATATATATATATCTCATGGTATCATGGGTTGATGCCTTATTGTGGCAGGAGTGTTTGCGTGTGTAAAAGAAACCAAGAGCTATGTGATTGGGAGCATATATTCCTGGCAGGGTCACCCAAGGTGGACAGATCAAAGCTAAGACACCAGACTAAATCGATCCAAAATTTGCCAACCTGCACTGCATCAGCGTGGCAGATTATGGTCCATTCCCTCAGCATAGCTTCACAACAAAAACAATGGCTCTCATTCCCTGAAGGCTTGAAAGCTACTTCCTACAGCAGTGGGAAGACCAGCTCAGTGACAAAGGGAATTCGAATTACCAGAATCTATCAGACAGCCTTTGGTCTTTAGATATTTGAAAGCTTAACATTTCATCTAGGAGTATGGTGTCACGCTTAGAGGAAATTGTACACAACATCAATTGGGACTAAAAGGCTTATGTGAGACTAGCAAAAAAAGATGAAGATTTGGTCAAATTAGAAGATGGATACTGGTTATATTATAAAGGAAACAATGATGAACGATATGCTTGAAATTGATTACTTAGTTGTAAAAGTAGAAAATATTTCTGAAATAATCTCTTCCTATGCTATCAAACAAGGAATAGACAGAGCTTACATCAATATTCACCAATCAATCAATATATGAAAATGCAACTGCAACAATACTGGTCAACAATGAAGAAGTTCAGATCAACATAGAGAAAGGCAGCCAACGAGGAGACCGAATCTCCCCAAAACTATTTCCTGCTTGTTTAGAAGACATTTTCAGCAAACCAGATTGGGACAAAAATGACTCGAGGTCAATAGGGACTATCTAAATCATTTACATTTTGCAGACAATATCATACTCTTGGCTAGTAGTCCTGAAGAACTGTAAGAATGCATTGAAGAGTTACAACAGGAAAGCAAGAAGAATATCAACAAAAAGCAAGTCATGTTTTACAAATTTACCATAGCAAGGAAAGTCCCAGCAGATGGACAAGATCTAGAAGTTGACAGGTATGTTTACCTTGCACAGGAAATGTCAACAGATGGAAATACCAAAGCCATACAAATACTTAATGTTATGCAGAGAAGTATGAAGTGTTGAGTTCTAGAGATAACAAAGAGACCGAAAAATGTATGCATGTATTTGTCAGCAAACAGAGGTCTGTGTTATCCAAGTTCAGTTCTCAATGGCCACCAAAAGACTAGGATGTAAGGATTTCCCTGATTAAGCACAGGTGAGGTAATCAGTGGCTCATTCATTTTGACTGACTCACCTGTGCTTAAGCAGGGAAACCCTTAAATTCTGCCCTGTTGGTGGTCCTTAAAGGAGAACTATCACCCCAAATAAAGTCTCCCCCCAACAATTACCCATCTAGCAATCCTACTTCTGACGGCCAGACAACAGCAAAGACATCTTTACTTACAGACATCTGCGGCCTGCGCTGACAGTCCCAGTCTCCTCTAGGAGGCGTGGCATAAGGGACTGACTGCGCACGTGCGCGGATTCCTCTAAACATTGTTGCCTGGCCTTCAATCTCTGCAGAAACAGGATTTCTCAGCAAAGCGGTAATTATGCTGGATAATACTAGTATTGTTAAGCTTATCACTAGATGGGTAATCGTTGGGGGAAGACTTTATTTGGGGTGATAATTCCCCTTTAAGGACTGAACTTGGCCAGCCCAGGTCTGTTACATCACTGAAATAGTAAAGCTCCCGAAATGGAAACAGGTAGGCCACATAGCAAGAAGACCTGATGGTAGATGGACAAATCAAAACTTGACATGGATTCCACTTGCTACTAAATGCAGAAGAAGAAGACCAAAGACGAGATGGGTAGATGAAATTACCAAATTTGTTGGTACACAGTGGCAACAAAAGGCACAGAACCAAAGTTGTTGGAGGCTTGTTGAGGAGGCCTTTATCCTGCAGTGGATCGACAATAGCTGCTGCTGATATATATTATATGTATATATCATACACTACAGTTCAAAAGTTTGGGGTCACTTAGAAATGTCCTTGTTTTCCATCAAATGAGTTGCAAAATGAATAAGAAATACAGTAAAGACGTTCACAAGGTTAGAAATAATGATTTTTAATTGAAATAATAATTGTGCCCTTCAAACTTTGCTTTCGTCGAAGTATCCTCCATTTGCAGGAATTACAGCCTTGCAGACCTTTGGCATTCTGGTAGTCAATTTGTTGAGGTAATGTGAAGAGAGTTCACCCCATGTTTCCTGAAGCACCTCCCACAATTCGGATTGGCTTCATGGGCACATCTTACGTACCATAAGGTCAAGCTGCTCCCTCAAACTTTTGAACAGTAGTGCATATATTTTATTATATATCAAAATATCTTAACATTAAAAAGGAGTTCAAACGGAAATGGGCAGTTCACATAGCAAGAAGACCTGATGGTAGATGGACCAAACTAGTTTTGGACTGGATTCCACTTAAAGAGATAGTAATACTTAAAATTAAAAAAAAATTATGTTGTAGAGTTTATCCCCCTAAGTAAAACAAGAGTACTCCCACTGCTGTAAGGTGTTTTATTCAAAAGTTATTACAGCTCAAAGCTGAATTTTTTAGGTGCAATATCACAGTGGCCTGAAATTGTACAGTGCGGAACAGAGCTGTCCATAGGATCGTGTAGCAACAGCGCCACTGTACAATTCCAGGCCACTGTGATATTGCACCTAAAAAAAATTCAACTTTGAGCCGTAAAAACTTTTGAATAAAACACCTTTCAGAAGTGAAAGTATCCTATTTTTACTCAGGGAGATAAACATTACAATGTATATTTTTCACATATTAAGTATTACTATCCCTTTAAAAAGTCTGACCACTCCTTCCCTAATGTACAAAGGTAGATGGTGTTAAAAATACTGATGTCTGGAGGAGTGGACTGCAACAAATTAAATCACCCAAAGAAAAGATATATACACCTAATGATAGTGAAATAAAATGTGCAACCATAGTGAGAGTTGCTTATAAAGAGTATGTAAATGTGATAAAAAAATGACATGCTATATTTTACATATGCAAAACAGCACTGTCAACCATTGCTTTATATCTACATACAAATACAGTTGAGATTGAGATGACATTCTCGCTTGTGTTTCTCACTGATAATATACAGGAAACAAGTGAACATTTAGGCCCGGACTCATCGAGATATAATTAGAGCAGCTTATCAGATATGGTTTTCTTCATTGTGATCACTGACACATGCCTTCAGATATTCATCTTTGACAGATGATATTTTGCTGCCTTCCATACTCCTTGCCATAGACTTGTATGAGGTCCACTGGCCTGAAGCTGGCAGATGGAAATGAAGGACAAGTGCTTAATAGGATAGAGAAATGAATAAATAATTGAATGGCTAAAGTGCAATTGTAGATTGGGAAAAGCAGACATACTATAGAGAAACTTAACAGAATCTACAGAATAAAGTAAGCAAGGACTGATCAGATCTGTTTCGAAACATGAAATGTGATCTGACAATGTATTACTTTTCTAGCAGCTCAAACACGCAAAAATATTGTAATGGATACCAAGCAATCCAACAACTCCTACACAACCTCTCCCCTATAACTCTCGTTAGATCATATAACTAGTCCCTAGAACGCCTCCCACTGGACCATTTAACCAATCCCTCTGTTCCCATTAGTCTGTACTTCATATATCATCTCCCTATAACTCCTCCTTTTGATCCATATAATTTCTCCCTATAGCTACTATTGCAATCACTCCGTTTTGCCTCTTTCTTGCATTCATATGGCTTGACATTATCACCCAAAATGAATAGGGTTCATATCTGTTAATATATTGCATTCCTAACCAACATTTGGAAAAAAAAATATTTCTTAGGTACATAAGCCACAAAATATGTGAAAAACTTGTTTTTGCAATGCACAGGCAGGCATCCGTGCATGACCACATGACCCCTGTTTGCTTACACAAGCTCCTAAGCATTGATAAGGGCTATGTGTTTACTTCAGTTATGTTAAAAATACATATATGAATTGAACTGGGTCAGTTTTACTTTCCAAGCAGTTATCCTCACAAGACGCCTCCTGTGTCCATTATAAGTCATTCTATTGCTTCATATAACCCCTACATATAAAGCCTAATTTTGCTATATACAAACTCTCTGTATATTCCTCCAATTCCTGCATACAATATATCCTTCTAACCCTCCTATCACTTTATATAATACCGCCCTCTGACTTGCTCTATTGCTCCATATTATCCCGCCTCTGATTTCCCTATTGCTCCATATAATCTCTCCCTCTGACTTGTCCGATAGCTCTATATTATCCCGCCTCTGATTTCCTTATTGCTCCATATAATCCCTCTCTCTAACTCCTCCTATTGTGTCAATAAACTCTCACTAGAACTACTGTTCAGTATAAGCACTCCCTATATTTCCTCTTATTATGATATGAAGATTATATTTGTACTAAGAGCCCGTTACACGGGCAACAGTACCACTGCCAGCTGGTCGAGGGGCAATCATGCACAGTAGAGACTGCCCGCGCCGCGGCTGATACAGAGCTGGGTGCTCCTTCAGAGCGCCCAGCTCTGTATCAGTCACATCACGGGCAGTCTCTGCTGCACATGACTGCAGCACACGCAGCAGCGCCTACTGCGCATGACTGCGTCATTACAAACTTTGTAGCAAATTATTACATAGGCGGCCATGCTATTTTGGCTCTGAAGACGAGCCGTCCGGTCCCCGGACCAGAATACAAGTGTGTCAGCTAGAGCGATGACGTGGATAAAAGGGACGGGAGTGGGAACGTTACAAAGCTATTACACAAATACTATACACGTTATGACAAAAAGACTAAGGTAATTTGCTTTATTTCTTTAATAAGAACAATATTAAACCATGTCTAAAGAAAGTATTACTATCCCTTTAAGGTGCAGTGGACTATACGACTTACAACATGTAAAAGGTGACAGTTGTAAAGAAATGATTTGGAATAAAAGATGGAGTTGAATCTTAGGTGACATTTCTCAAGAGAAGAGAAAAATACAGCAACAATTCACTGTAACTCTTCCTAATGCTTCATATTCCACTAAGCATGTAATCTCCAAATACACAATATAAATCCAGTGACTGCTCTAGGACTGCTCAGTCCTACACATTAAATATATGACACATTCAGTGAGGTGGGTGATCCTCTGCTCCCTGTTGTTCTCACTCAGTCTACAGCTGAATAAACATCCTACAGGACCCCTGGAGCAGACATGTGTTTGGGACAGGTGCTGGGACAACTGTCAGACCTGCACATTAACCCCTTCACTTTCCCAAAGGCCTGCAAGTAACTGGATATAGCAAACAACACCCCAGTCAATGGGGTAGCCCCAAATTATATTTGAGGGAAGGAATATGAACTGTAGAGAATCTTATCCAGAGTTCATTCCTTTTCCCCGTTATCTTATTTAAGGGGGAACTAAACCCCAAGTACAAATGCCTTCAGACAGCAGTCTGTAATTATTACTTACGGTTTTTGAGCTCTGTGTTAGTCTACTTCTAGTTGCCTCAGTTTCCATACAATATTAGGTCTACTGACGTCCATCGTTTGTAGTGAGGATGTGGAACCTAGGGGTAGGTTTGAATTGAGATCACGGTTTACAGAAAGCTGCAAATATAATGAAAACTATAGATCGATAGTTAAAATCCACTTCTACCTAAGGCATAATTTCCTTTTAACACACTGAGTGCCAGAGAGGTATGCCACACTCCTTTTAAAAAAAACAAAACAAAGCATCTAACTGATGCCCCAACAAATAATTCAATATAACCCAACCCCTTCTTAACACTGCATGCCAGAGGGATTTCCAGCGCATTGCAGAGCAATGCATGGATACCGCTCACGCACTTAAAGGGTTAACCGATCTTTCAGAAATAAATGGTGCCTTAGTATGAATGCAGATTCTACAATAATGATTCTTTATTTTAAATTAAAATATGGATGGGGGTGAGCATGAGGCAAGGAGTCTGCTTTACCTGTACAATTTCCAAAATTCCCATAAATTTAGATGGGGTCTTAACCTCATGAATGCAATGCACTGGAAATCTCTCTAGCATTCAAGGGAGGAAAAGTCCCATTTAAATCCAACGGAATTTGTATTTGTTCCCTAAAGTGGTTGGCTTGCAAAAGAATTATGCCACTTTCCATTTGAACATAGGATGACCTTTAGTGTAGCAATTCTCAATTTCTCAAATTGCAAAAAAATACACACAGGAGGAGAGCTTCACAACTAAATGTGTGTATTTAAAAGTAATCCACATAATGAGGGTACTTACATTAAATCCTCCTACCGATCTATTGGTAATCAGAACCGGTGTGAACGCCAGCAGGGAAAGGTTGCTGGTCCTCCCCGCAAATGGACCTGTTAAAGCTGATAGCACTAGGCAAATAAGGACTGGATATAAACGGACCAATGAATAAAAACTATTTTATTTTTAATAAAAATATAATATGTTATCCTGACATGTTTCGTGGCCGGCTTCAGAGGAATCTAATTATCTAAAGGTCCACCATTTACAAACAGGGCTATATACCTATTGTGATATGATTAGACTATCAGATTGGTCGAAGAAAATACAAAATATCCAATCCTAAACAATATCAAAAATCTCAATTGGACTCAGCGCACGCTGCTCAGACAAAACAGTCAATCAGCGCTCCCAATAGTGCAAACGGACTGAAATCATTGTGCGAGGTACACTTCAAACCCAGAACAATGTGTGGCGTCAATCAGGAATTGTGATCAAACTGCCATTTGGACAGATGAAATATAAATCAACAAATACAAATGCACATTGGAAGTATCCCGACTGGGTCAGACACATGTCACCCAAACCCGGCCATATTGCATCTACTGAATCAGACCCGCAAACAAACACAGTTGGGTGCAACATGTCCGAACCAAGCGGGATCTCCAACTGCAACAGTGACTATAATAACGTCATACGAGTCCGTACATCTTACGATCAAACAACATTATATGACTGCGGCCTACTTCGGGATCCGTATGGCCTCAGTCATATAATGACTGGATTACGGGGATTACTTTTCAATACGCACATTTAGTTGTGAAGCTCTCCTCCTGTGTGTATTTTTGTGCTTTGTTGTTTCCCAGCGTCCAGTGTGACGGAGTGGATACGGCGGGATTGAGCGCTTTGCCCTGGAGGCTATCTGTGTGGAGGCAGTGATAATATCCTCCACAGGCCAACACGCTACTTTGTATCAGGAGTAGCACTTGTGAAATGTGAGTGGATATATTGTATTGATTATAACCACTGTATATCTATAGAGTGATACACTATGATTCTCTACCCCTTCTTGTTTTTTTGGCTGATTCTCAAATTGGATTCCCTAGAACCACGTGGTCATCTGAAGAGATACACTGGGTCACATTAAACAGATTTAAAGGGAAATTATCACATGCTCTTCTCCTTCCCTGGGACCAGACCAGCAAACAAAGCCTGTGCTTCATTGTGAGCCTTTGTGAACCAACAGGGTCTGCAGAGAGACTCCCGGTGCACTTATGTTGGCCCTAAGACAAAAGTCTGAACTACAAGACTCAAGTCTCTCAGCTCAGTCTCTTCTTTGCACTATGCGGTCTCCATAGACCACTGGATCTCTTCCAGGGTACTGTGGCACTTTGGTATGCTATGGGTACCAACTCAAGGTTCGAATATATATTTATTATGGGAGACCTAAGAATAACTATATATTTATGTATTTTCCCCTTCATTAAGTGTGTGTGAAATTAAATATAAAATGCTAGGTATGCCCTGGAAATTTCAGATTGCATGTCAGAGGTGCCATGAGCGAAAAAAGATTGAGAAGCCATGCCACAAATCCTCTGCTTTGGACTTGACATTGACAGCCAGTGGAGGCAGCATACACATCATACAAGGTTTGTAGCAGAGAGACACATACTTCAAGGATGCATCCCAGCTAAAGGGGCTTTTTTTCAATATTTATGCAGCAGTTACCACATTTTACAATGGGAGCAGACAGGCCTGCTTGTTGCACCCCCAAAACAGCTCCTATCAGCCATTGGTGTGCGCGTAGTGGTGGTGGGGGGGGTCAGAAAACTGACCCCCTTGGCTGAAACACAAGCTGGAGGTCTGTGACTCTCAACAACAAACTGTGTTCTGCGTGTGCATTCCCCACAAGTTTGATATGATGGCCTTTAAAAACTGATCCAGAGGGTCTGTGGGGATCTGCATGTTGTCCAGAACAGGACACAGTCCTACATGATGCAGCAGATATAAACCAGCGGGGGCATCAGGGGTCTCATTTTACACTCAGGTTCTGCTCCCCTGCCAGGACTCTCAGTGCATTCCTTGCAAAAAAACACTACAGCTTAACAGGCAATCTATAATTATCAGATACAATTAATTGATATTTGTTATTTCATAAATTTGTTTTAAATTACCAGTACAGAATACCATTCAAGCACATTTAATGCAGATATTATTTTTACTCATTTGATGCTAGAGGGGTGTTAAATGCATTGCAATGCATACATGGGATTAAAGGGTTTGATTCTTACGGTTCAATGGGGACTCCACTGGAAACTAAATCACAGAAAAAGTATGAAAACCACTGATGTAGGGCCATATACACACAATATAAAAGGAACGATAACACAGAACCCCACAGGGAATAAAGAATCTCTTCATTGATTTAAATGGGCCATTTAACCACTTCAATACCAGAGATGTCACTGACACATTGGAAAGCAATGTGACAGATCTATCTAGTATTAAAAAGGGTTTTAAAGGGATAGTAATAGCTGATTTTAAAGCGGAACTACCAACCAATAAAAATATTGCCCCACATAATTGCCCATCTGGAGACTAGCTACTCAGTAGCGCTAGTCGCCAGAATTATTATCGGATTAAAGAGAAATCTCTGTTCTTCCCGGACTGACAGCAGGACGGAGCGTGGACATCTTGCCATAGTGACGTCTGCGCGCCTGTGCGGTCAGTCCCTTCCGGAGCCGGCCGGCTCCTAGCAACGCCTCCTAGACCCGGGTGGGACTGACAGCGCAGGCGCGTGGACGTCACTATGGTAAGATGTCCACGCTCCGTCCTGCTGTCAGTCAGGGAAGAATAGTGATTTCTCTTTAATCTGTTAATTCTGGCGACTAGCGCTACTGAGCAGCTAGTCGCCCAGCAATCTGGGACTGACAGCGCGTGCACGAGGACGTCACTAGGGCAAGATGTCCGCGCTCCGTCCTGCCTGTCAGCCGAGGATGACTGCATATTTCTCCATAAAGAGGTAATAATTCTGGCGTCTAGCTCTACTAAGCAGCTAGTCGCCAGATAGGGAATTATTACAAACAAAGTTTCTTAGCGGTGTTAGTTCCGCTTTAAATATAAATAAGTCAAAGCTGTTTTATGCAAAGAGTGAAATGGACAGATTAGATTGGCTACTGGTTCTTACCTGAACTCAAATTATATAGAAATAATTTCATTTGAAGTGCTAACCTTTTCTTATTTTTACAAGTGGCGTCTTAATGGGTAAAATCATTACTAATACTTTAGCTGTTGGGATGCTAGAGAGGTCTACAATACATTGAGAAGTAATACTCTGGAGATGCCTCTAGCACACAAAAAAACTTAAAGAAGCAGTAAAGTGCTCCAGCAGCTGGTTGACTGAGGTTGATGGCAGTTGTAGTCTAACAGCAGCTAGAAACGGGCCAATATATACAACATAGTATACATTTTTCATGGCTGAGTGCTAAAGCTTTGTCTCTTCCTAATTTGGTGGTAATATAGTTAAAGGGATAGTAATACTTAATATGTAAAAAAAAATATATATTGTAGTGTTTATACCCCTAATTAAAGCAAGGTTACTCCCACTGCTGAAAGGTGTTTTACTCAAAATTTATTACAGCTCAAACATGACTTTTTTAGGTGCAATATCACAGTGGTCTAAAATTGTACAGTGGCGCTGTTGCTACTCCATCCTATGGAAATTTATGGTCAACTGACCAGAGCTCTCCATAGGATGGTGTAACAACGACGCCACTGTACAATTTCAGGCCACTGTGATACTGCACCTAATAATTCAAGTTTTGAGTAAAATGTCTTTCAGCGGTCGGAGTACCCTTGTTTTACTCAGGGAGATAAACCCTACAACATTTTTTTTTACATTTTAAGTATTAATATCCCTTTAAAGGAAGGGGGGGGGTTCTGGGCAACTGGGACCCCCCTCCCCCTTCCCCATCATAGTTTGAGCTTTTTGCTCACTTTGGGCCTTGTGTATAACCATACCTGGAAACTTGTAGGTCTGACCTCTCTGGAGTGAGTGGTATCCTGTCGTTCGGATGAGGGAAGAGAAATGACGCGATTCGCTTCATAAATGGGGGGGCTTAATTGCAAGGTGGGGAGGGAAAAAAAACACAAAAAAATAAATAAATAGGCAGAATAGCCTGAGGAAGTAGGAGAATAGGACGGGGAGTGGGAGGAAAAGGGCAGGATGGAGCACAAGTGGGCAGAGTTGCAACAGAAACTCCCCACATCTGGCAAATTAGACTCTGCCCCAGAGACCCTGTAATACAGTGTTAAATCCAGAGTCTCTGGGGCAAAACCGGAGAGTTCCCAGCTATGTGTATAACATACCTCCCAACACTTTAAACTGCCAGCGATGGACACTTTTGTTTTAGATGGTGTTGCTGGGAGCGTGGCTGATGGAAGGGGCATTACCAAGAAGTGTTAGGTTGTTTCACTACCTATGTACACTTCCTTCTGTAATCGAATAAATGACTGAGAGCAAGACCAAATGGTTTTATTTATATAGACTAATTTATAAACACATATACTGAAGCTTAACCCTTTGAGTGCCACAGGGGTACACAACGCATTGCTTTGCAATGTGCTGTGTGCCCCTGTGGCACTCAAAGGGTTAACTAAATAACAATGAGAGTATTATTCGCTATGGAGCAATGTGATACACTTATACACACACCAAATAGTGTGATCTCCTAAAAAAGAGGGACACCATGGAGGGAAAGAGGGACACAGGGATTTGGGTCTCAAAGAGGGACTGTCCCTCCTAAAAAAAGGACACTTGGGGGAGGTTTGGTATAAAGGAAGTGACGCTAATCTGGGGTAAACCAGTTGTGGTATCTGCTCAAGCAGTGTCTCTTAGGAATTGTGTCTTTTTATAATTATTACTAGTGTAAAAGCATGCGTACACGGGCCAAGGTCCGGGTAATGTTAACCCTTTTGAGTGCCAGAGGGGTACGCAACGCATTGCTTTGCAATGCGTTGCGTACCCCTCTGGCACTCAAAGGGTTAAGAGGCCGGCGCTACCTCACTGTTCCACGAGATGCGGTCTCGCATGGGTACTTCTTGCACCAGGGCCCGGAGGGTTCTAGTTACGCCTCTGATGTAAACCAACTGCACCACAGAAGATAAATAAAAATGTGTTTTGAATGAAATGGGTCTTTTAACCCCTTGAATGCTAGCGAGGTCCAAAAGCAATACGTTGCAGACCTTTCTTGCATTCAAGGCGTCAAAAACCCATTCAAATCGATGAGAATTTTAGGAATGTTCTATCTGTCTCCTACAGTGCAGCTGGTTTACTCCAAAATAGCTCCACTTTATACACAAGTCCATTTATTATTTTTTTCTCCCTTATGGACTTTTATAGACTACTCTGCACATCTTGTCTATTTTTTCCTCTTTTCTCTCTCCGCCTCCCTCTCTCGGTCCCTCTCCTCCTCTGCCTTATCTTTCTCCCCTCCCAGGGAATGCAGTTTGTGACTGGGATGTTTCTAAGTACGGGGAAAGAATTTTGGTGGCCTGTATAAGAATCCACTCACACCCCCACTGCTGGGACAGCTGCGATAACACAATGAGCCCTATCCATCTCCCCAGCATTAACACTCTGAGTGCCAGAGATGTGTCCAAAGCATTGCCAAGAACTAGAGGTTTAACCTCACTCTGGTGTTAAAAGGATTCAACTCACAAGAGTCAAACAAGTCAAGAGAAACAGTGCCTGTGACATTCAACTCAGAGGTAGTGGATACACTGCACTACCTGGCAGCTGCCTCCTTTCAGCAAATTCTGCTGCTTTTTATAGTATATCATTATTATTATTATTACTCAATAAACTGAGAAATGTCTTCTGCATAAAAGTGAGATGCTGGAAATTAAACAGAATATGGACAATCCTATTAAAAAAGTGTCATTAAACATCTATTACCTGAGAGCCATTCATTTTTATTTGTTTGTGTTATTATGTTGCCTCAGAATGTAAGGAATTATTTTGATGTATAATTATATACATTACATTTGTATTTTTGTGTCTGTATATTACACACACATATAGATATACATTTTTAAATATCAGTATTAAAGGGACAGTAATACTTCATTATTACTATCACCCATGTTGTAGCCCTTAAAATTCTGAATTCAACTATACCAGCGGCATCTCTCAAACCTTTATGGTTTGAGACATATCCACTTTCAAAGATCCCTCTCCTTCTCTCTCCGCTGATGTCAGCGTTATAGCTGACAGAGGGGGAATCCGGTCAGTGAGCAAGCGGCGGCTCTGCAGCAGTGCTGAGATCTCGTTACAGAAACAGAAATCCTTCACTAAAATGGTCTACATGTGCTTGGTTTTCTCTTGGTTTGCATGCACACGTAGAAGACCATTTCAGTGAAGGATTTCTGTTTCTATAACGAGATCTCAGCACTGCTGCAGAGCCGCCGCCAGTCCCGGGACCAGATTCCTCTGCTGTCAGATAGAATGCTGATGTCAGGGGAGAGGGAACTTTGAAAGCGGGAATCTCTCAAACCATAAAGGTTTGAGAGATGCCGCTGGTATTGTTTAATTCAGAATATTAAGGGCTACAACATGGGAGATATTAATAATGAGGTATTACTATCCCTTTAAGTCAATGGAAACTAAGGGGTTAATAACGGCTTCTCTCAGGCTACTGATAATCCCAGAGGGTTGACGTCCCAATTAAGTTCTTGAAGACACAACACTAATTTCCTTAACCCATGTGGCGCTGGAAGTTTGCCCAAGGTCAACATGGAGCTGAGTTTGAAGCAGATCCCAGCCTCCCTAATCTCTCACCTCAGCCAACCACCTCTGGGGTAGAAACTCTATCTCTTACTGCTCCTGCAAGGTTTTTAGCTGACAATCCATACCTAGATATAGCCAAACATCCCACTAGGAATGCTGTCCTAGCAAAGGCTATTTATAAGCCAAGAAAAAAACAAAAGCTGCCAGATAAATGGTGCTTTTAGGATCTGCTATGTTTGTAGAGCAGAGAAGTGACAATCTTCAGCTTTCCAGAGACACTGCCAGCTCATCTGATGGATTGTCTACCTAAATTATTATAATATAAAAATTAGAGTGATGTCAGACTGAATTGTTCTGATGATAAATTTCCTATGAAGGACAGAAATGTTGATGTTATTACTTTAAGGATTAGACGGATGTGAAATACATTGCTCTGCAAAGTGCTGCACACCACTCAGGTACTTAAATGGTTAAATTAGGGTAGTGCACAAGGTTTGTCTGTATGTGCTTCAGGATGGTCCTTTTCTCTGCATCTTTAACTCCTTAAGGACCGGCGATCCTGGGACATTTCCGTCCCATAATGACCGCATAGGAGCACTTGGACGCGCCGGTACATATGACCTGTCGCGTGTATCGGCGCGTCATTATGGAGCCTGATAGAGATCGCTCCGATGTTGGAGCGGTCAATTTCAGGCCCTATTTTTACTTACAGCGCTCCCGGTAGAGTGCTGTAAGTAAAAAGTACGTGACGTACTATGACCGTCATTGGTCCTTGAGTATTTCAAGGACTGTGACGGTCCTGGTACGTCAAGGGTCCTTAAGGGGTTAAAGTTCTGTTCTAAATAAGCCATAGAGGAAACAGAGCAACCTAATGCCATTTCCCATGCTGTGGGGCAGGTGTAGGGGGCTTGACAGAAGTGTGTACACTGGGGTGCATTATAGCAATCATAAGCCGTAGTGCATACCCTGGATATCCTTTTCAATGTCACCCAGTATTGGTCAGCCGAGTAAATGGCGCATTAAATATGCCGCAGGCTTCAAAAAGGCGTCATGAGAATCTTGGCTGCATCAAAAGGGCAAAATAGTCAGGTTGCTGACTTAAGTGTCTCTCATTTGAGTGCCCGCATCAGGAGGAGATTCTCAAACATACCATCAAGGCAGAACAGTGGGTGAAAGCAGGATGGTGTCCGAAGATAATACTCCCGCTCTCCTTCCCCTCAGTGTCTGCGCCTCATAATAGTAAAATAAATAAATAAATAAATCATTGTGGTGTTGAACATTTCATCAAAAAGAGCGCAATTCACACCTACAGTATGTGCACATATTTATATACACCCGAGCAGCTTGCATTATATTTAACTTCTGCAAGCTGCTCAGATGTATATACATATGTGTACATACTGTAGGGGTGAATTGCGCTCTTTGGTGATATGTTCAACGCCACAATGATTTTTTTTTTCCCCATTATGAGCCACGGACACTGAGGGGAAGGAGAGCGGGAGTAATATCTTCAGACAGCTGTCCGTTTTAACCCACTGTTCTGCTTTGAGGGTATGTTTATGAGAATCTCGTTTTCTGATGAAGGCACTCAAATGAGAAACGCTTAAGCCAGCAATATGACAATCTTACCCTTTTGATGCGGGTGAGATTCTCATGTCACCTTTTTGAAGCCAGCGACACACTTAAAGGGGAAGTACCACCCCGCAATAAGTTCACATTATTCAATTCTTCATCTGGCGACTAGCCGCTTAGTAGCGCTAGTCGCTATTGGCTCCAAAAGGGACTGACAGCGCAGGCGCACGGACGTCACTATGACGAGATGTCCGTGCTTCCTGCTACTGTGAGCCTCCGAAAAAGTGGAATATCTTGTAAACCGGGTAATATTTCTGACGACTAGCGCTACCAAACAGCTAGTCGCCAGATGAAGAATTGAATAATGTGAACTTATTGCGGGGTGGTAGTTCCCTTTAATGCCCCTTTTACTCCTTCGCCCGATACTGTGAGACATATTATTAGAGGCTAAAGTCAGTGGAACTGGGCTGGCAGATTCATTTAGTCACCCCTCTGAGGCTGATGTACAATGGAAAACTTTTGCAATTCTGGAGCAAGTCAAAAGCACCACAGGACCAAAAAAACATTTCTCAACTTCCGATTATTTTAAATGGGGATTCTAAACTATTGAATGTTATAGAGGTCTCCAAAGCATTCAGAAGCAATACTGGGAGATAAATCTAGTATACAGGTAATTAAAAGGTCAGTTTGAATCAGTGGGGAATGACGTTCCTTATGGTACACTTGTTTTGCCCCAAAATTGCACTGCTTTTTCTTGGTACATCAGTCACACTCCTGGATCTATTTACTAAACACTGAACTGGAAACACACCAGAAGAAAAGGCACATTTCCCAGGCTGCTTTCCATTTACATAGTTAAGCATATTTATCAATGAGCAGCCATATTCTTGGGTTTACATATTTATCAATGTGCGAGTTCCAGGATATGTCACTCATTAATGCCAAAAAGTCATTGCCTGGTCTCAGCAGGGGAAAGTGTTATTCTGTGGGAAAACACATACGCAAACCGCATAAAGAGCATGCTTCATCTACACTGAGGACTTTCCTGTGTGCACATTCCTACTAGTGGACATTTCTTATGTATTTACTGGCACGCTGCAAAGGATTGATCTGCCATCGCTTCCAGGAGTAGCATACCTGGGGCCATATGCACAAAACACTGGGACAAATAAAAATTCCCTAAACTGATTAACCACATGACCTGCTATGACCGTCACTCAGTTTATACCCTTTAAGGACCAGTGATGGCCATAGTACATCACATACTTTCTACTTAAAACGCTCCTCCAGGTCAGTGGACATGAAGGGGTTAAGTGAAGGTAACTTCCCTGGACCGCTGGTCATTTAGGTGTTAGTTTAAAATGGAACTTTTCACGCCTTGAATGCATTGCTATTTAATAAACTGAAGACCTATGTAGCATTCAAAGGGATACAACCTGTTTTACATCAACGAATAGTTTTATTTGTCTCCTACGGTGCATTTTCCTTGCTGCGGAGTTGCTCTCTTACCCTTTCTGCACACAGCTCCTGCAAAGCTGCTTTCTCAGATGCTTATCCAGAAAAAAGTGCAATGAATTGCTTTGTAATGGGCAACTGGTATATGTGGGCACGTGTTCCTGTACCTCTCCTGACTAAGTATTCAATATTTTATTTGTATCTTATCTATACTCTTTAAATTGAATAAGCTGTGTATAATTAAATCAAAATGTGAAATACCAGGTAACCCCCAAACGTAAGTTTCAGCCTTGTTTGGGCCTAGTCAGTGAGGTGCAGCTGGTTTCCCTAGGCACTGAGAGTAAGGGGTCCACAGCTGGATTACCCTTTACTCTTAGAGAGAGACCCTAAGAGTTTTCCAGAAACAAGCCTAGAGATGTGAGAGGCTCTCTAGTGCCATTAAAGAGAACCTTCCACATACATATTAGACTAATCCCACCCAACTGGCTCATGCATCAGGCTCAGGAACAATCTGAATAAGTAGTGCAGGAGGTCTCAGTGTTTATTCCAAGGCACCACTAACATGGATTTTAGAATTTTCTGGGCACCTCTAATATTTCATAGGTGGTTTGTGAGGGATGTAAAAGAAGGATACAGATATATATATATATACTAATAGTTAATTTTCATTCTTCTAACTGGAATAACAAACACATACAGAGAGTGCTAATAATTTCAATAAATACACGATTTAAGCTAAATATTCACATTTTTGTTATTCATTATAAAACGGCATCCTGGAAGAATACCCATAGCACACCAAAATGGCACGTCACCTGGCTGAGAACCACTGGGTTGGTGCAATAAAAGGAATTCTAATGACTGATCACTTTATACACACTAAATAATTAGTGAATAAATAGTACCCAAGTTAAAAAGCTTAAAATTATATTATCAGCGTCTAGTAGGTTGAGACAAGAAACTAGCTCTTAATTTATTTTATGTATAAGGGACATATTGGAAAAGGTAAATTATTTGGGCTTCAACCAGTAAACAGAAGAGAAGACCTTTGCCGCTATGAACCGTGATACAAGAGGTGGACACATCCTAGGTTTGAGGTCCTGCTCACTGCAGGTGACCCCTAATAGAAGGAAATTCTAAGTCTATAAAGGTCCTCCAGCTAGCTCTTTTGTTATGGAGCAGTACAATATGGTAAAATCATGTATTGTCAGAACATGCCTACATTTGAATATCTTGTTTTGACAGGCAAGCCTGAACATATTTCAGCCACACCATGCAGCCAAACCCTCAACTAGAACAACATGAGATAATATGTGTGCATTAATGTACACTATAAACCAGTTCACATGTAACCTATCTATATAAAGTAGTAGTGCATGTTTGCCTTCTTATTCTTTGTATTTTTATTTTAGAGACTTATGGATAGTCACCTCATTCTTTGCTGCACTTCATACATTGTGCCCTCAAGTCACATTTTTGAAAGTATGTTATGGAGCATTAGCTCTGGGAGGTGTTTCTTTCCCCCTTGCTGAATACAGAACTAACTGGAGCTGTATAAAATGAATGGTGGCTAACTGAAAAGATGATGCACAATTCCCCATTTAAAGGGATAGTAATACTTGCTTAAAATTTCTAAAACTGTAGATATTAACAATATAAGTAGAATAACCTATCTCTAATGTCTCAAAACGTTATAGTTTGGGAGTTCATACCATTTACTGTCACCCCCTCCCTTCCTCCCCTTTCCCTGATGTCAGTGCTCTATGGGACAGAAGCGGATCCTGGTCATTTGACTGGCAGGCGGCTCTTAAAGGGATAGTAATACTTCGTTTTATCTTTATTTTATTTTGTAGGCATTAAAAAAACATGAAGAACGATATAAGTCTTATCTCTCAAACCTTTATGGTTTATGAGATATTCACAAGCAAAGTATCCCCCCCCTGTTCAGCCAGATCAGAAGGGAGGTGCCCAGGTAGACTGCAGAGAGGGACAATCTTCAATTAAGATAAGGGAAAAACCTGAAAAACTTGTCAAGGGGGGAAAGGCTTTCATTGTTTTCATAGGAAGAAGATTGTCCCCTTCTGTTATCTGTCTGGTCTTACAACCTGATCCACATCTGAGAAGAGATGACTTACACTAGGAAAAAGGGGCGGGAGGGGGAAACTTTGCTTGTGAATATCTCATAAACCATAAAGGTTTGAGAGATAAGACATATCATTCTTCAGGTTTTTTTAATGCCTACAAAATAAAATAAAGTTAAAACTAAGTATTACTATCCCCTTAAGCAGAGGTAGCGCTATTTAGAATGAAATACTTAATTGGAACGGTCTACAGTGTGTGCCTGGTTTTCAAGTACACTTTGTAGACTGTTCCAATTAAGTATTTGCTTCACGATCGTGCAATCTCGGCTCTGCTGAAGAGCTGTCTGCCGATCAAATGACCAGGATCTGTTTCTGTCCCATAGAGTCCCATAGAGTGCTGAAGGCAGGGAAAGGGGAGGGAGAGGGAACTTTAAATGCTAAGAACTCGCCAACTATAAAATTTTGAGACATGGGAGTTAGGTTTTCTACTTATATTGTTAATCTCTACAATTTCAGAAATTTTTAAACACAAGTATTACTATCCCTTTAATAACCATTTCCTTGGCAGAGGGTAACAAACACATTGCATTGCAGTACATTTTGTGATTGTAATGGTTTCATGAATTTCGCCTCTAGTTCCAAGATTAGCTAGGTGAGCGCATTTTGCCTCTTTCCTCTCATTGATTTTAGGGACACAAACTCAGGGAGGTATGAAAAGTCCAGTGAAGCGAAATTAACATTGTGGCAGGATCTCTGAGTGCCCTTTATGTTCTTTGAAAGACTTTCAATCAAACACAGCACTGGGAGGTTTCAGTCACTGGCCTCAGTTCCTAGAATGCTAGGTATACAGTACATCATAGATATTTACACACACACATATCTCTGTATCTTAGCACTCAAATAATCAGATTAGTTTTAGGATTATCTAACACCGCTTGCACGATGACAGACAACATAATAATATCCTGCAAGGTTGACAATGGCAGAAAGACTCACATTTTTCTGTTAAAACCAGGAGGGACATTCACAAAGAGGTGATAAAGGGGGGATAAAGTAGAGATGATTTCTCCAGTTTATCACTTCTCCAATTCCTATGTTATTCTATGGAGCCTATGCACTAAGATTTCTTCAGCTTTGGAGATCTTAGTGAATAGGCTCTATAGAATAACATAGGAAGTGGAGAAGTGATATCACTGGAGAAGTCATCTGCACTTTATCACAGCTTAGTGAATCTCCCCCCTGGTCTTTCCCAGAATGCAGTATTAGCACTTTTCATTTGTGTACCATACTTTTTATGCTATTCAGTAAATGACCCCCTGAGCAGAACTGTCCTGGATTGTTGGGTAATCAAATAGAGGGGGTAACATTTTAGTGGCTGTTTTTGGGAAAGGACTAAGGCTGAAGAAATGAGTGAAGACCTCTCTAGCATTTAAGGAGTTAAAAGCCCTGTTTAACCCTTTGAGTGCCAGAGAGGTATGCAACGTGATACCCCTCTGGCACTCAAAAGGTTAAAACCAACTGGAATTCATGGAATTTGTATTTGCCCCTATAGTGCAGATGGTTTGCTCTAGAATTGCTCCAATTTTTGTAGGACATCAGCCTCCACATCCTCAAAAAAAAATTAGTTTTTTTAAAATTAGTCATCCCAGAACAATAGGAAGTTGTATCATTAACAATTTCAAATGGAAACAGAATAGAATATATAAAACTTCACCCCCCAAAATGAATGGCGAGATCATTAGGTTGATCTTGATGGACTTGTGTCTTTTTTCAACCTAACTTACTATGTTAATATTAGATATCTTTACATAGCATTTGTGAAATCAGATGTTTGAAAGACACAATTAAAAGGATAGTATTGCTTTGTTTAAGATTCTAATATTGTAGATATTAACAATAGAGTAGAATAATCTACCTTCAGTCTCTCTAACCTTTATAGTTTGAGAGATCTTAGCATTTAAAGTCCCCCCCACCCCTTTCAGAGATGTCCGCGATCTACGGGACAGAAGCGGATCCTCGTCATTTGACCGGCTGCAGCTCTTCAGCAGAGCCAAAACAGCGAGAGCTAAAAATAAATACTTAATTAGAACGGTCTACAAAGTGTGCCTTGTTTGCAGGCCTACTTTGTAGACCGTTCCAATGAAGTAATTCTTTTTAGCTCTCACTGTCTCAGCTCTGCTGAAGAGCTGCTGCCGGTCAAATGACCAGAATCGGCTTCTGTCCCATAGAGTGCTGACATCTCTGAAAGGGGCGGGGGGTACTTTAAATGCTAAGATCTCTCAAACTATAAAGGTTTCAAAGACGGGAGGTAGGTTATTCTGCTTCCATTGTTAATATCTACAATACTAGAATTTTTTTAAACAAAGTATTACTATCCCTTTAATCATATCCCTTTGAAACATCCGATTTCACAAGTGTTTAGTGAAGATACCTGATAGACTTGCCATTTCTTTTGGGAGACACATTTTATATGATCTATTATGTTTCCATTTGAAATTGTGATTGCATTTATTTGGTAGTGGTTGACACATGATTTGAGGATTCCGATATCTTGCTTCAGTTTCATAGTTTGGTGAGGAGATTTAATCTGCAGCTGTCATTGCATCACCTTTCTTCCTACTTCCTGGTTTTCATTATAATTTGTTTGTGGAGTGGATTGAGAATTGGTTGGACTGCACTACTACTCTTCTTTATATAACGTCACAAGAGAATGTCTGAATGCTATGGGTTACCTGTTAACCACTTGAATACTAGAGAGGTTTCAATTGAATTATTTGCAGTGTGTAGATATTTCTAGTACCTAAGGGGGTTGAAGACATTTGTTACTGCTAGGGACTGTAAAAGAAATGTGTTCCAGCCCTCAGTCTATTAGCAAAAGAGTTAAACGCCAGAAAGAAACAAGAGTAAGTGGTAAGTCATCTGGCATTCCTCTTAAGAACTGACAGGTCCCTTATACTAGATTTAGCTCCTCTGGATTTAGCTCCACCTCCTGCTACCATTCCCCCTTGGCTTTGAAGTGCTGAAAAAAGATCAGTAGTCCTATGCATGGCTTGGCCTCCCAACAGAGGTGGTAGAGGATACTACAGCAAGAAAATTTAAATAAATCCCGAACAGACAAAAGGCTGTATAAATGATGTGTGAGGTTTTATAGTATGGGGAGTGTGTGTGGTGGTGGGGGGGTTAGGAAAGAAGAAGAGATGTTCCAAGAGGAACTGGAGCAAGTTTGATGCGAGCCAATTGAACCATAAATAACATTTCCAACATC
Source organism: Rhinophrynus dorsalis (assembly GCA_037306005.1). Taxonomy (NCBI): domain Eukaryota; kingdom Metazoa; phylum Chordata; class Amphibia; order Anura; family Rhinophrynidae; genus Rhinophrynus; species Rhinophrynus dorsalis. The sequence continues at coordinate 20,598,019 of CM074728.1, forward strand.
GCCAATTGCCACTCATTTAAATGGGGCTTTCAAATCCCTGATTGCTAAAGAGGTCCTCAATGTACTGCAAAGCAATGCAATGGAGATCTCGCTAGCATGGGGGTCAGAAGCTTAAAAGCCTGAAATAATTCAAAGGTTGTTTTTTAGTTGTCCCATGTGGTACAGGTGGTTTGCCCAATAATCATTCCAGTTCATCTTGGCACATCAGCCTCAGTGAGAGAGTGTTGTGAGAGTGTGTGTGAGCAAATTACGACTGTAAGGCTGCACTGCGGTCCTTATACTTCACATCTGCAAGTATGGCTGACACGATATATTAAAGGGATAGTAATACTTACAATGTAAAAAAAAAATATGTTGTAGGGTTTATCCCCCTGAGTAAAACAAGAGTACCCCCACTGCTGAGAGGTGTTTCATTCAAAAGTTATTAATTTTCAAAGTTGATTTTTTTTAGGTCGTAATATCACAGTGGCCTGAAATTGTACAGTGGCCCTGTTGTTACACCATCCTATGTATCCCGGGACTGGAGCTGTCCATAGGATCGCGTAGCAACAGCGCCACTGTACAATTTCAGGCCACTGTGATATTGCACCTACAAAATTCAACTTTGAACTGTAATAACTTTTGAATAGAACACCTTTCAGCAGTGGGAGTACTCTTGTTTTACTCAGGGGGATAAACCCTACAACATGGTTTACAAGCACACTTTATAGACTTTTCCAGTGAATGAATTATTTTTAAGTAACGCGATTTTGGCTCTGCTGCAGAGCCGCCTGCTGGTACCTGGATTGGGATCTCCTGCTGTCAGCTAGACGCTGAGAAGGGGAGGGAGGGGGTAACTTTGAATCCCTATATCTCTCAAACCATAGAGGTTTGAGAGATAGGGTTTGGAGCATATTGATTATTATTTTAACCCCTTAAGGACAGCCGATCGCGCATGCGGCCGTGACTTAAGGACCAAGGCACTTTTTTTTTTTTTGCCGCATCCGGGCTCCCCGAACGGCGTGCAACCGTGCAGGGAGCCTGGGTCCTTAACGAGATTCTACCCATGACGGTCCTAGACCATCATGGGTCGTTAAACTTTACAAAACTGCAAATATTTTTTTGGGACATTAATGTTCCTTTAACACACATTTGTACTCTGGTGATAGATCACCTTTAAAAGAGAACGAACACATCCTAATAATAGCCACCCACTTACCTTCTATGGTCAGGAAATCCTAATGGCTCCTGTGAATTCTACAGTTGTGCCCTTGTTCAAGACCCCATGTTTAATCAGTCCTAGATGTCAATTCCATGGACATAGATACTAGCAGGACCACAGGACCTCTTATCCAGCTCACTGCACCTGGCAATTGTAAAGGAACAATAACATCTAAATATTAACTGGGGTTACATATATTTAAAACCATGCACTTCATACTAGCATCTGTACAAATCCTCTATGTTTTCTGAGGCATCAAATCTAGTCTTAAATATGCAGAAGCAGCAGACATTCCTGCATTTTCCAGGGCTCCCCTTGATTGTCCAGGATTTTCTGTGAATGGGCAGGGGCATTAATTAACTAGAACACAATAAATTAAGTAGAAACCAGCTACTTCTGTACATAGAGCATTAACCATTTGAATGGCAGAGCGGTACACATTATATTGCTTTACTGCTGAGTAAAACAAGGGTATTCCCACCACTAGGAGATGCTTTATTCAAAAGTTATTACGACTCAAAATGTTTTTCCTTAAACAAACTGCTAATAACAGTGCCAACTAGTGTTCACAACCCCAGCCCTTGATTCATTGAAATATTATTGCTCCTATAAAGGGCAAACACGGTTTTAATTTGTACAACTCTAAATACATAATTTTCAGTTAAAGGGAATCTCCAGCATTTAAGTCCTTCCGGTATTTGTGAATAATCAAGTACATTTGCCTGCATAGTTCATGTTAGAATACACTAGGCAGGAAATAATCTATAATCCATAGAAATAATGGGTTTACATACACAAAGTCCTACTTATGTATCTGCAATACAAGCGCTCAGAATTACTTAACCCAGTAATGACCGATGGGGTGCCAGGACCATCATGCCTGTATGGACGTTAAGGTCCGGTGATGGTCCGGGCACATCATGGAAGTTTGTGATCATAGCGAGGCTGCACGCAGCGCTGTGATCACAGAACACGTAAGGCACTCCAACCCCACCATTCGCCATCTGAGGGAAGGCGGCTTACACTAGGTAAAGGGGTGGGAGATGGATACTTTATCATTCAATTAATCCTGCGCTACAACTCTTACAGTATTGAAATAACACTCTCCATGGCCCAGATACTATGAAGATTAATTGGAGCTGCTGTTTTTGTGAAATATTACTATCCCATTAAGGGGTTAAATAAAATGAGCCAGCTAGAATACGTTGTAAAGAAATATTGTATTATTAGTGCGTTTAGCATCCATGTACTTGCTCATTCATAAATGAGGACAAGTAATTTTTAATATGCAAATGACTAAAGACAGGAAATACTAGCGTATTTAGACATTCAAGCATGGACAAAATGTGTTCTTAGTTATTATGGACGGTTCAAAAGGGACTGACAGCGCAGGCGCACGGACGTCACTGTGAAGAGACGTCCGTGCTTCCTGCTCCTGTCACCATCGGTAAAACGCCGATATCTGCAGGACCGGGTAATATTTCTGGCGACTAGCGCTACTAAGCAGCTAGTCGCCAGATGAGCAATCAGTGAAGCTTAAGTTATTGCGGGGTGGTAGTTCCCCTTTAAAAGCTCAAATTAATTTTAAATGTTTTTTTTTATTTGACCCCTGTGGTGCAATTGGTTTACTCTAGAATAACTCCAATTTGCTTGTATGTCTAGGTGTATATATATCCTATATAAAAAAACGCTAGATTGTTTGTCCGATGCAGTGATACGCAGTAGAGACTGCCCAAACGCACAGAATGCTGGGAGTTCTGTGCTGGGAGCATTCTGTGCATTCGGGCAGTCTCTACAGTACATGACTGCATCGCATGTGCCGCCAGTGAAGCTGCGACAGTACACAGAAGAGGACCGGCCTCTTAACCCTTTGAGTGCCAGAGGGGTACGCAACACATTGCAAAGTAATGCACTGCATACCCCTCTGGCACGCAAAGGGTTAACATCACCCGGACCTTCCAGAAGAAAGCAAACAAAACTTTAAGTCTCTAGTAATATGCAACAAAACAGGGCCATGGCCCACTAGCTTTATGTACAACTCAGAGCCAAAGTTCACAGTAAGGAATGGGAAGCCTCCCAGCTGTTGTTGGACTACAGCTCTTATGATGTTTACCTGGATAACCCCTGCACTAATCTTTAAGAAGTGTTGCTAGGCCTAAATCCCTCCGCCTCTGCTCCAAATGTTTGTTAGTAAATGGACAATAATAAGCACCGCTTAGCCACACCCATCCCTAACACTTTTTGAACTAGTGGTGTAATTTAGCATGCTGAGAATGGCTGAATATGCAAGGAATCCTCTGATTTCCTTACGCGTTTGCCATTCGTCAATTTATAAACAGCGGAGTATCACACAGATTCGCTGATTCCATCCACCAGCTTTAGGCTGGCTAATCCCATGGAAAGAAAGGTAGTCTAACGCATGTATACATAGTGGCCACATTTTCACCATTTTTTCATCACAATTTCTTAACTCTCACACACAAGGCAGGAAAGTACAACTGATGACTGATAAACACATAAAGGAATCTGTCAATGTTTGAGATAAAGAGCAAATGCTCATACCACTGCTTTATAGACTTAAAAGTGCAGCTGTACAATGACACAAAACAAACAATGTCATTTAATAAAAAGAAACCAGTCGAAACATAAAAAAACTCCTTATCTGTAAAATAGTAGTACATAGAACGTAAAACATTGCACATTTAGGTAACAATGTAACACATCCACCAAGCCTTCTCTAGAAGTGGAATGTTTAAATGTGTCCAGAATCACACAATTCCACCCCCCCACACACACACACACCAACGCATAGTAATGGAGAGAGAAGAGAAGGGGGGTTTCCACTCAGAAATTTGGCATGACTTATTGTCCCAGGGCAACATTTTTAACCTTATTCTGCCAAAACACTCAATTCTTTCCATATATGATGTCTTTTCAACCACTTTTGTTTATCCTGTTTCCAAACAGATAGTAAGCTCTTGTTCAAATATTTCCTCTTTTAATGTTCCTTTAACTGCAACGACTTTTGTTTTGTTAATTTCATTAGTTTGTTTCAGTCATGTGACAGAAATGTGCAAGTGCACACAGACATATACATAGGCTGATGTATTATGGGAAAGTGGTGCAAATGGCTTGCAATTCTGATGCAAACCACCAGCACCTCAGGGAACAGGTAAAATTCCAAATGTATTTAAATGGGGCTTTTAACCCTTTGTATGCTAACGAGGTCTCCAATGCATTGCTATTGCAAAGTATTGTACTGGGGTGGGGTTAAAAGTCCAATTTAAATCAATACTTTTTATTTCTCCCCCATGATACAGATGGTTTGCTCCAGAACTGCACACATCAATATATTAAGAGACCTATTCATGAATCAAGAGAAGCAATTGTAGAGCAAACCAACAATACAGAGGGGGGGGGGGGTTAACAATTCCTATTACTTAATGGGGCTTCAGACCTCTCTAGCATTCAAAAGGGTTAAAAGACCCATTTAAAATCAGTGGTAATTTTGGGGATTTGTATTTGTTCCATGCTCTGATGGGGTTGGTTTGCTCCACTTTTCCTTAACCCCTTGAGTGCCAGAGAGGTATCAAACTCTTTGCATTGCAACTTGTTGGATACCTCTCTGGCACTCAAAGGGTTAATATAGCAGCCCCAATACCAATAGAGATTTACACATTCACCTGGGGGGTGACTGGCAATGAAGGGATAATAAAGGGTAATAATAATATTATCACCTCTGTGGCAGGGGTGATCATACCAACTCTATTTACCTTCTCGCACTGTAGACTGAGGTGTAAATACTTATGCGCAGAACTCAGAATGGAATACCCCGGCACTTTACAAGCTGCTTTATTATTAACCCCTTAAGGGCCAGAAAGATGTGCAACTCATTGCTTTGTTATGAGATGTTCACCCATCTGGCCATTAAGGGGTTAATATACAAGTCACTGGAATATTAAACTCACGTCCTGATCTCATTAAACAGCACACAGATCTGCCAGCCTTGCTGCTCCCCCAACCAACCCCCCTTGACCAATTGTGCTGCACCTGTCTACTCCCTTTGCAAGACCCCTGTTACTGTACAAACTATTTCTTTCATTGTGCTGGGTTTTTTTTGTCACCCAGTGTTACAGACATGCTTTTTTGGGAATCCCTATTTGGCCATCCCTCATAGTACTCCCCCCTCCTCCATACCTTCCATACATGGGCTAAGGGGTCCACGGACCATGCCCTCCCCCCTCACCTACTCCATTAATGGCTTCTTTGCTACTCAATGGCCCAGAAGCTACCAAATAAGGGCAGGCCGCCTGCCTTTCCCTCTGGAGCTCCCCACTGACTCCACATCTCCAGGCAGAGTATAAATTGACAGCTCAGTCCCCAAGGCAGCACCCAGCCAATTCAATCACAGCAACCAGCTCTCGTGTGCTGCCCAGGTGAGTACCAACAGGGACCCCTGCAGTCTGGTCCTTCCTGCTGGATGGATCTCTGTACTTACACTTTTGGGAGAAGTTCAAGCATCCACTGTTTTTTTGGAATTATATGGAAGGAACCACAGTGTATTTCCAAAGTGCTACTGGCTCTTGTGGCATTTAAATGGTTACTTCATTTTTTGGGCACTGCCCTTCGTGGCTTAGCTATTAGTGAGAATACAGGACTATGCAGCTGGGTCCATGTGCAGTGTGTGGAGGATGCTGACTTTTCATGTTACTTGGATAGAGAGCAGTGGACATGTGGAGTGACAGAGCACAGGGTAGGCAACATTTGGCTCTCCAGCTATTGGGAACTGCAACTCATATCACCCTCAACCAGCAAACAGATGGGTGGGGCTGATGAGGATCGTAGTCTCCAACAGCTGGAGAGCCAATGGTTGCATAACCATGGGATACAGCATTAGTGAGTAGAGGGTATTTCTGATATAGGCACAAAAGGACATATGCATAAAATGGAGTGGTTTGGGGGTAAACCAGGTGCACAATATTTATGAAATTAACTCTATGGACACCGGAAAGTTCTCCAGAGCATTGCAATTCAATGGGGGGAGATTCAGTAAGTGGTGATAAAGTAGAGATGACTGCTATAGTGATATCTCTTCTCCAGGTCCTATGTTATTCTATGGAGCCTATGTACTAAGATTTCTTCAGCTTTGGAGATCATAGCGCACAGGCTCCATAGAATAACATAGGAACTGGAGAAGTGATCTCCACTTTATCACCACTTAGTGAATCTCCCCCAATATGTTGGAGAAGTCTCTAGTACCCTTTAGGTTAACACTTTGAGAGCCGGAGGGGTTCAGAACATATTGCTTAGCAATGTGTTACACACCCCTCTGACATTCAATGGATTACCCCCTTAAGGACGAGAGTGGTGTGCAACACTTTGCTTACCAATGAATTATGCACCTTTTAGTCCTTAAGGGGTTAAAAGACACCATGATTTACAAAAAGTGCAACTGTTTTGTTCCACAATTTCTCTGCTTTTTTCCTCTACACACATACCTCAATTCGGAGTATTTAGAGGGCATATAAATATAATTATACTTATATATCTGTATATTTGTTTTACTTGTATATCTGTATATATGTGTTTGTGTGGGGCTGAAGTCCTTGAGCTGTTCTTGTACTATTCACATCAATATCAGCCAGTCCATGGCTGGCAGATGATGAGACTTGTAGCCCAAGTAAAGCTGGAAAGCCGCACCATGATATTATATATGTATATATATATATATATGTATATAGTAAAGACATAGGCTGTAACCCTGTTTTATACATATATAGTGCAATCATTAGGCCTTGCATGACCTCCATGGGACTGTGTGCTGTGATTCCATACACTGTTCACAGTGACATACACAACTGTATTAACCATTTAGACTGCAGAGCTTTATCTAATAATGCAGAGCAATGCTATGAAAATTTTCAGGTAACCTGTGGGGTTAACGCTTTGTGTGCCAGAGAGGTATCCAACACATTGCAAAGCAATGTGTTGGATATCTCTCTGGCACTTAAAGGTTTATTAAAAAAGGCTTTACTTTAACCCTTTACATGCCAGTGGGGGGATGAACACCACATTTCAGAGAAATGAGTTGTTTACCCCTCTGACACTCACAGGGTCCTACGTTCAAAAGAAAATTGGAGCAGTTTTTGGGCAACCCACCTTCACCATAGAGGAGAAATAAAAATTCTCTTTGATTTAAATGGGGCTTTAACCCCTCCAAAGCACTGCTGTGCAACCTGTTGGAGAGCTCTCCAGCATTCGAGGGGAGAAAAGCCCCATTAAAATCAATGGGAGTCTTTGTATTTGCCAACTGTGGTGCTGTTGGTTTGCCATAGAATTTCCCTATTTTTTAATATAGGGCTCAAGGGGTATATCCAGAGGTCATGGCTCAACATTTTGGCAGTCAATGGGTTATAAGTACTTAGCAGCCTGGGAGACTGCAAAACCATTATCACGCAATGTACTGAAGACTCCACTTCTAGAACATAAACCTGTTAGCTCCTCCAACACAGAGGGTTAATTTACTTGTATTTTTTTTTTTATACGAAAGAGGTGACATGACATTTGTGAACATGTGTCCAGGGTGGGGAGGGGAGAGATGGACACAGTGAGGTTTTTGTGTGTAAAAGACAGCTGCTCCCTGACATGTGAGTGTAGGGTGATAGTCAGGAGGGAGAGGCTGGGACTGAAAAGCAGAACAGTCAGTCTCATTGTGTACATTACATTTTCACTTCCGTTATTTGAAATGTATTTAGATAATAATTATGTTAGTTACTGTAATTATCTCTGAGTGTCAAAGCGGTGTGCTCTATTCCACACCTCTCTGGCAATTAGGGGGTTAAAGTTTCTATGATTTGCAACAAAATGCCCCCCCCAGCACTGAGTGTTAGAGACAAAGTGCAAATCAATGTGTGTTCCTCGTGCTCAATTTACTAACACACAACAGTGCGTTGAACAGCTCAAGTCACACTGAAACAGTTAAACAGCTTCTCCCTCCCCATAGGGCATTGAATAGTTAAATAACCTTTTTTAGATGCAGTAAAGTATTCACTTATTTAGATTTAGTGCAACTTTTTATAGTCGAAGATTAAGAAATTATTTTTTTGCAACTAACATCCAGTTAGACACAGATTGTTTTACAATAGATGATAAACAGCACCAGATCTTTCAATTGGTGGTAATCCTATTCAAACCCCTAGAAGTGGTTTGTGATTGATACATTGTGTGATATGACAGTCCAACTAATCTAAACTCAGATTCACAGCATTAGCAATTATCACCTCTGAGTATCAGAGGGGTGTGGAATACTTTGCTCATCCTTCTAGCACACAAAAGATTAAAACCCACAGAAGATTGTAAAGTTATTACAAGAATGAAAATGTGTCCTGAGATCTCACTCTCTCTCTTCCCCTCCCTTTCTTACTAGAACCTAACCTGCCACTATGTGTGACGACGAGGAGACTACCGCCTTGGTGTGCGACAACGGCTCCGGGCTGGTAAAGGCTGGGTTTGCTGGGGATGATGCCCCTCGTGCTGTGTTCCCCTCCATCGTTGGTCGCCCTCGTCACCAGGTATGTACTTTTTGTGTCCCATGTTAACTCATAGTCCTGAGGGGTTCTGTGATGGGAATTGCTGGGGGTGCCTGTTCCATAGAGCTTGCTATACAACAGAAATAGGCAACTGCAGGACACTGCTATATAAACTTGCTCCATTTGTCCCAAACAAGGAACTTAACATATATGATATTACATATGCTTTATTTAAGGGGGGAAGGCTGGGAGAAGCAATATTCTTTTGCATTCCTCACTTCCTGGTCACTCTACTGCACTCTCCTATTAAAAACTCAGAGGAAGTGGGGAGTCCAAAAGAAAATTGTGTCCCCTTCCTGGTGGTAAACAGTAAATGATTACCAAGTTCCTTCAAGCTTTTTAACTTTCACATACACATGTACCCTCCATTATGGGCAAGCTGTACTTATGCACAAAAGAAAATAGGAGCAATTCTGGGGTAGGCCAACTGCATATAAGGCACCAAATAAAAATTCCCATTGATTTAAATTGGGCTTTTAATCCCTTGTATGCTAGCATTAAAGGGATTAAACTCCCCATTTAGATCAACGGGAATGTTTATTTGTTCCCTATGCTGCAATTGATTTATTAAAAAAAGATCACTCTTACTTTGAGCACAAAGCCCATTTATAGATCTGAATGTTACAAGTTTGAGTCCCAGAGGGGTGCGCAACGCATTGCGAAGCAGTTGCGTACACCTTTGGCACTCAAAGGGTTCATGTTGCTGAGCTGGTCTCTCTCTCACCAGCCTTCATCATTCAATCTCAGCCATTCCTTGCTTTCATATCAGTAGCTATAAATAGAGAGTACACTGTTCCCCTCCTGTAGGGTGCAGTGATTAAGTTATTATTAGAAGAGAGAGTCTTTAGACATCTCACACTATCCTCCTCTGTGTGTGCTGGGCAAGTTAGGCCTTGTTACTCTGTCAACACTGGCAGCCAGTGAATGGCTCTGCCATAGTTGACATTTTAGCAGAAGCATCATTAATTTCCACACACACTCATGAAGGGACTCTAAAAACATTACAATAGAAGCTATGCCAACAGCCCATTAGTATCACTTACTGCTGTACCTTGCCAGCTTCTGCCCCCTCTCCACAGGAATGCACTGGACCTCCTGGCACATGGGTCAGTGTTAGGAAGAGTTCTACTATTTGTGGGACCAGCTTAAATTGAAGCCAAAGTTGTGACCCTGTGTCACCTTAAGAACTAGGTCAAGGCAGTTTTAAGCCAAAGCGATACAAACATTATATAAAAATTGTATTCAGACCTGTATAGCAAACTACTATGGAACAAATTTAATCCTGCTGCTGTGTTTTTCAGTCCAGGCTTGTTTTTTGAAGTATTATTAAACACTTCGCATTAGCCACCTTGTAACCTCATTCTTCTATTCTCTTCATTTTAGGGTGTCATGGTGGGTATGGGTCAGAAAGACTCCTACGTAGGCGATGAGGCCCAGAGCAAGAGAGGTATCCTGACCCTGAAGTACCCAATTGAGCACGGTATCATCACTAACTGGGATGACATGGAGAAGATCTGGCACCACACCTTCTATAATGAGCTGCGTGTAGCCCCAGAGGAACACCCCACCCTGCTCACTGAAGCCCCACTGAACCCCAAGGCCAATCGTGAAAAGATGACACAGATCATGTTTGAGACCTTCAACGTCCCAGCCATGTATGTTGCCATCCAGGCCGTGCTGTCCCTGTACGCTTCTGGCCGTACCACAGGTGAGAACTTTTAGCACTTCAGCCATAACATGACGTTTTAATATAAACATTAATTACAAACTACCATTTATTAATCCCGTAATTGCTAGAGATACCTCTAAGGTATTGTGAACCACTGTGTTGAAGACATCACTAGCACCCAACAGGTCAAAGTGACCGAAAATTGTTTAACTGTTGAAATGAAAAAAATATTTAACCCTTTTAATGGTTGCTGACCAAGAGGAACCCTCAATCTAAAACACATATATATTCTATATATATATATATATATAATATAGAGCTAGATTCCACTGCAGCTGATGACATTACCAAAGGTTTTATCTGCAAATTTCCCTATAGACTGCAAAAGGAATTTGGCTGATAAAGACAATAATAACATTTATCACTTGCAATGGAATCTATGCCATACTGTGCAATCATTCAAAAGAACAGTATATTAATTTGGATAAGGTTTTCTTCACTGCTCTTGCAGCTGGGGTATCTGTGTGGTATATAGCAATGACAGTTAGTGACTAATGCGTCTCTGTGCCGCTTTCCTTCCTGTTAATCTTGATGTTAAAAAGGGTGCAAACACAAATCAATCCTGCTCTGCAGCCTCTGGCATTCGCAGGGTTAAAGGCTGTACTCGGGAAGCAGTTATGGAGCACGCCAACTACACCATAGAGCAGAACTAAACATTTCCATTGATCTAAATGGGGTGTTTAACCCACTAAATGCTAGCAGAGGCCTTTATTGCATTGCTTTGAGATGAACGGTATTCCTCTCTAGCGTTCAAGGGGTTAAAAGCCCCATTTAAATCAATGTGAAGACTTTTTGTTTTGTCCCCTATGGTGTGGTTGTTTAGTCTCACATTAACTCCTCTATAACTTCCTGAACATAGCCCTAAACTTTCTAATGTCCAAGATTTACCCTTTATTCCCGCTGGGCGAGACAGGGGTTTAAACCTTTGAGTGACAGAGGGGTATGCAAATGCATTGCTCTGCAATGCGTTGCGTACCCCTCTGGCACTCAAAGGGTTAAAATTGCCAGTACATTCTCTATTATTCCTAAACAATTTCCACTATTACATCAAAGTCACATTAACGCATCACGAGTTCCATCAGGATGCAATAGGATCCTTAACCCTTTGAGTGCCAGAGTGGTATGGAACGCATTGCTTTGCATTGCGTTCCGTACCCCTCTGGCACCCAGAGGGTTAATATCCTTACACTGGTGACATGGGCATTTTGTCTGTGAATCCTGCCTAATTATTGATACTGAAGTAGTGGATTATATTTGCCAGAATAGTGCTTCATAGGGGAGGTATCTGAGCAATGTGATCCTGCTCATTTCTATACAGAATACAGAGCCAGAAACATCTGGCTGTTATAAAAATCGCGAGTAGTAAAGTGGCAGGAAAGCTCTGTATATTTATTTTTTATTTTTTATTTTTTTTATAACTTGAAATCCCTTACAGTGTGTGCGCCGATAAGAAAAAAGAAAGTAGCCTTGAGTGTAATAATCCCTCTCGTACAAGAAGTCTGCAGGCTGCTCTCTCTTGGCGGCCGATACTGGCAGCTATTTCTCTGCATCACTGTGAAGTTTCCTGCCCCTGGGACAGAGCCTTACTGTGTTTACATGCATTATATTTGATTTTAATCCCACAAAGCTCAGCCTGGCACATCAGACAGTATATTCACTAGACTGGCAGTGCTCTTGCTATTGTTACAAGCAGGCAAAATAACCCTTCCCTATGAATTCCAGGCATTTATGGTGATTAAATGATCAGTAAAGTTTAATTATTGAAAAAAATATTTATATTGGGCATGTTCACACTGATTAAAACAATGATAGATTATTCATTCAAAGCTATATCAAGCACAATTCACACCATTCACAGGTGGAGGGTTTAGGATGATGGGAGTTTAAGATCAACAACAGCTAAACGCCTGTAGTTCCCAGTTAATGCTGTGTGATTTGTGATATATTGGCCTAATAGGTATACATTATGGTAAGAAAGTACGTCAGACACTATAAAATGAAAAGTAAACTTAAAGGGATAGTAATGTTTCATAATAAAAGAAACTCTAATTAATCATCATAGTATATGGACTTAGGAGAGTGTTATTTCAACTCTTTCAGAGTTGTAGTTCAAGAGTAATTGAATGACAAAATATCTCCCTCCCGCCCCTTTTACTGATGTAACACTGCTCAGCCAGATCAGAAGGGAGGTGCCCAGGTAGATTGCAGAGAGGGACAATCTTCAATTAAGATAAGGGAAAAACCTGAAAGACTTGTCAAAGGGGCGGGGCTTTCATTGTTCTCGTAGGAAGAGGATTGTCCCCTTCTGTTATCTGTCTGGTCTTACAACCAGATTCCACATCTGAGAGGAGATGGCTTACACTAGGTAAAAGGGGCGGGAGGGGGAAACTTTGCTTGTGAATATCTCTCAAACCATAAAGGTTTGAGAGATAAGACTTATATAGTTCTTCATGTTTTTTAATGCCTACAAAATAAAATAATGATAAAATGAAGTATTACTATCCCTTTAAGTAAGAAATTGGTGGTAAAAAACAGAGTTAGCAGGGTTGTTTTTTTCCACCAACACCAAAAAGGCATTCACTTGGCTTTGGTAGGAAACCCTTTACATAGTGAATGCTAATGGAAAGAATACAAGACCATGTGCACCTATGAAAAACACTTTTTAAAATCTGTTACTTTCACATCTTCAACTCTGTATATTCTCTTTCTGCCTATCAGGTATTGTTCTGGACTCCGGTGATGGTGTTACCCACAATGTCCCCATCTATGAAGGGTATGCTCTCCCCCATGCCATCATGCGTCTGGACCTGGCTGGTAGAGATCTCACAGATTACCTCATGAAGATCCTGACTGAACGTGGCTACTCTTTTGTTACCACAGGCAAGTTCTGAGCTTTCTTGTGGCTTTCTAGAAACATCTCTTCGCTGTAGGGCACATCCCCAAGAACACAGATTTCCAAATTTCTGTCATCATGTGTATAAGCTTCAGGGAAAATGACACACACAGTTAGGAAGTTTATCATGTAATGTTCAGTGCCAGAGGCACATTAAAATGCAATAAGTCACAAGACGGATACTGCTCTGTGAGGCATACTGTACATTTTATACCTTATGATGTGTGACTGCTGTGCTACACCCACAAGGCCTACTCATGTCAGCCAAGGACAAAATCAGAAAAATCTTCTCCATAGAGAAAGGCAATTCATTGGAGTTAATGACTATGTTCAGAATGTGGACATTCATTGTAACTGATATTAATGTCTGCTTAGGTCTTGCAAATTATTTATTGCAACCTTTGAGTAATCAGACAGAAGAACATGAGTGGGAGAACAGTCTCCAGGCTGCACAAAAGCACATTAAGGACTGTATTTTCAAAATAAAATGGAGTCATTCTGGAGCAAACCAAGTGCACCATAGAGGAGAAATGACATTTCCCCAAATTCCCTTTGATTAAAATGGGGCTTTTAAGACCTTGAATGTTAGAGTTCCTCAGAGAATTGCTTCACAATGTTGGAGAGCTCTCTAGCATTTCAGGGGCTAAAAGCCCCTTGTGAATAAATGGGGATTTTGAGTTCTAATCTATAGGGCAGTTGTCACTCCAGAAGTGATTTGAAAATATGGCCCAAAGACAAATCCTTAAAACAGCTATGCAGATATAAATGTCACAATGATGTAGCAATGTTTAAGTCAATACAGAATACTGATGTGTATCTCCCCCCCCTACAGCTGAGCGTGAAATTGTCCGTGACATCAAGGAAAAGCTGTGCTATGTGGCTCTGGACTTTGAGAATGAGATGGCAACCGCTGCATCCTCCTCCTCCCTGGAAAAAAGTTATGAGCTTCCCGACGGTCAGGTCATCACTATTGGAAATGAACGTTTCCGTTGCCCCGAGACCCTCTTCCAGCCATCCTTCATTGGTAAGCAGCCCCTGGCTCCACTGTGTTGCTTAGTTCTGACAGTCTCATGAACTAGACCGTTGATGATGAAGAAATATGTTGTAGGTCTTTTTCTACCGAGTAAAACAAAAGTACTCCCAATGTTGGAAGATGCTTCTTCATAACATTATTATAGAGCTAACTTGCATTTTTCTAATAAAATGAGTTCAGGATGGTTTGTTACCAGGTTGTGCTGCTGTGCTACATCTATGTACAGGCCAGCATCTGCTTGTGACAGTAACAGCAACAGCACTACCATGCTGCATCAAAATCTTAAACTCAAGCTATCAAAACAAAAGCACGACTTCTCTGTAAAAACTTTTGATTGAAGCATCTCTTAGAAGTAGACTAACCTACAAGATAAATGTATCCTATATAATAATTTGCCAAGTTGTGTGTAACGCCCGACATGCGCAGTAGACACTGCTGCCCGTGCGGCAGTCACGCGCAGTAGAGACTGCCCGCGCCGCGGCTGATACAGAGCTGGGCGCTCCGAAGGAGCCGCGGCCGGCTGCCAGAGGCACTGTGGCCCGTGTAACGGGCTGTTCAACTAGTTTATAATAAGGGTCTATTGCCCCTTTAATCCAGCCTGAGCCCTAAAATACACTCATCTGATCAAGTCAAATCACTAAGAGTCCTCAGTCTTATTAACCTTTAAACTCATCCTTTTTAAAGTATACAACAGCCTGCCCCCACCTGAACGTAATGCCATCTAAATTTAATGAAAACATCAGCAGACAAACTATTAAGACAAAGTAACACTGGTTAAAGCATTACTCAGTAGAGAACCCAGTCTGGTTGAGGGCAGATTTATTATGAAGTGGGTGTTAGGTCTTTCACGCCATACTTTCCTGCCAACACATGCTGCTGCTTCAACAAAGACCTTTTTATCATTTTTAAGACCCTAGCACCTGCTTAGGATGACGTGAACTCGAGCAGTTGCTCTCCATTTGGCACAGGGCGTCACACTCTGCCTCAGACACCCTGTGCAACTGTTCCTTTCACTCGAAGGACCATATTCAGGAAGATGAGGAGTTACAATTCTGAAGCAAACAATTCTGAAGAAAACAAAATATGTTTTAAGTGGGAATGGGGCTTTCAACCCCTTGAATGCTAGAACCCCAAATTTCTCTAGCATTCAAGAGACTAAAACCTCTATGTAACCTTTTAAGTACCAGAAGAGTGAACAACACATTGTTCCATCCCTTTGGCATTCAAATGGTTAATTTAATAGGACTACAAATGTCCCCTATGGTAGAGCTGGTTTGCCCCACAACTGCTCAATTTTACATATATACATTAGGCTCACCATACTTTATTTCCTGCTCATACTAGGTATGGAATCTGCTGGTATTCATGAAACTACCTACAACAGCATCATGAAGTGCGACATTGACATCCGTAAGGACCTGTATGCCAACAACGTCCTCTCCGGTGGTACCACCATGTACCCAGGTATTGCTGACAGGATGCAGAAGGAGATCACTGCCCTGGCCCCCAGCACCATGAAAATCAAGGTGAGGTCTTCATATGATCAGAAAGACATCAACCTCATTTTTGCACCACAATCTTGACAATATTGAGCTACCATCTAAGTGACTATTTCTGGAGAGAAAATAACACAAACAAAAGTAGACTTGCATCCCACATAGACTGCAATACACCTGTCAAACCATTTAATGAATGGATAATCATAAAATATAAAAAAGGCACGTGTGACAATGCAATTATGTGAACACCTCCTGCTATATATCTAGAAGAGAGACCAACATTTCTCAGCATTAGTTCTCAGGGCACACCGACAGTTCATGTTTTTAAGATTTCCCTGCTTGATCACAGGTGGGTACACAGTAGCTCAGTGACTGTAATTAATCCATCAGTGCCCAAGTAGGCATATCCTGAAAACATGACTTGTTGGTGTGTCCCAAGCACTGGAGTTGAGAATCACTAACCTAGAGAGACACACAGATCTGTTGGAAATAAATGCACTCCCGCTATCTTTATGCAGAATGTTTATTTTAGGGCAGTCTTTAATCACATTTTTATCACTTCTTTTCCACAGATCATTGCCCCACCTGAGCGTAAATACTCAGTCTGGATCGGAGGCTCCATCTTGGCCTCTCTGTCCACCTTCCAGCAGATGTGGATCAGCAAGCAGGAATACGATGAGGCTGGCCCCTCTATTGTGCACAGGAAGTGCTTCTAAAGGACCCACCCACTCCTCCATCCAACATGTACAGAGTACCTCCAACTCAAGACAGCAAGACCTGGACAGCCACTGTACAGTTTGTTTACACTCCATCATATTTATTACTTTCTAAATAAAAACACATGCGGTTAAGTTCGTCAAAGTTCGCACCTTGTCTTCTTTGCTTTGCCTGGGATGTTTTATGTTACAATAAAAGGAACCATCTGCTCATTCATATTTGTTTGTTGTCTGTAACCCTTAATTAGGGGGAACAAATAAAACAAAATCTGCGTATTGAATTCTGGTGAAGTTGTGAATGCTCATTGTATGCTCCTGGGATTTTGTTAAAGGAACATTATCACCTCCTACTAACAAACCTAGAATTATCTTAATCTGAGTAGAACATCCTAATTGCTACAATGAATCAGAGCTGCCTGGTTGGTTCTTCAGAATTAAAAGGATAGTAATACTTCCTTTTAACTTTAATTTATTTTGTAGGCATTAAAAAAACATGAAGAATGATATAAGTCTTATCTCTCAAACCTTTATGGTTTATGAGATATTCACAAGCAAAGTTTCTCCCTCCCGTCCCTTTTACCTAGTGTAAGCCATCTCTTCTCAGATGTGGAATCCAGTCCATAGACCAGACAGATAACAGAAGGGGACAATCTTCTTCCTATGAGAACAATGAAAGCCATGTCCCCCTTGACAAGCTTTTCAGGTTTTTCCCTTATCTTAATTGAAGATTGTCCCTCTCTGCAGTCTACCTGGGCACCTCCCTTCTGCTCTGGCTGAAAAGTGTTACATCAGTAAAAGGGGCGGGAGGGGGACACTTTGCTTGTGAATATCTCTTAAACCATAAAGGTTTGAGAGATAAGACTTATATCATTCTTCATGTTTTTATAATGCCTACAAAATAAAATAAAGTTAAAACGAAGTATTTCTATACCTTTAATGTTTAATTAGTAATGAATATCTTGTCCTTGGAGGCAGACATAATGGTTTGTTGCAGGACTTGAGGATTCCAAATGCCTCATACTGAAGGCTTCCTAAAAATACCTTAGCAGGAGGATCTGGAATCCTGAGCCTTGCAGACACAGTCATGTCCGCCTCAATGGCCAGGTTATCCAGTACTTATTAAAGATTCACTGTTGAGAACAAATCCACAGAGGACTGGTTCTTATAATCCTTGCTGATGATCTGAACAGATTAAAATAAGTGCAGGGTTATCATTAGGAGTTATTAATGTCCCTTTAATCTTTGAGTGCCAGAGAGGTGTGGAAAACATTGTAAAGCAATGACCTGCACATCTATCTGGCACTCAAAGAGTTAAAATTTTACTCTCAGATGTCTTCAATGGAATTCCTTTCTGGTACTGAAGTAAATAAAGGCCAGCACTTACAAAGCATTGCAGAGCTACGAGAAGCCAGCCAGACTCTCACAACTTCCCATACATTTGATTGGCACTTAGTAAATACAAGATAAGAGTTCACATAAACACTAGCATTGTTACTAAACAACGGAGGTGGAAACATACAATATTTGCTCACTTTGTTTTCGTGTCCAGGATATGGAAACTGCTGGTAAACATGTTTGGACATCTGTGCCCCTGTTAGAGTTCTAACCAATGAAGATATTGTATGAGTAGTCAGACAGAAGGGTTAAAAGTCAGAGAAAGATAATAGAGGTGTATAATGTGGGAGATAATCAAAACCAACAAACAGGCTGGTGGAGCAATTGCAGCATAGGGGTTCAATACATGGTTATGTAATGTAGTGCAGACATCTCTATCCCCTATGACACGTGTGTAGTGTGGGGTTCATGTGGGGTGTATGTGTGTGAGGACTGAGATATAGTCTCTAAGACAGCCTATCTACCAGCTCCTCCATTTCTTTGTTTCTTCTGCTTCCTTCATTATGGATGAGTGAGTGATCCCCCAGTATGAATATTCACTTTAAGGACACCATTGGAAAGGGAAGTCTCCCCTTTCCACTGTTGGCCGATTTGTGCTGGTATGAGTAATGGGACCAAGATCTGGTGCTTGTTGATTCTTCTCCCTCCCAGATTCTAGCTGCACACTTCCCTTGTGTTGTAGTTTGAGATGCCATCTCGTGAGGTTACCATACAAGATGGTAAATGATACTCAGCTGTGGGACCACGAGGAGCTCATCCCTGGAGATGGACTATGTATTCCAAATTCCCCCCCCAAATGTTAGACACTGTCCCATTGAGTGCCAGGATGTTTTGACAGATGTCAGCTGCACTCACAGCCTAAAAGGCATGACTTCTCCCAAGACATCAGCAACAATGCTTTAGCGACCTCTTGTATTCAGAGGGTTAAAATCCCCATTAAAAATCAATGCATAATTGCTCCACTTCCCCTTTCTACATAAGCACCTGTTCATAAAAAAATTAAAATGCCTTAAATGGGGCTTTATTTACAAGTATGGTGTCATTCTTTTTGACCCACGATCACTCTACCTACAGCTTTAAATATAAGCTGAAATAGGTCATGATGTATGGAACATTCCCATACATTTTAGATAAACACACACACACAATGGAAGATACATCCGGACAAGCTCTAACCTTCACAACACAGCTGCCTGGCCTTCTGTTCAGTTGCAAAGTATTTAAGCTAGTGCATATAAATTAAGAGGATATTACGATTGCCCTTTGATATTGTGTCTGAAGGTCCTTTGTAGGCTGCTCTGGATTCACATCTGCCAAGTTTCGAGTGACCCCTGGTTACATCTGGAGATCAATGCCATATGCCAGTGATTCTCAGTTATTTTTGTTCATAGCAGCCCAACAAGGCATATAATTTCCATGACAACCCTTCTAAATTGTTTAAAGCAGCAACGAGGGGATTTTTATATGCACGGATAATTTCCTCTCTCTTAGTCAACTGGGGCACACGGGGACTATGGGTAACATTTTCTGCACCTGTAGCCAAGCACTTAAAGAGTTAAGAATATAGATACCTTTAAACTCCTCCCACTCCCTGGCCCTAGTTTATATTCAGGCTCCACCAACTAGTGTTCAAATATGATCGCACTTGTTGAAGAGCCCATTTACATGGCCGTAGTACCACCCAGCAACGGCACGGTGCAGTCATGCACAGTAGAGACTGTCCACGCCACGGCTGATACGGAGTGGGCTGCTCCGAATTCAGATCTTAGTCCTCTCTGCGGACCTTCTGGTGCGCAGAGGACTCCAGTCTGAATTCGAAGCGCCCCCCTCCGTATCAGCCGTGGCACGGGCAGCACACGCAGCCGTCTCTACTGTGCATGACGGCTTCTGACAAACTTAGTCAGAGAAGCCAAGATATGCCAAGGTACCCCAGCCTTCACAGACCATAAGGTTTCTCCAAGTGGGATGCCTTATGTCCCCCAATGGACTACAGAAAGGCTGTCCAAGTTCAGTCTTCAAGGGCCACCAACAGTCCAGGATTTAAAGATTTTCCTGATTAAGCACAGGTGAGTTAATCAGTGACTAAAACAAAACACAAAGAAATGGGTGCAGACCCCCCTAAGAGCATAACTTTGTGGCACTGCAGGTATTTAGACCCCCAAATATGATACGCTTACCAGATTCCAGTCATGAGATCACATATACATATTATATATCCTTGAGGACTTTTCCTTCGGACCTCTTACTTTTGCAAGAGGCTACTCAGGTTTCAGATATTTTTATATCTATATTTGTGGAACAAGTCCCTGAAGAAGTGCGCATAACTAGCATGAAACGCGTTGGGCAATTTTTTATACACATTTATTGAACCACAATTGTTATTAATTTACCCTAAGAGTTGGGTTGTATTTTAACAATTTATTTACAAATAAACAGTCTTGATTTAAGGAGTCCTGAATCCTGAGTAACCCTCTTATAACAGAAAAGGGTCAGAAGCAAAAGTCCTCAAGGATATATATGTATATTTGATCTCATGACCGGAATCTGGTGAGAATATTATATTTGGGGGTCAAGATACCAGCAGAGCCACACAGATATTTTCTTGGAGGGGTCTGCTCCCCTCTCTCTGTGTTTTGTTTTAATTACTACGTGACGTTTTGCACTGCACCGGTGTATTGAGGGGCTGCAACCTCCTAGAAGTTGGTGGTGTTGATAGCTGGAAGACCTTTATCATACAAACTCTCTAACTTACAGTATAAAGAGATATTTGATCCAAAGAGGACTCCCAATATATTGGACCTACAAGATATATTGTTGTAAGAGGTCATTTAAGATATTAACATATATCTTTGTAATTTATATTTCCTTTTTATGAATACTGGTGAAATCATAAATATATTATTATATAGTTTTTAACATCTATATTGATGCCTATTTACGTTATAGAACTTTACTATTACCAATGAAGAGGGTAACTAGTCAATAGCACCACAGTACTATTTTGTGTATTGAGTTAATCAGTGGCCCATTCATTTTGATTGGCCCACCTGTGTCCAGACAAGGAAATCCTTAAAGCGGAATTGTCACCTTTCAACCTCCCTCCAATTGGTTTATCACCCCTAAAAAAAAAAAAAAAGCTTAGGAATGTGCATTTAACCTTAATAATAGTTCCAACTGTTGTGCAAATATATCTCTTTGTTTTTGGGAAGCTACAGGGAGGTACATCTTGATGATGTTTAGGCTTACTGGCAGCCTCTCCCTCCGTCAATCTTCTTCTGTAAGCCTGCCTCCAGTGTTGTATCTGGGCCATGCTCCCCTTTCATCTAAAGTGGCAGCTAGGATCATCTGGCAAAAGCGGTGGCACTATGCTGTGCTCTTGGGGAAGATGCTGGGAACTTGTGTTCTGAATGCTGCGTTGGGAATCAGATTGCAGCCTGTGCACTTGCTTTTTTTTTCTATTACACATATCATGGAACGAGCTCGCTCCTAGGGAGACCTGGGATGGGAGGTGGGAGGATAATGTGAGCAAAGGGATGTACTGCAAGACGCTGTGATATAGCTTGTACAGCAGCCAAAGGAACCCAGGATATACTGAGGTAACTTGTACATTGGGCAGTAAGGCAGAAATGCGCTGGCTTAGAAAGTAAAAAAATAAGTATTTTATAGGAATCCAAGCTGAAATCTAGTCTTGGAAGACCGTTTTCCCTTCTTAAGGCCTTCTGGAATAATTAAAAAAAAAAGGACTCAGAGTTTTAGAACGACTCAGCAGCTTGGATATTATACAAAAGACACCTTACTACATCCTGATTTTGTAGGCATCTGTTATTTTACGGCGTTGGGCACAAGTAAAATAATATCAGTTCTTGATTAAAATGAAAAAGAGAAACCACTTTACCTAGAAATGTAGACACTGTTCTTAGGACTGCTTTAGCCTAATGGAATATGATACAGTGATTTACAGGAAAAGGCACAGAGTTCATAATGTTGTCTGGAAGAGGATATGACCTTTAGAAATAGTTTTGTAAGTCAAATGTTTTACAGTTAAAGAATACATTGGCTCCAAGGGCTGAGACTGTAATATTTCAATTTCCATAAAAGCGGCAGATCTCTGTAGAAGGGGGTGCCACCCATTCAACCTCCTGTTGAAAAAGTCTGAATCTCCAGAATGTCTACCAGTTTCCTTTGAAAGAACACTGAGAAGAAATCTGCATCTTCAATGAAGAAAGCTTTGGATCCTTCACTAAGCGCTTACGTAAACCTTTCAACAGATGAGGTAATTCAATAGCTGAGGATTCCAATCTTATGATTTACACAAAGAGAAATAACTCCTCCAAACCTTGTGTTAGATTTTTGCAGAAAGAATTTCAGGTCTTTAGCATAGTCTGGTTGACACAGTCTGAAAAGTTTCTTCCTCAAGATAGCTATTCTACTTTCTATGAGTTCAAAAATAAATTGGACATATTCCCCTGTCATATGAGGCCCCTCATAAGAAGATCCAGATCCAATAGTATATCCCCTCCATATTGATGACATCTTTATCATATGTACAGAAGGAGAACAGAGCCAGAAAGAATTTCATAGCTCTTACAATTAATTTCACTCATTAATCAAATTAAAAATTGATTATTCTAAACTTTTTAGACACTACAGTATAATTAAAGAATGGGAAACGTTACCCAGCTATATACAAAAAACCCACAGACCGTGGAAACCACCCCCACAACACCTGCTCCCACACATCAAATATTAAAAAGCCATCATATACAGCCAGAAAACCAGAAATCTCAGAATATCTTCTGACAACGACAACCATTATAATAGGAATTGAGTAAAATTACCATTACATTCTTTTTTATCTTATTTCCAGTATGGAACACAGGCACTATGGGGTACAGCTCCCTCCCAAGGAGGGCAGGGAACTTCAAAAAGACAGGGTGTCTGGGGTGGAGACTGACTCCTTTTTATCCAGCTCAACCTTTTGCCCACTAGATTCATGTGTGATAAGTACCACAGAAAGAAAACCTAAGCAAGTAAAAAAGAAAAGGAACCTGCTAAGACTAAAGACCCTAAGAGGACGCCTCAGCCCAGGGAAGGAAAAGAAAGAAGGTTCTTCTCCAGTTGGGAGTCCTGTGTTCCATATGGACTCAATGGCAAGTTCACTAAAGTTCTACTTTCTCTTATGTCCAATATGGAACACAGGAACCATGGGCATATACCAAATTATCCCAAAGATTCCTTGGAGAGAAAGCAGAAAAACTACTCTTCCCCAGGATAACTATATTCCACAGTATTAAAATGGAGCAAGATCCAAACCAGGAAATTATAGACCTGTGAGCTTGACTTCCATAGTGGGTAAGATACTAGAAGGTTTATTAACTGATAGTATTCAGAACTATGTGAAGACAAACAATATCATTAGTAGGAATCAGCATGGTTTCATGAAGAACAGATCATGTCAGACTAATTTACTTGCATTTTATGAAAGAGTGAGTAGTAATTTGGACAGGGGAATTGCGGTTGATGTAGTATACTTGGATTTTGCAAAAGCCTTTGACACAGTGCCTCACAACAGGTTACTGCATAAATTAAAAGGCTTCGGTTTAGGTGGTGGTATCTGTACATGGATTGAGAACTGGTTAAATGATAGATGGCAGAGAGTTGTTGTAAATGGAACTTTTTCAAATTGGTCTAGGGTTATAAGTGGGGTACCGCAGGGTTCAGTCCTGGGCCCAATGCTTTTTAATTTGTTTATTAATGATCTAGAAGTGGGAATTGAAAGTAGCATCTCAATCTTTGCTGATGACACTAAGCTATGTAAGGAAATACATACAGAGCTCGATGTTTTTTCCCTACAGAAGGATTTAGATAAACTAAGTGAATGGGCAGAAAAGTGGCAGATGTCATTTAATGTAGATAAATGTAAGGTTATGCATTTGGGTTGTAGAAACAAACTTGCTACATATACTCTAAATGGGAAACAACTTGGGAAATCCTCATTAGAGAAAGATTTAGGTGTACTGATAGACAATAGTCTTCACAGCAGTGTGCAGAGTCACTCAGCTGCTGCAAGAGCAAATAGAGTACTAGCCTGCATAAAAAGAGGTGTAGAAGCAAGGGATGCTAATATTATCCTACCTCTGTATAAATCCTTGGTTAGGCCTCATCTAGAATATGGAGTACAATTTTGGGCGCCTGTTCTAAAAAAAGACATTACTGAACTGGAAAAGGTGCAGAGACGTGCAACAAAACTGATAAAGGGATTGGAGGATCTGAGTTACAAAGAGAGACTAGCCAAACTGGGTTTGTTTACATTAGAAAAGAGACGTCTAAGGGGTGATATGATTACCATTTACAAATACATTCAAGGCCAATACAAAGAACTATCCAATGAATTATTTATGCAAAGAGCTGAGCTAAGAACAAGAGGTCATCCATTAAGACTTGA
Source organism: Rhinophrynus dorsalis (assembly GCA_037306005.1). Taxonomy (NCBI): domain Eukaryota; kingdom Metazoa; phylum Chordata; class Amphibia; order Anura; family Rhinophrynidae; genus Rhinophrynus; species Rhinophrynus dorsalis. The sequence continues at coordinate 20,622,519 of CM074728.1, forward strand.
GGAAAGGCGCTTTCGACTAAAACACAGGCAGGGATTCTTTACAGTAAGGGCGGTAAGGCTATGGAATTCTTTGCCTCGGGATGCTGTGCTTGCAGATAATGTAACTGCATTCAAAAAAGCAATGGATGCCTATCTAGCACAGAACAATATTGACAGTTATGACAGATGGCTTCAAAGCAAATAGGATATTGAGCCGGGGAACTATTTGACACACTCACACACACACCTACATTGGAAATTGCTCCAGAGGGCTTTTTTGTTGCCTTCCTCTGGATCAACAGGGGTGTTATTGGCATGGGCTGGACTTGATGGACGCATGTCTTTTTTCAGCCTTATCTACTATGTTACTATCTAGATAACCTCAGGTGTCAACATACAAACTAGCACTACAAAGCAAACAAGAGCCAGCATGGTTCAAACTATTAAAAAAAACTTGACAGTAGGTATAAGAGAAGAAAAAAAAAAAGTCCTCAGACAGGCAGCACTGCCAGAGGATTTTCCAGCAAAGCAGGCCTCTGCCAAGGCCATGACATTGACATGGTAATGCTTGATATATTTGTGCATGGAGGACCATGCTGCAACCCTGCACAGCTGTTCAGCTAAGACCTGGTTTCTGTAGGCTTAGGAATCACCCACGGATCTGGTGGAGTGTGCCGTGACCATGAAAGGACCAGGCCTGTTCCTGATCATGTATACTTGGTATATGGCAGCCTTGATTCAAGAGGCAATGGTGACCTTGGATGCTACCTAGACCCACCTTAAGTCCCTCAGCGATAACAAAAAGGGAATCTGCCTTGCGGAAATGATGAGTATGATGCACATAATATTTCAGGCGTCTGACCACATTGACTCATCCAACAAATGGGAGATATTTCTCTTGTTTAGATGAAGGGTCAGGACTAAAGGAAGGCAGAAAGCTCCTGGGAGGTCTGAAATACCACTTTGTCCTGGTGGAAGACCAGAAAAGGAGGCTTGCAAGACAGAGGCTGCAGTTCAGCCACCCTTCAAGCAGAGGCAATGGCCAAAAAGAAATCTATTTTGAGCTTCAGGAGACACAATGGGATTGAGGCCAAAGGCTCACAGGGAGGCCTCTGGAGGACATTTAAGACCAAGGTGAGGTCCCATTGTGGTATGGGGTCCCAAAGTGAAGGGAAGACATGCTCCCTGAGGAAGTGGATCAGTGAATCCACGATACACATTGGGTCACTGAGTCCTTTCCCATGCCCCTCTTCTCTCCAACCATTCGTGCCGGGTCCCTCCCAGCCCCATGTGAGACACTTCCACTCCGGTTGAGAGACATGGATTGTTTTGCTGAAGCGCGATTGTAGAGTTTCACCGCTCCACGTGGCTTTGATCATTGAACCTTATACTAACAACAAGATCAAACTTTTTACTTGGGGCGTGTATACACTAGCCCAGTGCTACATTATAGTACATTGTATCATCATAAGACCCAGCCATTTTGGACTTCACAGGAAAGATCGGAACTACAAATAACCTCTACTAACAACACATCATCCGGACGATAGGAACACAGTATCAAGGCAGCTAAGGGGTTGGGACCCCTGAGATGCTCAGCCCATGACGGGCATCTAGTAAGTGGGATGAGAGAAGGGGGGAGGGCAGAACTTTATTATTTTTCATTTTATTTTCTTATATTTTCTATGTTTATCTCTGTATGATTCAATATTTGTACTATTTGTATTAAACTACATATTTTTATATGGATTAAGCTACATTTTTATTTAATTACTAAACTTGGAGGATTTCCTTATTTTCCCCTCTCCCTCCTGTGTTGCTCTTCATATCCCTAGGAATCGTATCACCCTTTGAATAAAATTCTTGACATCCGGCAGAATGGCAATATGTCTCTGAAAGATAATAGAAAGGGCTAAAATCTGTACCTTAATGGAGTTCAGACTACAGCCTTTGTTCACACCATCTTGAAGAAAGGCCAGGACCATGGGAAAATCAAAGTTCTGAGCAAACTCATACTTGTCAGCACGCCACTAGTGGAAAATGGACCAAATCTATGGTATGCCTTTGAGGAAACAGGTTTCCTTATCTGGACCATAGCAGAAATGCCCTATTTGGAATATCCCTTTCTTGCTAAATTGTGGTCTCAAGAGCAGTACCATCAAAGTAAGCCTCTTATCTTCCTCATACCATTTGGAACCCTGAAGATGGAGGTCTGTCTTCAGGAGGTAGAAGTAGTGAGCTATGTCTCACGAAACGCGTAGGAACAGTTTTGTTAGTTCCTGTGTATTTTACCCATTAAAATTTATGATAAGTTTCATTCATTCGACTCCTTCCATATTGTTTGGGTTGGCGATCCTGTGTTGGAGCCGGGTCGGGCTGACTGTGTATACATCTTACGAGACCTCTGGTGAGTGGCTCCTTATTGGGGGGCAGTTATTTATTACTATACAGAGTTGCTCTTAGAAGAGTATTTGTACTCTATCCTATCCTATAAGGAATACCGCTTTACCATTGAGTGACTGATGCGAACATGAGGCAATCCGAGGAGAGTCTTGTCGGACAAACATGAGCAGATTGAGATCTCCATGTCGGGCATAACTTACAAGAATATATCTTGTAAGCAGTTTGATTTATCTTTCATTATTTTGATGTATCAGATGCTACTCTCAGGTAGCCTTTGCACTCTCTTTTTTTACTTTCTTTCTTTTTCTTGTGCCACTGAGTCAGACAGGAGCAATGAAGTCACCAACAGAGGTCTTCCTTTGCTTAAGGAGAGCGAGTCATGTGATGATAGAGATGGTCCTGGTGACAGGCCTGCATCTTGACATTGCTCCTTTGCAATTCCCTTGTGCAGAATTGAGCACAAGGGACTGCTTCCAGTGCAGACACCAGACGACCTCTCGAGAGGAACGTAAACCCGGCAAATATACAGATTGGATACCGGGATATATAACTACCTGCTCGCGCCCTTACAGCGAGTCCATAACCGAAAGGTATTGAAGGACTACTGCTTCCATCGAATTAACATACTGCTCACTTTCATCCATTTAACCTTTGTATACCACATAGGAACTGGCTTCACATCATTTACTACAAAATATTCACTACAGACTTTTAGCTGCAAGCGGATTATTTTATTATCTATTCTCAAATTTTGCACATTTTGAGTTTTTCTTGGGACTTTTTATAGCTTATATATCTGGTATATTTGTATTTATTATATTTATAGTGTATTATTATTATTCATTGTTTACATATTTTCTTGTTTAGAATAAATACATTTGCATTTATATTCATACTGATATTATATCCAAGCGCTTATTTCCTACTTTTTGTATTTTTTTTTTGCTATATTATAGTGACTACTAGCTCCTAGGTCACAGGACAATAGAGCAGCTGGATCTAATCCTATTTTTAAAAGTGTATAAACAGAGCGCCATTCATCACCATATACCTCTTTCTACTTTATTTTAATCTCATAAAAGCATCCATCACTGAAGAAATACAAGGTGCACAGGCCTTAACACCTAACGCTTTTCGTGATGGCATTGACGTCACTTAATCATAGGCTATGATTAAGTGATGTAAATGACATCACGAAATGTGTGTTAATGGAAAGGCAGTTGATGTAGTATATCTAGATTTTGCAAAGGCATTTGATACAGTGCCACACAGAAGGCTGGGGTATAAAATAAGGAAATTGGGGCTAGGAGATGACCTTTGCAATTGGATACAAAACTGGTTGAAGGATAGTGAACAGTGTGTGGTTGTAAATGGAAAATACTCCAATACAGTTCAAGTGGAGAGTGGAGTACCTCAAAAATCTAGAAAAATAGAGCGCAACAACAAGAAAAGAGGAGGGCAAGGAATCCTCTAAGTGTAGGATGTTTAATAAAGCATAAAAATGGTAAAAATCACATAAAAAAACTCCCCCCCTCTCCCATTGCACTTACAGAGCACCCGTCTTGGGCTTAATGCGTCTCAGGGGTCCCAACCCCTCTATAGCCACGTAACTGTGTCCTCTGGTTCAATCCTCTAGTCTTGGCTCCGTAGTTACTTCTGGAGATGCTCCGATCGTTCTTAAACGTGTTTATCGGTGTCTCTGTGATGCTTAATCTGAGACCATGGGCTAATCGCCCGCTGCAGGCAAGTACACTCCAAGAAAGTAAAGTACGCGAAACACAGCATGGCATAAGGAACAGTAATTTAGGTGGGTTAAGGGAATCCTCATTTTCAGATTTCCCAATATGCCCCTTCGGATCAGACATGTGCACGAGAAAACGTCTAAAACTAGAGAACTAGTTAAAAGTATCCCCAATTTAAGGCAAAGCCCTCAGAAAGACCCCAAAAAAGTACTTATCTGGTATTGAAAGGGTTAACCTGGAGTGAAGAGCATGAATGTCACCGAGATGACCACTGGAAAATGCACCAGCCAATCAGAGAAAAGCCCAGAAAATGGGGGACTATGGTTATTGTAGTCTTTTCCATTTCTTGTTGCCTAGCAATGTGTGGATCCCCAGCCATATGTTAGGTTCCAATGTTCTGTTTTATTTATACATGTTCTGGTGCAGCAGTGATCTGGATACGTGGATACTCTTACTTTCATTGGGCTGGTAAGAGAGCGGCAATCGGCCCTATGGAACTAACCTTGGGATTCCTTTGAACTTGGCCAAGATCTCTTGGATGGGTAAGAGAGGCATGCACTGGGGGCAAGTCATGCAGTTACTTGTCCAGCAATGCAGGGTCTCCAAACATCCAGATATATTGCTGCTTCATGTGGGTGCAAATGATCTGGGTTTGGTTACATTTGTGAATTTCATGTATATGATTAGTAAAGTCATTGTGGAATTGCAATTGTGGTTGAAAGGGTCAATTGGTATTTGGTCACAGCTGGTTCCTCAACTTTGTTGGCATCATGCTGTAAAGTTTTCAGCCACTGAGTGTAGCCGACGTACGATTAATAAACGGCTCAGCAATTTCCTCCAGAAGGCAGGGACTGACACTTTACATGAGGAATTGGAAGGAAAGTGGTGGGGTTTTAGCATCCTGATGGAGTCCATTTTACCAATGTTGGGCTCGACATATTTAACTTGGATCTCCAAGATGTGGTGGAAAGGGCTTAGACTTGCTGAGGAGGTGAGGTTAATTTAAGGCTTGAAATAACTTCATCTTTGGAGCTTTAGTTGGATGGCAAGTTGGATTGCAAGGTTCTGTGGGAGGCAGTTCAGTGGTCCAGAGGTGTTTTGTGAAATGGTTATTTTGGGGGATCTCTGTTGCAGCTCAGTTCGGCAGGCCTGAAGGGATATCTCCTGGTTGATCCTAGGACCTGGTGGGTATTAGTCGGTCATGGCTTCAGACGAGGGTTTTATTGGACATTGCATCTGTGTTTGGATACTCCCCGGGTATGACCTTATCCTCTTGCCATTCCAATATAATATTTGCCTCATAATTTAATATGGACAAAGTCAAAAAACAGCTGTGGCCACATTTTCACCACTTTATCGTTTGTGTTTTTCTTGGGTTTGAGGGAGTGGGTTTCTCCAGAGTCTATAGTCAAGTGTTACAAGGAAAAGACCATTAACATATCAATTCTGCACTTAGAACACCACAGAAACACCTTCTGCAATATAAGGAGTAGAAAACAAACACACACATACCAGTTGTAACCACACACAACCTGGTACTAGAAGGTATGCCAAAAATAATCAAAGATTTACAACCTATTATAACTGATGAGGCAACATTAAAAAAAAAATATTCCCCAAACCACCAGTTTTCACATTCTGACAACCTAGAAACTTCAAACAGAAAATAATAAGCAGGAAACTCCCCAGTGACACTGATCATATATTCAAAACAAAACCCATACAATGTCACTCGCTGCCAACTTTACAAAAACATAAACAAATCCAACATAGCCATCCACACCACATGGACTTGCAACATCAGCAGATCATACTACTCCAAGAATGAGGCATATATGATTGAATACAAGTGCCACCAAGGATGCAACAGTGGGGAAACTTGCCAAAAATAACAAACTTGTATGAAGAAGCACAGACATATAACAACATATCACGATTTAGAAAATGACTGTACTACAGCTGGACTCCATTTTTCTCAACCACTTTACTCAGTGACTAATCATACAATCAGGATCCTTAAGGACCAGCGGTCCAGGAAGTAGATTCCCCTTAAGGACTGCTTTTGATCTCCGTCAGCGAGCCGGCACATGACTGATCATGGGTGCTGGCTCATCGAACGAGAGTCCGACGGTGACCAATCCAGTCTTGGATTGGTCAGTTTGAGACCCCACTTGTGCTCACAGCACATGACATGCTAGGATCGTCATTGGTCCTTTAGGGAAGTTTACTGATGACGGTCCTAGCATGTCACCGGTCACTAAGGGGTTAAAGGTAATTTTAAATGCACCAAACAAAGAAAGACATCTGAACTAAAGATTACACTTCTCTTTAAAATGCATGAAACAGGGCACAAAGACCTGTGATTGTTATCTCACTATGAGAGAGAACCAGAGTCTACTTTGACATTACCAGAAATGTCTATAACCAGTGCCTACTCTGTAGTTTTACCATCCCCATCATTTTCTTTCTATGTTCTGCATCCAAATCACTGTTTAGATGCCCTTTATTTGTTATCCACTCCAGTTACACAGAGATCACCTTTTTTCACACTCTCCAACCTTTCCCTGTAAGCATTATAAAGTGTTATCTAACTTAGGAACTCTGCATTGTTTTGAACAGACTGTGTAATTGAACATACTTTGTGATTCAGTATTGCTATACCTGAGGAGTTGATCTCTCCAAAGAGTGTCTTAAAATATAAACTATTAGACCAAATGAAAAATGTATCCCCAAAGTACTCATATTTTTGTGTTACTAAAAATGGACTAGTAAGACTACTATAAATTAATTCAAAATAAAACAGCAACACTTATTAATGAAAAGACCAATCATCTAAAAACACAAACTTTTATGTGCTATGGTGTACCCCGTACAAATGATCCAAACAGTGAAAATATATTATGTTATTAGGTAGACCTGGTCCAGATTACCAAGACAAAGCAGTCTTCTGGTTAGGTATATATAGGTCTCACACAACCTAGTAAATTGATTTGAAAACAAATCATTAGGCATAAAGTCCAATATTAATATAATTAAGGACCAGTATAAATATATTTCTTAATTGGTGTTAGAATAACAACAAAGTTATTGTATCACAATAAACCCAGTGTAGCCTGACAAAACATAGCTTCTTCTCTTTGAAAATGTTTAAGGGTCGGAGAGTGAGGACGTATCCAAACCGTTAAAATACACTTGATTGCTAGTAAAATAAGATTATCCAATAGAAGAGCCTGTGTCTCAGAGTAATGTACACTCAGTTTGTAAATGCCTGGAATAAAAGCAGCGGCATCAAGCGAAAAGGATAGGTGTAGTGTTGCCAAACAGAATTTGTGGATTGATTGCTAAAACTTCATAATGGAAGGTCAATTGTATAACATGTGAAGGAGGTCTGCATGCTCTGAGTAACGCTTTTGGCAATTGTCTGTGGTAGAGAGACCAGTCTGTCAAGCCGGAGTTGGGGGGGTAGGTAGTAGCCTAAGAAGGCGTTCATGGAAGTAAGAAGCCGGCATACCCCTTAACCTTCTGTGGAAACACAGAATTAGGTCTTTGAGGGAAAGAGAAGGCATAGCTATGAGCCATTTATATGGGCTTGTTATTGTAGAAGCATAGTCAAGTGCCTGAAGGTGGAGTTTATAGAAACAGGACTTGCTTGCAGATATAGCAGGGGGTTGCCTAAGAAGCGAGCCCATCAGGTTATCAGTGGGGCAATCCCATATTATAAACAAGATGGAGTGAACTTAGTGTTTGACCTGTAAATAAGCAAAAACATGGTTATGAGGGAAATTAAACTTGGTCTGCACCTCTTTAAAGGAGTAGAGAGTGTTGTTTGCAGGGTTGATGAGGTCAGCAATCAAAATCAGGCTCTGTCAGTGTCTCCATTTTGGAAGTCTGAGTTACCCAGAAAGAGCAGAATAGAGCAGGTCTTGTTCTGAGACAAAAGGGGTCTAGCTTCTTGCCAAGCTTTGACAGTCCCCATCCATTTTTAAGAGTAAAGCCCATTCCAAATACACCCCACCCGCATTTTAACTAAAACAACAATTTGGGCACTCCCACACCCTGCCGTTCTTGGTACTCAACAGGGATGTGCACAGACATTTTGGGGGGCAGGGGCTCAAATGAAAAAAAGGGCACTTCTCATAATTATTTTATTTATTTTATTTTTTTGTTAAAAGGGCACGAGGGCACTTTGGACAAAAAGGGCAGGTGCTCAATCCCCCCTTGGTGTCTATGTGTGCACGTGCCTGGTACTCAAGAGGCTGTTAAGAACTACAGTTCCCATTACCCCAAGCAATCCACTGGCTGACCATTATGGAAGTTGCAGTCCTCAACAACTGGAGGGCCTCAGGTTGCCCAATCCTATAGAATTAAGGTCTCAAGGGCAGTGCCTGCTCTCCCCCTTTTTTACTCTGTACATGTAAGACACATTGTTTGCTTTGTATATCTCTCCCCCTTTGTACAGTGCCAAGGAATATGTAGGCACTTTCTAATCAATATAAAATAATAATAAAAAAATAGATTTCTGCTGAATAACAAAACAAACCAGACCAGATTCCAAAATTAACCCTTTAAAGGCCAAAGGGGCATAAAAAGTAGTGTGTTGACACCCCTCTGATGCTTACATGGTTAATTTACAAAGTCTGATCATTCTAAATGACATCTTTTACTAAATCAATATCCCAATCTACCCAGACAGTAGCAATCTCTCACACTGGATGTATCCTCTGTCCTCTTCTGATGAAGGAGTTAATCCAGATGTGCTATTCTCTCCATGACGGAACCTAGAAGTAGAGAGAGAGCTATCTAGGTCATGTGGGAATTAACCTAGTCCTACAGATTAGGATGTGCAGCTTGAAACTGACTCAACACAGGCAGATAGCAAAGACAGCGGGGAGGCTCACTGCTCCTAACTCCTTCATTGCCATGAGCCAGATAATGCAGGGAACACAGAGACTGACACTGAGAACCTCATGTAATAAGCAATTCCTAGTCCCTTCACTGTTCATACTAGAACTCAGCAAATGGGCAGAATAATCTGCTCCTTACCCATTCACTGTTTGATACAGAATGCAGGAAACAATGAGACAGACACCAGGAACTGCATGGAATAAACTGCTCCTAACCTGTTCACTGTCCGATCTAGAATGAAGGAAGCACTGAAAACAGACACAACAAAGTGCATCAGATAACCTGCTCCTAATCCCTTTCACTTGTATGAGATAAACTGCTCCTAATCCCTTCACTGCAAAGAGATAGCTAATGCAAGGAACACAGAAAAAGACACCAAGAGCTGCACATGATAAACTGTTCCTAACCTCTACACTTGCAGAGTTAAATATTGTAGGGAACACAGAGACAGACACCAGGAACCACACTGCTAAGTCGACAGAGCCGTATGCAAAAGGAAAAAGACTAGCAATTCTGGAGCACATCAACTGCACCTCTGAAAAAGTGTTTGGGAGAAATGCGTCACGTACTACAGATGAGTGGATTCTGTGTGTCCTATCTTAGCAGTGACATAACCAATATGCAAGGCACTCCGTGGCAGTTTAGGCAGGGGAAATAAATTAAATATTCCTTTACCAGCTCTTTCAGTTTAAAGGGGAACTTTCACCCCGCAATAACTTAACGTTGACTTATTGCTCACCTGGCGACTAGCTGCTTAGTAGCTCTAGTCGCCAGCAATATTACCCGGTTCTTCAGATATCGGCTAGCAACAGGAGCAGGAAGCACGGACGTCTCTTCACAGTGACGTCCGTGCGCCTGCGCTGTCAGTCCCTTTTGCACCACACGGTGCAAAAGGGACTGACAGCGCAGGCGCACGGACGTCACTGTGAAGAGACGTCCGTGCTTCCTGCTCCTGTTGCAAGCCGATATCTGAAGAACCGGGTAATATTGCTGGCGACTAGCGCTACTAAGCAGCTAGTCGCCAGGTGAGCAATAAGTCAACGTTAAGTTATTGCGGGGTGAAAGTTCCCCTTTAAGTTGCTTAGGTCAGAGGAGTCCTTTTAACAACCAGCTGATCTTATACCTCACAAGTGTCTATCTTTAGAAGAGACAGTTCCTCAGAGCCCCAAATACCTATGTCCACCTTTTCTACCCTGGTGTCCCTCATTTTAGGAGATCACAATGTATAGTTGTTATAGAAGTATCACTTTTCTCCACAGCAATAAAGTCACACAATGTTTGTATAAACTTCATTATGAAAGTTTATAAATTAGCATGTTTAATTAAAATACTTTGGCTTTTGTGACGGGGGTACAGGGATTACTGATTGGCAGACCGAGGGTTAAGCGATTTATCCAGCCAGACAAAAAGATAATAAATTGCATTTATTAGAGAGGTCACAGCACACAAACATGGGACAACAATTACAGGCAAACAAACAAACAGGGGTAAAACATAAAAACAAAACACTTCTGCGGTTCTCTTCTTGGTTGCACAGATTGCCAGGGGTTACATATAATACTTACAGTCCATTTTAGCTTTAAAGGGATAGTAATACTTCGTTTTAACTTTATTTTATTTTGTAGGCATTAAAAAAATATGAAGAATGATATAAGTCTTATCTCTCAAACCTTTATGGTTTAAGAGATATTCACAAGCAATGTTTTCCCCTCCCTCCCCTTTTTCCTAGTGTAAGCCATCTCTTCTCAGATATGAATCTGGTTGTAAGAGCAGACAGATAACAGCAGGGGACAATCTTCTTTGTATGAAAAGAATGAAAGCCCTTCCCCCCTTGACAAGCTTTTCAGGTTTTTCCTTTATCTTAATTGAAGATTGTCCCTCTCTGCAGTCTACCTGGGCACCTCCCTTCTGATCTTGCTGATGGGGTGGGGGATACTTTGCTTGTGAATATCTCTTAAACCATAAAGGTTTGAGAGATAAGACTTATATCGGTCTTCATGTTTTTTTAATGCCTACAAAATAAAATAAAGATAAAACGAAGTATTACTATCCCTTTAAGCTGGAGCTTACACATAGTACCACTACAGGCAAGAGTGGACATCCTGCCCACTACACATGCTGCTGGATTACATGAAGGTTCCTTATATCTTTTAGTCCTGACAGACGAGTTGGGAACTCGTCCTGCCATTTTCTTTAGTCTTGGGCCATAGCCACCGAAGTTTAGCTTCCTGACCACAATCCTTGTGGTGGGAACATCAGGGTACTTTCTGTGGCTGTAGCTGCCTTGACTTACAGCCCACAACTGAAAAGGGCACCTGACCACTACAGTGTCGACTCACTCTAACTCTTCCGGTGAGGGCACTCACCAGTCCTAGTTTCTCCAGTACTCCTTTAGAATGCCCATGGACCCTAGGCCTCCCACCATTATTGAGAGGTCTCCTCTCCTCTTCCTACATTTTTTCAACTCTGTATTCTCTCACTCTCTCTTCCTAGCCTTTTTTCTACCCACCCCACTACAGGATCTGATGTCACAGGTACCATCTACCAGGTCTCTTTCTGCTTAGCCTGATGTGAGGGGGAAGATACACACATTCCACACACAGATTTGCCCTACCCCCCTCTATCTGACCAACACAGGCTATCTCATAACACAATCTCTGTGGTCAGCTAGACTGGATGGCACCATCCCTTTGTACATCATACACACTAACCAACCCATTCAATGCTGGTAAATGGCCAACACTCTCTAATGCATGCGCATACATGGAACATTAATGTTTCAAGAATGGGAACACATGTTAATACAATGGCGATCACTGAAAACAGACACATTTCATTCTCTGGGTGACAGCCATTCTGTCACAGTCTTGTTCTAAATCATTTATTCAGTGACATAAGAGTTCTCAATAGGTGATGAAGTAACCTAAAAAGTACCAGAAATGTCCAGCCCACCAGTCACACCCCCAACAACACCACTGAAAACAAAAGTGTCCATATTTGGTCATTTGAAGGATGGCAGGTATGTGATTTCATTAGTACTGGGAGTCCTCAGCTTTAGAGGAATCACTTGAGCACTCTAACACTAGACTTACTGTATGCGATAGTGTGGTTAGAAGTTCCCTCGTGCCTAGCGCTAACATTTAAAGGGCTCTCTTATGTTACACAGAACTTTATGTTTATATATTTTTTGCTCAGTGTTATATATACACACTGTGGAGCTGCTTAACTTTATCCAATAATGACAGAGAATCCTCTCGGTGACAGACTCACGGCTCAGCTTATTTAAACTGATTTTATTTTGTAAGTACCACTTCTCTTAACAGGATATAAAAGATCCTTTTATATCAATCTGAATTTTATTTGTCCCCCCATTGGTGAAGTTGACTTACCCCAGAACTGCACAGCTCCACTTTTATACACATAGACAATACAGTCTCTTTTCGCACGCCTTTTTGGTCTAATGCAAAGAAATAATTAAGGATATAGTGCAACCTATTTCCTCTATTTCAATTACACCATAGGGAACAGATAAAAATTAAAAAAATTTGTTTTGATCTAAATGGTAATTTTAATCCCTTGAATGCTAGAAACATCTTCAACTTCAACTTTTTGGCTTTAGAGGTGTGTGGTACCTCATTGCCCTGAGAACGCCATCACCACTGTGAAGTGCACTGGTGGTAGCACCATGCTGTGTGGATACTTTTCCACAGCAGGGACCAGGAAACTGGTAATGACTTATGGCATGAAGCGGAGAGCTAAATGCAAGGCAATTCTATAGGAAAATCTTTTCATTCTGCAAGGGGCCAGGCAGAGGTTCACCTTACTGCAGGATAATGACCCTAAACACACAGCCAAAAAATATTGGAATGGTTTAAAAACAAGAACCTGGATGACTCAGAATGGCACAAGCAAAGCCCAGACCTCAATCCAACAGAAAATATGTGGGAAGACTGGAAAATTGCTGTACACCAATAGTCCCAATCCAACCTGACAGAGCTTGAGCAAGTTTTGCCAAGAAGAATGGACAAAAATTGCAGGAACACATAAGTTCAAAGCTTACCCAGAAGCACTTACAGCGGTAAACTTTTGCCAAAGGTGTTTCTACCAAACATTGATTCCGGGGGATGAATACAACCATCAAATGTCATTTTTTGTGCCCTAATAAAATTGTCACCTTCAAAGTGTTAACCCCTTGAGTGCCAGAGGGTATGCAACACATTGCTTTGAAATACATTGTTTACCCCTCTGGCATTTAAAGGGTTAAGAATTTGTGTAAATCAAAAGGTAAAAATCTCTGTTAAATCCATTTAAATCCCCGTTTGTAACACAATACAACTAGAAATTACAAAGGCTGGTGAATACTTATGCAAGGCACTGTACACAGGAAAATATATTTTCACATATACTCATAATATGCATTTATGGCAGATATGGTGAATATGTATATATAGCAAAGCTCAGTAATCTTAATAATTGAACTTTTTTTTTGCAGGATTTCCATAAATTTAAAGGAATAGTAATTTTTTCACAAAAATAAGCAACTCCAATTAATACTCATAGTATTTGGGCCATGGAGAGCGTTATTTCAATACTGTAGTTCAAGAGTAATTGAATGATAAAATATCCCTCTCCCGCCCCTTTTACTGATGTAACACTGCTCACCTCAGAGCACCAAGACTGTCCAGATGGATCACAGAGATGGACAATCTTCAAACAGCATAAGGGAAAAACCTGTCTAGGGGGGCATCTTTTTCCTTAAAGCAGAACTTTTACCTTCTATAAAGACACCCTCCAATAATTAAGCATTTGGCAACTAGCTTCATAATAGTTCTATTAGCTCTCAGAAGTACCCGATTTTGAAGTAATCCTTAATCTTCAGAGACTGAAGGCCAGGTTAGAGCCATTTGCTTGCCTGCGCGTCACTCCCTTCAGGTGCCTCCCAGAGGAGACCGGTACTGACAGCGCAGGCACGCAGATGTCTCTAAGACAAGATGTCTGCTCAGATGCCTGGCTTCCGTTCTCCGAAGATTAAGGATTACTTCAGAATCGGGTACTTCTGAGAGCTAATAGAACGATTATGAAGCTAGTCACCATATGCTTAAAGGGATAGTAATGCTATATATATGTAAAAGTAATATTGTAGACAATTAAAAAAGAAACCCATCCATGACATTCTTATCTCTCAAACCTTTACAGTTTGAGAGATAGAGCGTTTTAAAGATCCCCCCTCCCTCCCCTTTCCCTGATGTCAGCGTTCTAGATGACCACAGGAGAATCTGGTCCTGGGACCTGTGGACGCTCTTCAGAAGAGCCGCAATAGCGATTTTTTAAAAAGAACGACTTAATTGGAACTGTCTAAAGTGTGCTTGGTTTTTCCCTAAAGCCTCTGTTGTCTTGGCTATCAGGTAAGGTGATTTGCATGAAAGAGCCAGTAGTTTGTTGACTTTCCTGTCATAAGTGATGGCTATCAGAAATACCACCTTCTAAAAGAGGATTTTAGTCTTACCTGTTAAATCCATTTCTCTTATTCCATATAATTCACAGGTAAAATGGGGAGGCAACAGCTCCTCCCAGTGAGCTGGAACAATTCTAGAAGTGCGGGGTGGAGCCTCCCCTTTCTCCATATCAGGCTATCCCACTAGCCCCGCCCCAGACAGACTTGTGAAAAGCCACGAAGTAAGACAGCAAGAAGGGAGAGAGGAAAACTCCTGTGAGCAATGAACCCAAGAGGACTCCCACGTCCAGCCACAGGAGACCCATCATGGTCCCTTTCACTAAGTGGAAGTGAGTTATATGGACTAAAAGAAAAGGATTTAACAGATAAGACTAAAATCCTCTTTTCTCTGTCATCCAATATAACTCACAGGTACCATGGGGATATACCAACATTGAGCTCCCAGGGTGGGAAGAGAAGGAAAGGACCAAGTGCCTGTCCCCAGGATACCAGAGTTCCTATGAACTATCCAAGACATGGAACAGACCAAACTAACAAAGTATCAATGGACAATGAATAACTGAAAACACAGCACACAAGAATAAGAGCCAACAGGGCTCAAACAATTAAAGAGCAATAAGGCACAGGAAAATTAAAGTCCTAGACAGGTACAACTGCCTCCAGGACTTTCCTGCCAAAACTGGCTTCAGGTGAAACCAGAACATCAGCACAGTAGTGTCTGGCAAAGTTGTGCGCAGAAAAAAACAAGTGGCCACCTTGCACAGCTGATCAGCAGAGGCCTGATTCTTGTAGGCTCAGGAGGCCCCAATAGACCTGGTGGAGTTTGCTGTTACACAGAAAAGAACTGGATTCTTCCTAAATTCATAAGCCTTGCAAATGGTAGACTCAATCCAGGATGCAATAGAGACCTTGGACGCAGCCATACCAGCAGTAGGACCCTCAGGGATGATAAAGCATCAGTCTTATGGAAAGACTTAATACGGTACACACAGAACGTAAGGCAGCTCACCACATCCAACAAGTGGAGATCCCTATCCTTGTCAGATTTGGGGTCAGGACAAAAGGAAGGAACAACAATCTCATGATTATGTGGAATTCACAGTCCACCTTAGGAAGGAATTCATGAGAGGTACAAAGGATAGCCGTATCCTTGTGAAACACCAGGAAAGGTGGTTTACAGGACAAGGCCTGCAATTCAGCAACTCTGCAGACAGAGACCACAGCCAAAAGAAAGACCATCTTCCACATCAGAAGACATAGAGGAATGGTAGACAAAGACTCAAAGGGAGGCCGCTGCAAGACTCCTAAAACCAGATTAGATGAGCGACACACTGAAAGAAGACTTTGACATCAGGCAAGATGGCCATGTATCTGTGGTAGAAGACAGAGAGAACGGAGGTCTGCACCTTCAGGGAACGGAGGCTGAGACCCTTGCTCACGCCATCTTGTAAGAATAACAGGATTGCCAGGAGATCAAACTCCTGTGAGGACAGATCCCTGTCCACACACCACAAGTGGAAAATGGACCAAACCCTGTGGCAGGCCTTAGACCGGTTTCCTAGCCTGGTGGACACCACCTCAGGAGAACAGCCTTTCCACCTTAGGATGGAGGCTTCAACAGCCATTCCGTCAAAGCCAAGTCCTTCATGTTCTCTCTCCAGAGGTAAACCTGAAGGAGGAGATCTGATCTGAGTGGCAGAGGAAACGGATCTTGAACAGACAAGGCCACAAGCTCTGGGAACCAAGGCTTCCTGGACCAATAGGGGGCAATCACGATAACTGCCACACTGTCCATCCGAATCTTTCTCAGTACCCTGGGGAGGAGAGGGAATGGAGGGAAGATGTAAGCCAGATGAAAACACCATGGAGTCGACAGGGCATCCACAGAGAATGCCAGAGGGTCTCTGCAGCGAGAGCAAAACAACTGAATCTTCCAGGTGTCCCTGGTGGCCATCAGATCTATCCAAGGGTGACCCCACTTCAGCCCAACAGGTTGAAAATAGCATTAACCTTGGACTAAGCAGAAGCTCTTCTTGTGCCTCCTTGCTTGTTGACGTATGCCACGGCTGTGGCGTTGTGAGACTGGACGTGGACTGGACAACCCCACAGTGGAGAGGACTAGTACATCAGAGCATGATGAATCACCCAGAGCCCAAGGACATAGACTGCGGAGGAGACCCTCCAGGCCATCAATCTGCCCTGAACCCCCAGGTGACCCAGGACAGCTCTCCAGCCGCTGAGGCTGGTGTCCGTTGTCACCAGGGTCCAGTCCTGAATGACAAAGGGCTTCCCCTTCTCCAGGCTGGACCTGTCAAACCACCAAAGTAGATCCTGTCTCACCTCCTGAGGAAGGGAGACAAGGCAGTCCAAGAGATCCGGATTCCCACGCCAAGCTCGGATTGTGAACCTCTGGAGCTCCCTAATGTGAGCCATGGAGTATGGAACTGCCACCATGCGGCCCGTCAGAGACAAGAATTTGCGCACTGGTGCTGAGGTCCACTCCAGGGCCCAGGACACCTGAAGCATGATGTGTTGGATAGAATCCTTGGTCACGAAAACCATCCCCTGGAAGGTGTCGAACCTGAGACCAAAGACGACAACGACCTGAGAGGGAAATGGGGCAGATTTCTCTATATTCAGAATCTACCAGTGGCGGAGGAGAATATGAGCACAGTCCTGGACCTGCTGGTGCAGGAGTTTCCTGGACACTGCCTTCAGCAGGTCATCCATGTATGGAGTCACCTGAATCCCCCAGGTGTGCAGGTAGGCAATCAACGCCCCTAAGACCCTTGCGAACAGCTGAGGAGCCAGAGTTAGCCCAAAGGGAAGAGAAGTGAACAGGAATGCCCCAATGTGCAAGCGAACCTGAGGTACTTCTGTCTGGATAAATTGGAACATGCAGGAAGGCATCCTGCAGATCCAGAGAAGACAGAAATTCTCCCGGACACATAGCTGCGATGACAGAGAGCAAAGACTCCATCTTGTATTGAGTAGTCACTACAAAAGAGTTGAGACCCTTGAGGTCCAAGATGGGGCGACTGCCACCGTCCCTCTTGGGAACCATACAGAACTTTGAATAAAAACCTACAGAGAACAGAAGAAGGAAAGGGGGAAACAGAACAATCGCCCTTGTGCGGAATCAATAGATATCAATACTTGGCCACCACCATCACCCAAAGGTGCATACTCACAAAATTGGTGACCGAAATTGGCATATACCAAACTCGGCAAATAGGCTACTGGGGAAATCAAACTGTTCCCAGAAAACAGTGCTTCAATGTATCAAGGCTGCTCCGACAAGAACACACTCCTCCTGAGTGCCTGTAGACTCGTAAAATTGGAACATGTAACAGAAAACACACAGAAGTGCCCAAATAGTGCAGTATTGTCATACAAACTGAAAATCAGGTATTAGTAAAATACAGTTGCACTCACGTGTAAAGATGGTCAGCGCTTCGTTTTGGCGGGGATGAAAAAGATGCTGCTTCCTTGCCAAGTTAGGGGGTCTGAGGTCTTCAGAGAATCACTTTTGATTGGGTTTGATGGTGTGATGGAACTTCTGAAAATGTTCCTCAAAGGGATAGTCTCATTTCCAGCCGATACCCTAGCTTCAATATCTGGTGAACCCAGGCATCTGGATTTTTCTATGCTTGTAGAACACAACCAGCATGTCAGTGACAGAGACTAGAACTAGGGCCTGTTTCTCTTCAAATTAAATTCCTTCTTGAATTTGGGATTTAAGGAATACTCTTTC
Source organism: Rhinophrynus dorsalis (assembly GCA_037306005.1). Classification (NCBI taxonomy): domain Eukaryota; kingdom Metazoa; phylum Chordata; class Amphibia; order Anura; family Rhinophrynidae; genus Rhinophrynus; species Rhinophrynus dorsalis. The sequence goes on from CM074728.1 coordinate 20,640,757, forward strand.
CTGAAGCCACTTCTGGTGTTCCTTGAGAATTTTCTTCATCTCTGATCACACTGTCTTCCCTGATGATATCCTCTTAGTTTTGACAGGAGGGATTTCTCAGTTTAAGATCTGTCAAATGTGTAGATGGAGAAGCCCTGTGTCTTCTATCTTGGGGCAAAAAGAACTATTTACTCCTGAAGCTTTTTTGATGATATCCTCTAGGTGTTCACCAAATTGCAATGAACCAGAGAATGGACACTAATTTTGAAAAGGTATCTTCTCCCCATGCTTTTAACCTTAAAGCAAACCTGACTTGGCTATCAGCCTGGTATCACATGAAACGTTTGTCACTTCTTTCATAACTGCTAATCTTTAAGTAACTTGATTCTTCTAATTCTTCGTCAAGGCGACATAAGGCTTTCTCTAGGGTCTTAACACTGCTTCTTTTTAGAATGCTCCTCTTCCTGCATAGTCTTAAATATATCCTGCATGAAAAACCTCATCCAGGATAAAAACTGGGCAATGGGAAGACATGTCTTTTCCAGCAGCTTTTCATGGAGAATCTGAACACTGTTTTGCAGGGTATCCTAAGGAAAAGTCATTGGCTACATGCCGATCATCAAAAGGGCGACATCAGAATGTTACCCACGTTAAACGATCAACATCAAAATGTAACCTGTGACTATATAGAAAGCTTAAGGAAACACTGATAATCTGCATGGATAAGAATAAGCAGCTAGGCATCCTTTATGTCCAGTGAGGCCAAAAACTCCTCCGGACAAGTCCAGAATACAAGCTGTAAAAGAGGCATATGCTGGCTGTCCCCTCTAGGTATCTCTGCACCCAATCCCCCTCCACACCCAGCCATAAAACATCAAGGCATGATAGTGCACTGAAGCCGGCCCCTTAGAGAAGGGGCAGAGGCAGACAGGCATTACGGCAGGGTAGCGCTGCCAATCATGCTCTATTTAGACAAGATGATGACCGCGTTCTCCCACAGTAATGTATCAGACTAAAGGAGCATATTAAATGGAGGAAACATGTATTGATGGTATCACAGTTAATTTTTGCCAGATACAGCACTGTTGGGGGTTTAAGACAGTCGATTATTCTGCTTTTTACTGGCACTGCATCCGCAAACAGCAAAAGCTTTACTCTTGGAAAGGTAAGAGATTGGAGGGTCTACTGGGGGGGGGGGCTGTAAGCCCATGGTTCTAACACATTAGCAGAAAAAAGGATACAAATGAGAAATAAGTCTGGAAAGAAACCTCCTCTTATCAGGCATCATCCATTCCTCCAGAAAGACCTGATCTAAGGAATGGTGAGGGCAAAAAAGGCAGTCTCCTTTATGCACCTTTTAAAGATATAAGGAAAAGAATTGGAACCTGTGGCTTAAGAGAAGCCCAGGATCTCCAGTATGGCCCAAATAAGACACTCGTGAGAGAATCATAGAGGAGTCACCTGTCGGGGGAAAGTTCCCTCCACAAAATGTCTAGGATGTCTTTTGGGGTTGAACAGTAAAGCCATGAGCCCAAGACTCTAGAAGCCCTTGAACAGAGGAAGGTATAGAACTCAAATGAAATCAGAGCCTTAATCCACACAACGGGACCCAGAAACTGTGCAGAAGCTACAGAGCAAGAGGAACATAAAGTAACAGAGGAAGGCCAGTATGGCATGAGGAGCAAGAGGTTAAAGGGAGGACCCTCAAAGTCCTGGTAGCTTAGGCCTTGCTCTGGTCTCCCCTGGGCTCAGAAATAGCCAAGAAATCCCTTACAATGGAATACAAGACAGTAAAAGTAAGATAAAAGTATTTCTATAAAGATAAAAGTACTTATTTGACTGAATGGGTTAAAGTGGTATGCAAGGAGGGAGAGACCAACCTCATGTGTTGCACATTGAGGTTAAAAAAAAAAAAAAAAAAGAAGAGAACCAGTGTAAGTCCTCCTCTTCCCATTCCCTAAAGCACTGGAAAAACAGGCTTATGGGTAATGTAGTCTCTTGCGTATCCCTTTCAAAATGGCACGCTTAAGTGGAATAGAACACCCCAATATTGAGATGAGGGGTCCCCTGGGGCATCATGTTGTATAATGATAGACAGTCATAATAAACCCCTTCACATCCACTGAAATGCAGCTGGTGGAACAGAGAGCTCCAAGCACCGTCTATGTCCAGTCCAATCCAACATGGCTGCTGTACCTGCCCGTTCTGAAGTGTCCCGCGACCCCAAAAATTTAAATTGCATTCAGCACCAAGTAAAAAGATAGAAAAGAAAGTAAATAAGTAATAAACTGAAAATAAAATGAAGTCTTCACTTAGCAAGTAGAAAGATAGTAGAGAGACAGAAATGAGTGCCAGTCCAGCCATTTCCCTACATACAATGTGAATGTGGTTGCCAGACAAACAGACTGAGAAATACAGGACCTGTGCACTCTGCATACTGCAGATCTTTTTCTCTTCAGTCGTTAGGCTCCTATGTATCATAGCAATTTTTATTCAGAGATGTTGAGTAGAACTGAGAGGAGAGAGACTGATAATGAAAGCCATCCCCTAGTAGACCCAGGTCCTGCATTCTGGTTCAGACAATGGAGGCCAAAAAGGCACACACCACGAGGTCACGTTTAAAACTGAACATGTCTGTGGAAGTGAAGTAGGTAGGGAGTTTCCGCCTTTGAGAGCTTTTAAAGGCAAGTGCCCTGCCCTCCTGGCTGAAGGATACTTTACCCCATGGTTCCTTTGTTTTTCACTGGACTTAAAAGAAAATCTGGCCAACTGTTCTAGGCAAAGGGAAGAACAATTCAAAGAAAAGAGACAGTAAAGAAAGCAATATAAACAAATACACGCTATACCCAGCCCACCTTATGATTTTCCTTTGCCCCCCATCCCTTCCACGACCCCCTCCCTGGCCAGTCAGTGGCTGATATCTATAGTCTACTATGGCCAACATTTCTGAATAACCCCTACATTTTTTACCTTGGTCTCTGAATAAGATATATTAGCTTCAGTCAGTCTTGAGTGTCATAGAGGCAGACAAGGTAGTTGCCGGTAGTTTTTTGTTTTTTAAATGACGCAGGGACAGTGCATGAGCTACTAAACAATTTAAAAACCAGGAGTGTGCAATGCTTTGCAAAGCAATGTGTTGCACACCCCTCTTATACTTAAATGGTTAAATGAATAGTAATGTTTCACAATAAAAGCAGCTCCGATTAATCTTCATAGTATTTGGGTCATGGAGAGTGTTATTTCAGCACTGTCAGAGTTGTAGTTCAAGAGTAATTGAATGATAAAATATCCCCTCCCGCCCCTTTTACTGATGTAACACTGCTCACCTCAGAGCAGCAAGACTGTCCGCATGGTCAATCTTCAGTGAGCATAAAGAAAAACCTGTCAAGGGGGCAGGGTTTTCATTGTTCTCACAGAAAGAAGATTGTCCCTTGCTGTGAGCTGTCTGGTCCCAGGACCAGATTCCACATCTGAGGGGAGGTGGCCTACACTAGGTAAAAGGGACGGGAGGGGAATACTTTATCATTCAATTACTCTAACTATAAAACTTTGACAGTATTGAAATAACCTTCTCCATGGCCAAAATACTATGAAGATTAATTGGAGCTGCTGTTTTTGTGAAACAGTACTATCCCTTTAAGAGTATAATTTGCAATGAGAACAGTTTGTGTACTGTAGTTCTACTAGCAATTGCCATGTCCGCCTCCTTGGACATAATATCCAGGAACAAACAGCAATACTCATAGAGGCCTTTAGAATTGTATTGACTAAGTAAGGTAATATGGGGATTATTATTAGGAAGTATTACTTCTCCTTTAACAGTATCCTGTGTACCATCATGGCTTCTTACTCCGCAAACCCATTTTCACGTATTCCTGTAAGGAGAAGATGATTATTTTGTGTTTTCTGGCCAAGCCAACTATGAATTAATGTGTTCCTGGCCTGTTCACTGGAAGCACAAAATCTGTTTCAGCTGCCTGCGGCAATGTCAGGAAACAGAATTTAGGAAATTATAGCCTTTAATTGAGCTACTAAAGCATATACCAGCTGGTGTTTGCCCATGGCTAGACCTATTTCACTGTGGGATGGGCATAAGCAGACATGAGTGGGAACAACTATGGAGTTTAGCATACGAATAATATTAACCCTTTGGCAAATATCAGCATTTAAACACAATTTCCTGGGAACTCACATGACAGAGTGCAAATAGCGGCACATGGCACAAAAAAGTGCACCTTCAGCTCACACTATATGCTAACTGCTGGAGTTATACTGAAAAACAGACCACAAAAATGTTAAACGTATAGGGCCTTGTGTATAAAAGCAAAGTGAGGCAATTTTTGGAAATACCAAATGCACCATAAAGGACAAATAAAACATCCAATGAATTAAAAAGGTGTTTAAACCCCTTGAATGCTAGGGAAGTTGCCAAGACATTGTCAAGCAATGCGATAGAGACTTCTCTAGTATTCAAGACATTAAAAAGCCCCATTTAAATCAATGGGCATTTGGGGATTTGTTCCAGGGTGTGCAGTTGGTTCGCAAGAGACTTGCCTTGACCCTTATCACATGTTCGACCCATGAAAGTCCTGGCACGTCATGGGTCATTAAGGGGTTAATAAATACGGCTTGGGGTACTTAGAATATAGATAGAAGCGGTGACAGCAGGATCCAGGGAGAAGATGGCCAAAACCAGGGCCTTTCCCCGGAAATCTTGCACAGGCAGCAGGTATTGTGTTACAGCTCTCAGACTAACATCTCAGATCAGTCTCCCCTGGTATATGTAAAGAACAAAACCTTGTAAAATAGCGCTCCTGAAAAAGTTATACCAAGGATCACTGTGGATATATCAAAAAGGATAGAGATGTAGACAATAATATCACAATATGCAGAAAAATAAAAAATAATTGGTGATTAGCAATATCAATAGACTGAATGGAAGATGAAAAACAGTTACCAATAGTTCCTGATAATTACACGAAGATGAAATGGTTCATGAGTAGATGGTTGATGTACAAGAAGACTCAAATGAGGTGAAACTCAAGATGTGAGTACTGCAAGTGTAATCTGTTTGAATAAATGTAAAGAACAATAAAAATATGGTTTACGCACTTACAATAGCCCTACTTGGGCTTTATGCATGTAAACAGGTCCCTTTTCCCTTGTAGCCAACGAGCTGTGTCCTCCCGTCTTCCTGCTCTCCAAATTATCCATCCTTTATAGTAGTGCATCCGAGATGTTGAGTTTGTCAAAATGTTATAGATGGTATAAGAGGATTTTAGTCTTATCTGTTAAATCCTTTTCTCTTAGTCCATACAGGTTACTGGTAACTTTGGGCAGGTGATCCGCCCCTTTAATTGTAGGCAGGAACAATTCTAGAATTGTATGCAGGGGGTGGAGCCTACCTTCCCTCCTTGGCTGCAGCTAGCCAACCAGCTCCAGAAAGATTTGAGACACTTACTATTGACTAGATAGTGGAAGGGAAAGAAGACTCCTGTGAGCATGACCCCGAAGGATCCCCACGGTCTGCCACAGGACAGCCAAGCATGGTCCCTTGACAGGGTGGGAGACCAGTAACCTGTATGGACTAAGAGAAAAGGTTTTAACAGGCAAGACTAAAATCCTCTTTTCTCTGCCGTTCAATACATGTTTCTGGTAACTTTGGGATGTCCAACCATTGAGTTTCCCAGAGGTGGGAAGGAAGGCAAGGACCAGGTGCAAGGCCCCCAAAGTCACCAGAGCAGATATGAACCATAAGATCAGTGATAGCCCAACATAACAATGAAGTGTCAATGGACACTGAACAGGGGTAACACCCCAAAACTGTTACACAGCATGGTGACCTAGAGACAACAGGGCTCAAAAGTGAAGGAAGCACCAATAACCGAAGAAAATCCTAGACAGGCAAGACTGCCTCCAGGATCTTCCTCCCAAATATGGCATCAGCCGATGCCAGCACATCAACACGGTAGTGCTTCAAAAGGGTGTGCACAGACGACCAAGTGGCAGCCTTGCACAACTGATCACCGGAGGCCTGATGCTTGTAAGCCCAAGAAGCCCCAATAGATCTAGTAGAATGAGCTGTGACCTGAAAGGGGACAGGCTTCTTCCTCAGCAAAGTAGGAGGCACAGGCAGAACAACCACCGACCCGTACAACGGGAAGGTAACGGAGCGCAACATAAGGGTAAACCAGGAGACAGCCAAGGATCACACCGGATCGGGTAGTCAGACGTCGCCAATGGTCGTAACCGGAACGGGTAGTCAGACGAGCCAGGAGTCAGAACCGGAACGGGTAGTCAGACGAGCCAGGAGTCAGAACCGGAACGGGTAGTCAGACGAGCCAGGAGTCAGAACCGGAACGGGTAGTCAGACTAGCCAGGAGTCAGAACCGGAACGGGCAGTCAGACGAGCCAGGTAATACACAGGTAACGGTAAGTCAGACAAGCCAGGTAATACACAGGTAACGGTAAGCACCACACAGAACTAAGCTCAGGTACACAGCAAAAGGGCAATAGAAGTGACACCGAGCGAGGTTTAAAAACCCTGATGAGTAGGTGGAGCAAAGACCTCATCAGCATGGTGCCCTATAAGAATAGCGACTCAGCAAGAGCAACAGTAGCATGTAAACAATGTCGCTCCAGGGCAATGTCAGTCACAGACAATCACGGGCACCATGATAAGAGCACAAACTCAAATTTTCCAAAATTGAATAAAAATGCATGAATCATCACTAGAACATGTCAGAATACCCAAAAAACACTGAACCAGTACAAAAAGTGTCAGAAAACCCCACAAAAGATGCAAAACCAGAAGCTAAAGGGTGAAAGCACCACATAAACCTGCTCCAAAACACCCAACAGACATACAGATAGACCCAATGAATGCAGGAGTGTGCAATAGGAACTTCAAAGATAAACCTCTGTGCGGAGGCGCACTGTGGGACATGTGGACCTGCAGCACTCAAAGGGTTGCTCACCTTTCCTGCAGGTCATCTGTCTTCAGACTACCATGTATTAAGAAGAAGCCTCGGTGGGCAACTCCTGAGGAAAGAACTTGTAGCCAAGGCTTTCCTCCCAGGGCTTAAGGTCCACAAAAGCACCTGGTTACTGAGCTAGCCACATCTAAGGGCATTGTCAGTTATGGTAATCCGCCTAATTGTAGTATTCCATTTCTAACAGAAAAATAAAAAAAATTCTAAACTATAGCAGAAGTATTCTCTTGCCTGTGTCTTCACCAAGGAACAAATCTTTCTGGAGCTGGTTGGCTAGTTGCAGCCAAGGAGAGAAGGCAGGTTCCATCCCCTGCATACAATTCTAGAATTGTTCCTGTCTACAATTAAAGGGGCGGATTGCCTAACCAAAGTTACCAGTAACCTGTATTGGATGACAGAGAAAATCCAAATAGTGTTTGAACAACTTTGAAGACAGATGTTGTCGTCTACCACTTTAGTTCTTAAAGTCACTCATAAGGTGCTTGTGATAATGGGAGAAGATGGGGATGCTAAGGCTCAGATATTGCAGCCCCCATAACCACATTCACCTTCCAATGCAGGTCCCTTCCATGACGCCTGTGAGTTTCCCTCACTAAGCCACACATCTACCTTTACTATCAGCTCCCAGCGTTCTGGATCAGCCTCACCACAAGGATGCGTTATCTGAGCCGTAGCATCCCCATCTTCTCCCATTATCGCAAGCACCTTAAGAGTGACTTTAACCCCTTAAGGACCGGCCGCGTACGCATGTGGACGTCACTTAAGGACCACGGACCTTTTCTTTTCTTTTTTTTTTTTTTTCCAGAATCTGAATCCGGACTCCCTGAACGTGCGCGGCCGGTCCTTAAGGGGTTAAAGTCACTCTTAAGGTGCTTGCGATAATGGGAGAAGATGGGGATGCTAAGTCTCAGATATTGCATCCTCGTGGTGAGGCTGACCCAGAACGCCGGGAGCCGATAGTAAAGGTGGATGTGTGGCTGAGTGAGGGAAACTCACAGGTGGCATGGAAGGGACCTGCACTGGAAGGAAGGTCCCGGACAGTCATGGGTCCTTAAGGGGTTAAGAAGTAAAGTGGAAGACGAAAACATCCATCTTCAAAGTCATCACACACACTATTTGGATTATACCATCTATAACATTTTGGAGAACTCAACATCTTAGATGCACTACTAAAAAGGCTGGATACTTTGGAGAGCAGGAAGACGGGAGGACACAGCTCATTGGCTACAAGGGAAAGGGACCTGTTTACACGCGTAAAGCCCAAGAAGGACTAATGTAAGTACATAAACCAAATTTTTATTGTTCTTTACATTTATTAAAACATATTACACTTAGATGTCTTTCTCGTGTTGTGCGCTGTTTTTGAGGTCATCGCAGATCCAGCTTCTCTGGTATATGGTTATCATTTATATCTCCTATCAGGCTGGATTTACATCCCAGGTGCCCCTGGGCAAGGCACTATAGGCACCCATAGCTCCACCCATGACTACACCCCCATTTCTCACATGGTCCTGCCCCCTCAGTCCCATCCACTGTTTCTTGGAACAGAAAACATCCTTGGACTATTACAAACAAGGGATGAGGAAAGCTTTAACCCCTTGGTTGCAAGAAAGATCTCAAATGCATTACTCTGCAATGTCTTGGAGATCTCCCTAGCATCCAAGGTGTTAAACAAGTCTGTAAAAGGGTTTAAAAAAAAAAAAAAAAACTGTTCAGGGACTCTGAGATTTCTCTGGCCAGCTGAGGCACCAAGGCAGTTTCCTACTCTGCCTATTGGGTAATCTGGCTCTGTCTCCTATCTTTTATATACCTGATAGAATGCTCCCCCAGAAGATACAGTCACAAACATGTATTGTCCACTGTGTGTCCTTGTGCTCACAACTGTGTCAAAAGCATATGTCTCAATCAGGATAGGGTCCATTTGAAGAATTAAACACCACACAACAATGGATATTAGTGAATGTTTGTTTGCAGGTAATTCACGGGGGATTAAAGCTTAAACTCTAATTCAATTAACTGGTTCAACTAGCAGCACGAGGACTGTGCTGTGTCACATGGAGAGATTGTACAAAGTGCAAGTATACTGAGAAATCAACAAGGGCAGAATAAAGGGCATCGGGAGAAACGGGTGATCTTTTGGGTTAAACAAAAACGTTAGGGACATTTTAACAACAGAGCAAATCAGGCAGCTGCCGTGGGCCCCCAAAATTAGAAATTCTGATTCTCATATATTACAGTTTTGCAGTTTGGATTTCCTTCTCCCATGTGATCTGAACATAGAACATGTTGACGACAGATAAGAACCATTCGGCCCATCTATTCTGCCCATTTTCCTACTGTAAAAACATCAAACCTTTTTTTGGTCCTTGGTCTTTTCTTACGTTAAATTCTGTCACTGTATTAACCTCTACCACTTCAGCTGGTAGGCTATTCCACTTATCTATTACCCTCTCAGTGAAGTCAAACTTTCTTACATTACATCTAAACCCGTGTCCCTCTAGTTTTAGACTATGGCCTCTTGTCCTAACGGTTTTACTCCTTTAAATTGTACTTCCATCCTGCACTTTGTTGAATCCCTTCATGTATTTGAATGTTTCGATCATATCCCCTCTCTCTCTTCTCTCCTCCAAGCTATACATGTTCAGATCCTTTAGTGTATCCTGATATCTATTTTCCTGTAAACCAGACACCATTTTAGTAGCCCTTCTCTGAATATCTATATCCTTCCGGAGATGGGGTCTCCATTACTGTACACAATATTCTAGATGTGGTCTAAATAGAGATCTGTAGAGTGGCATGACCATTTCCCTTTTTTGGCTACTAATGCCCCAAGACATACAACCAAGTACCCTGCTTTCATTCCCCATCACTTTATTACATTGCCTGCCTACCTTTAAGTCATTAGAAATAATTACTCCCAAATCACTTTCGTCTGTTGTCTCTGACAGCACAGTACCCTTAATACTCTTTCTTTGTATTTTTGTGTCCCAAGTGCATTATTTTACATTTATCAACATTAAACTGCAGCTGCCACACTCTTGTCCATTCTTCCAATTCACCTAAATCATTTGGCTTATTCCCCCAGGAATATATACCCTGTTGCAGATCTTTGTATCATCTGCAAAAAGGCATACCTTACCCTGAAGATCTTTTGCAATATCAATATATATATATATATATATATATATATAAAGTTTGAGAACAGTGGTAATAATTACATTTATGCAAAGTTAAATTCAATGATGAGTGCAACTATAACATACGTAGAAGCCAGACATAATTCATTAAGAGGAGACACACTCTGGTAATGTAGACATACATACAGATATGCTCTGGTCATGGAGACACAGACACAAATACTGGAAATGCAGAAACAAAGACATAAAACTGATCATGCAGAAACACATACACAGAATTTGGACACTCAGAAACCGACCCATACAAATCCCCTAGACACATGTAGACGTGTCTGTCTGTCTGCATGCCCAAACGCATACACACACACACAGATCAGACTTTAAATTATTTTTAACCTAATTATTTTTGAGATACCACCAAGCTTAGAAATAAAATGGAGCTACAAATGTGATACTGAAGACCTTACAATTGAAATGGAGTTACAGTAGTCATACAGCAGAGCTTATAACTGAAATGGTGTTACAATTAAGATACTACAGAGCCTACAATTCTATGATTACCACCCCCTCTTTAAACTGCTGCATGATGGGTCTGCAGGGAATTTTGGTTAATTTGCTCCTTTCCAACTAAAAAGGGTTTCTACACACTTCTCTCATCATAATCACCAAACATACAGAACTCGCATCTTGTTCCACAAAATCAGTTCAAGACCCTCCACAGAAAAGGACCTGCAACCCAATCACCAATGTCTTGTACCCTACTCAAAGTAGTCACAACGTCTTCTACCAACTCCATCAGGCTGCTGTTCTATAAACTGAGTAATCATCGAATGACACACTGTCCTGGCAAAATACCTAAACATTATCCGTTCTCCTTCCCCTCAGTGTCTTTGACTTATAATTGACATTTCATATATGAGCAAGGTATGTTCATGAGAATCTTGCCCTTTAGATGTGGGCGCTCAGATGAGACTGTTCACTTCAGGACTGTACTTTAATTGTATATTGTTGGTGCACTGTGAAAAACCTGCATTCACAATAGTCTTGCTAGCTCTTGTCCTTTAAATATGTGCGCTCAATAGAGCGAAGCTTAAGCCCGCAACATGAGAATCTCATCAATTTGATGAGGGTGAGATTCTCATGTTGCACTTTTCATCCTGGTGTCATGACTAATGCGCCATTTAGTTGCTCCCACAATAGTCTGCAACATTTTGATAGCGAACCAATACAGCATATCTCCCAAGTGTCCTCTTTAGGAAGGACAATCCCCCTTTGGACCCAAATTCCCATGTCCCTCTGACAAACCCTGGTGTGCCTCTTATAGGAGATCATAATGTGTTTTTATGTATTAGTGTTTCATATTGCAGCACAGTAATAAAACTCACATTACTATTCCTGTTCTATTCTTTTGTTCCACAAGCAGCTCTGAACGTTCATAATAGTTAATAGTACTGATGTCTGATGCTCTTACTGTTCAAAACATGCTAGTTACGCTGTAATTATATGATTACATGTATCACTCATGCCCCTTTTGCCGATCCTGAGCCACCTCTCCATATATATCTGAAAAAGGTCATCAGACCAGACAGTTCACAACGAGGGACAATCTTCCCTCTATCAGTATAAGGAAAAAAATTAAGGAGGGCAGGTTTTTCAGAATACTAACTGAAGATTGCACCTCGTTGTAATCCGCTGTTTTGAGACAGAAATGCTGATGTCGGGAAAATGGGTGGGAGGGGTAAACATCATCATATTACAACATAACTAGCAATTTTTGAATAATAAGAGCATCAGACATCAGTACTATTAACCATGATGTACATTCAGAGCTGCTTGTGGATGGAAACATTACCAACCCTTTAAGCTTAAGTATATGTGTTTAAAAATTAGTCTCTGTAAATAAAATACTTTGGTCTTGCTCTAAATCAGTTATTCATTTATATAAACAGCTGCCAATAGGTATTGAAGTAACCTAAAAATTCGCAGTCATGCCCCCAGCAAGACCAAAACAAGTGTCCCTCTTTGGCTGTTTGAAATGTTGGGAGATTTGGTATCGAAATAGGTAACAAATGAAAGCGTATTATATGCTGAAAAACACAAATATTTTGTATGGGCACATTAAACTATATATTGGCTTGAACATAAGTTTAACAAACACCTAGAAGGAAATGTAAAATTTGACAGTGTTTTTTTGTGCAAAATAGTTTGTTCCTCAAAGAAACACTAACACATCTGAATAATAAACCACACTTACTTTAATCTGGGGGAAAAAAACTAACATTCCTGTGAATTATTTGTGGATTGGATCTCCAAAAATTAATCTTTAAATCGTACTGGATGCCATGTCCATGGAAGCAGACATGTTTCTTTGTTGAACGTCTCAGTTGATCCCAAACTCCTCCCACTGAAGGTTTCCAAGAAGACTTCAGTGAAAGGAGTTTTTGTCCAGGAGCACTGCAGAGAGAATCATGTCTATTTCTGTGGACATGATATTCTGTACTAAATACAGTTTCATTCAGGAGAACCAGTACAAAGTGCAAAGCAATGTGTTACCCACCCCTCTCGCCATCAAGAGGTTAAGATACATCAGGAGTTATTAAGACATGTTAGTGTTCCTTTAAGACATTAAATAAACAAGCCAGATGACAGCACAAAGCCTTTCCAAGCTCTTCTTCAGAGCATTTAAGGTCAGATTCCAGGACCAGCAATATATGGAAATGAAGCACACAGCTAGCATGGGAAATGTACACAACCATGACTTAAGCCTAAGTAGCAGGATTCACCTTGTTGGTCACTGACACTGAAAAAGTTCCCTCAGAGGGAATCTGCCAGAGGAAGCTAAACTGAAAAAACGGACAGTAACAAAGCTAATACAGCGGAACCAGATCAAGGGATATCCCACAGGCCTGAAGTAGAGGGCACAGGGACAAACCATTCCTTTATTAAACAGATCAATGATTTCCTTTCCAAGGCGGATGTGCTGCCTCAGCAGTGTTTTCTGTCAGAATCCAACAGGGCCTCACATAACCACTGCTCCTGCTGCTGATTTAGCAGGAAATATACTCATGATAAAGGTTTATATGGCAAACTGAGAAAGAAAGATCTGAAGACTACCAATTTTATGAATGTCAGAAATTCAGAGCTAGAGAACATTACACTCTTAAATGCCAAAACTGTTGAGGTAAATCGAGCTAATTAATTACTTTTTTCCCCCCAAAGTTAATATTTTAAGAAGCAGAAGCCAGTGCAATGCATTGCACAAATCCCTTGTCCTTCAAGGGTTAAGGCTAGAGCTCACTACAATAAGGATAGTAACCTTTTTACTAAGTGTCTTACAACACAAAGCTATGCAAGAATATGGCAAAGCTATGAGCAGTCAGGACTCATACAAACATTAGACAAACTAGACATATTTATGTGGTGGAATTAAAGGGACATTAATGCCCCATAAAAATATTTTGGTTCTTTTTTTGTTTTGTAGATTGAAAAAAAAAAAAAAAAAAAAAAAATTCTGTGCTGCAAATCCTATCCCCCAGACCTTTACGGTTTGAGAGATATTCAGTTGACAGCAGGAGATCCTGGTCTGGGAACCGACAAGCGGCTCTTCAGCAGAGCCGCAACAGCTGGATTTTACAAGAAATACTTCACTGGAACGGTCTACAAAGTGGTTTGCAAGCACACTTTTTAGACCGTTCCAAAGAAGTATTTCTTTTTAAAATTGCACTATTGAAGCTCTGCTGGGATCTCCAGTGGTCAGCTTTACAGCTGACATCAGGAGAAGAAGAACTTTAGCGGTGAATATCTCTCAAACCGTAAAGGTTTGAGAGATAGGATTTGCTGCACATCATTTATTTTTCTTTAATCTACAAAACCAAAAAATATTTGTATTGGACATTACTGTCCCTTTAAGGGGAAATAACATGACTGTTCTATGGACGAGCAGAACTCCTACAAAGGGGGAGACAGACTATTGAGACTCAGACAACGAGAGTCCTTTTGGATTTATGAGCTTCAAACTTTACATCCTAAGGGACTCAATACTGACTTTGATCTAATTGCCTTTTTATAAATTTTCTGAATTCCTTTCTGTTTTCTTGTGGGTTATTCTTTACAAAGATATCAGGTTATACCTTGTGTGGTTCATTTTTGCAAAATACATCTACACTGAGTGGAAGAGTATAATAGGTGTAATAATGCGATCTTTCCCTCCCTCTTTTTTCCTTCATTTCAGAGTATATTATTGCACCAGTGTTATCATCCCTATATATCCTTCATTTTTATGTACACAATTCACTTACACCAATATACATCTCATTACAGTTTTCACACCTTATATTTATACACAGAAATCTTATGCACTCATGTAGTTCAATTTGTTTTCTTTTTTCACATTTATCATTTTAATTAAAGGGATAGTAATACTTCATTTTAACTTTATTTTATTTTGTAGGCATTAAAAAAACATGAAGAATGATATAAGTCTTATCTCTCAAACCTTTATGGTTTATGAGATATTCACAAGCAAAGTTCCCCTCCCCGCCCCTTTTACCTAGTGTAAGCCATCTCTTCTCAGATGTGAGTCTGGTTGTAAGACAGTACAGATAACAGAAGGGGACAATTTTCTTTGTATGAGAACAATGAAAGCCCTTCCCCCTTGACAAGTTTTTCAGCTTTTTCCATTATCTTAATTGAAGATTGTCCCTCTCTGCAGTCTACCTGGGCACCTCCCTTCTGATCTGGTTGAACAGGGAAGGGATACTTTCTTTGTGAATATCTCATAAACCATAAAGGTTTGAGAGATAAGACTTATATCATTCTTCATGTTTTTTTAATGCCTACAAAATAAAATAAAGTTAAAATGAAGTATTACTATCCCTTTAAGCATGCAATCTCTCCGTTTATTTGAGCATATACTACATGCTTTCATACACTGCGTTATACTGCACCAAGTATAAGGTTGAGACATAACTGGATACCTCGGTTTGTTACAAAATTGTCCTTATACACAAGCCACCGTTTTCCTATATTCCTATATTTGGAATACACCTAAAATACAAATTTTAGTTAGATATATTTATTATTTTATTTTAACAAATATTTTCTGTTTTTATTCAACTACACCACACATATACTGATACATTCTGTCATTTTGCATCAATTACAATGTTGCGGTTTAGTTAGGTGTCTCCATGTATCGCAACATTGTATTCACACTTTTGACTCAGTTTTTCAATACCAATTGTTCTACATAGACTTTTATAGTTGGACTGTTTCCAATTCTCCACATTATAATCAATTAAATATTCCACTTTAACTTCACAAATCCATTTAGTACTTCAATTCCTTTATTTTTTAATTATCTATTCATTCACCCATATGTTGTGTACAAACTATCACATCGCCGCTCATATACGGTGTGTTTATCATTGTTATATATTTATAGTATGTTATGTCCGTTTTTTTCTTTAAATATCACATTATTGCATTTTATACTTTTTTATATATTTCATTTTGAATGGTTTTTGTAACCCTTTGGAAGCCGGTATGGCCGCGTTGTACATTTATTTATGATGTGCGACGTGACCTTGCCGATCCATGGGGATTACAAATCTATATTGTGGATAGTATTCATCATGTATATTTTGTATATTAATTATATGTCTGTTTAATTATATCATTTATCCTATTTGTTCACTGTTTCCATTGCGCCCAGTATCCGATTTATCTTTTACTGTCGGAGTGGAAGCAATGGTTTTATGTGTTGTATTTAGATTGATCATCGAGGTGTTAATTGAATGCTTAATTACATGATGCTTTGTCTGATTAGTATTTAAGTATGTTATTCAGAGACACTCTGTTTCATGCCCCTGAAGAAGCAGTAAGCGATCTGCGAAAACGTTTGGGCCGGTCTGCATAGTTTGCAGACGACGGGTCTTTCTCCACGCCCCCTGTGGTACTTCTCCGCTCCACCTCTTCCCTGAGTTACCCGCTATTTTCAATCAGTCCGCATGGTTACAGCGTCTTAGAACTTGGATACAAGACATTTCAAGGAACTATATTCCTTTTTTGATCCCTGTTGGATGCTGTTTATTTGGGATAAGCTCGTCTTTTGATTTATCTAAGGAGCTACTTCCAGGACTTCGGAAGAACAGGCAAGACACTTTGGAGATCGGGAGAACACAGCACGTTGGCTATTGGGAGATAGACCCTTTGATGTGCTTAAAGCCCAAGAAGGGCACATGTGAGTGCAATATCTCTTGTTTTTAATATTACCTGTTTTAATAAATAGCTACACTTAGATGGTTTCTCCATCTCTTTTTTCTGTTATTTTGCGCTGTTTTTGAGTTGTTACAGACACAGTGTCCCTTTTCCCTATATTCTCTTTTTTTTCCCAAATAAAATAAATAATTTCTGCTGTAACATACGATCTGCCACAAAGTCCAAATGAAATGCATCATAGTTGCTTAGGAGAGGTAACGGCAGGCAAATCAAACGTGGCCCCATACTGAGTAAACTGCAGCTCCCAACAGGATTTCTCAATGTTAATATAGCACAGCCCGATTTGTCCAAATGCCATTTTAGATCAGCTTGGTTTGATGTAGTTTCACAGCACAGTAGGCAACCTTGGCCTCTCCAGCTGTTGGCTTGTTGAGGATGATGGGAGCTGAATTCTCCAACAGCTTGAGATCCAAAGGTTTCACAGCTGTGTTCCACAGGCAAGCTAGAGACATACCATACTAAAGATTTTACAGTATATAATAATAATAATAATAATGGGTATGCACCCATAATTCAGGCATGTCTAAGTTTTTCAATCATGGGCCACATGATCCATAAATGTGTGGGCTGCGTTATTTTTTATTGCTAACCAGGGTGAATTACAGCTACTCAAAAATACTGATTTATTTATTGAGCAAGTCATTGACAATACTGATATTTAACAGACAACTATTCTTGAACTCTATGGTACTAACAAGCACAGGATTGGGTCTTGCTGGCCTACTAGTTCATGTATGCTAGTTGATTAGGTATAAACATAGTTTGTATGTTTTTTTAAACCTTAAAGGGACACCAATGTCCCATAAAAATCCTACCAGTTTTGTACAGGTTAAAAAAAAAAAAAATTATTTGCAGAAAATCCTCTCTCTCAAACCGCTATGATTTGACAGATAGAGGCACTGAAGGTTCCCCCCGCCCTCCCCTTCTCCAGAACTCAGCACTGTGCTGGCAGCAGGAGATCCCGGTCCTGGGACCAGCCAGCGGCTCTTCAGCAGATCCGAAATGTAGTTATTTAAAAAGAATTACTTCATTGGAAAGGTCTACAAAGTGTGCCTGGTTTGCAAGCACACTTTGTAGACCGTTCCAATGAAGTAGTTCTTTTTAAATAAAGCAATTTTGGTTCTGCTGAAAAGCCTCCTCAAGTCGTACGACTCAAATGGAAAATTAATGCAAATATCTCTTAAGATGGGATTTTCTGCAAATAATTTATTTTTTTTAAGCGCTACAAAACTAGAAGAATTTTTTATGGGACATTACTGTCCCTTTAAGCAGGCAGCACCCTGGAGTCAGGCAGGCCACATCTATATAATGGATTTTTGCATACTTACTAATAAATCCTATTCTTTTTCTCCGTGTAGAACACAGGAACCATGGGATAAAGTTTCCTCCACAGGAGGGCGGGGCACTTGAATAGAAAGTCTCTCAGAAGCAGAGACTCCCAGTCTGCACCACTTTACCCCTGCCTTGACATGCTCAGTTTTAATATATATCAAAGATGAAAAACTGAAATGGAACAAGAAAGGGAATCCCCTGAACTAGAAAACCCAAGCAGACCCCCCTGCCAGGGACTAAAACAGACTTTTTACTCTGGAAGTACACAAAAACCCCCTTTTATGTCCTAGGACACAGGAACCATGGGGTTATACTAAAGAATCCACCAAGATTCCAAGGAGGGAAATAGGAAAAACCCACTCAAAACACAGACTAGTTATAACAGGGACGAACTGGTACAACATGAACCTCAGGGGTTAACAGACACCAACAAACAGGAAGGATACCTACACACACGCAGCAGCCTATAGGACATTCCAGTCACAACTGGATTCAAGATGAAGCCTGCACATTAACACAGACAAATGTGTGAAGTGATGACCACGTCACTACCTTACACAACTGCTCACCAGAGACCTGATTTTTGTAGGCTCAAGAGACACCCACCAACTTGGTTGAATAAGCAGTAACCGTAAAGGGGTCTTGCGTCTTCCTAAGGACATATGCCTGGTGAATAGTCGCCTTGATCCAAGAAGCCACTGTTATCTAGGACATAGCATGGACTGCACGAGAGCCCTCAGTGATGACAAAAAGTAAATCAGATTTCCAGAAAGTCTGCATGCAATGAACATAGTACTTCAAGCACCTGACCACATCCAAGAGACGAGGCTCCTGTCTTGGTTAATGTGAAATACAGAAACAGCCTAAGGGACAAACCCCATGGGAGTCTGCAGAACCACAGTATCAGGGTGGAAGATCCAAAAAGAAGGCTTTCAAACCTACAAATGAAGAAGTGCAGTGAAACTGAAGGAGCCTTCTGAAACACTCCCAGAACCAGATCAAAATCTATGGAGGAGAGGGATCCCAAAAGATAGGGTAGGCATGAGCCACTTCTTGCACAAAAGTCTGCACATCAGGTAATAAGGCAACATGCTGAACTAGAACTTCTTTCTTTGCAAATATGCATGATTCCCATGTATCGCTATTTCATTCTTCTAACAGAGATCCCATCCCTTCACCTTCCTCTGTAAAAACTATGCTGCCAGAGCCAGAATGACCTTTGCAAAAACCTGCGGAGTGGAAGCCACCCCAAAAGCTCCTTTTGGGGGGTGCAGGATGACCCAGATACGAAAAGTCTATGGCCACTTGAATAGGTGAAGGGATAAGCATTCACTGAGGAAATTAAATCCTTAACCCATGCCAGCTCGTATTCAATAGAAGAGGGGCCCAGTGGTTGTAGGTGGGTTAAGGGGACTCCCAGAAAATCAGTAGCCTTAGTCTTGCACGTGTCTTCCTTAAGAAATGACAAAGCTAAGAGAGTCCTTAAAAATGAAGTAACAAGTATCAAGACTCAAATTAACATTTCCAATAAATGGAGCTTTTAACCAATTGAATTCTGGAGAGGTTTAAAGAGGAACTACCACCCAATATAAAGTCGCTCCCAATAATTAGGCATATGGCGACATGCGTCTTAATAGTGTTATTATCTGCCACAAGTATCACAATCTGAAGTAATCCTGTTTTTTCAGAGAATGGCGGCCAGGCTTCTTGCTGTAGAGCCGTCTGTGTACCTGCACCGTCAGTCCCTTCTGGTGGCTTTCAGATCCATGCAGTACCTACTTTAGGAGACCAGGAAGGACAGTGCAGGCGCGCAGACGTCTCTAAGCCAAGATGTCTGCATGCAAGTCTGGTTATCAGTCTCTGAAGAAACAGGATTACTTCAGATCGTGGTACTTGTAACAGATAATAACACTGTTGAGAAGCATGTCCCCATATACCTAATTATTGGGGGGTGACTTTATATTTGTTGGTAGTTTCACTTTAAAGGGATATGTGGTCACCTTACTTTAGCTATAGCCTTACTACAATTCCCATCATCCCCTGCCAACCAACGGCTGGAAGGGGATAATGGGAATGGTAGTCCAGTAGCAGCGGGAAGGCCTCATGTTGTCCACCCTTGCTGTAGGCAAACCACTAAATAACACTCAAGTATTACAGCTAATAAAGATCATCTGTCTATGCCACAGCCGCCCTATGATATTTACCAGTAAAATTTAGCATCTCCTAATTAGCACCTTGTTTGGCCTAAGAAAAGCACTGGCTGTCAAAATCATTAAATATGACACACTAAACCCTGACTAGTCCAGCACAACGGGGGTAAAAAATACTCAGATGACAGTTCTGTTCTCAGCTAAGATTGAGAGTATGACAGAGCAAAGGTGGAATTAACACTGCTCGTACCTGTCATCTCAGATGTGTCTGTACTTCCTGTAACAGGTATCACAAATGTACTTCACTATATTAAAGGAAGTATGTCATCCCAGGTACCAACTGGGGACACGGACCTATCATAGCAGGATATACGTGACTAGCAAATCAAAAGATCATGATATGTACCTATTTAAAGTAGAGCTAACACATCGTAACAATAACCCCACTTCACATACACTACAACTCCCATCATCCCAACCAGCATACTAGGGAACTCTCCAAATCTGCCCCGGAGATTCCACTTTTCATACACAGTTACCTACTCCAGGACAGAGGCTGGTTCTCTGTCTTTTACTCCCATCATGCTTCTGCCCATTCTGCCCACTTCTCCACTCGCTTCAGGACAGATTCAGCCTTTCAGTCTTCTAACTTAGTCCACAGAGATTTTAAACTCACCCACACAAACTGAAAACTAACACAGGATTAAATGAGAAACATCACTTCCTAATAATAATAATCCCCCATTTATCTTTTTTATGGCAACAAGATCCTATTGGTCCTATGAATTTTGTCCTTGTGCCTTTGTTCAAGAGAAAACATCTTCAGTCAGTCCTGGATGTCATGTACATGGATGCGGACATGATGGTTGATAGCAGGATCTCAAACTCTGCTCGATGCACATCTAATCTTAACCCTTTAAGAACCAGAGGAGTATGTAATACTTTGCTTAGTAACGAGCTGCATAACATTCTGGTCCTTAACCCTTTGAGCGCCAGAGGGGTACGGAATGCACTGCAAAGCAATGCATTCCGTACCACTCTGGCACTCAAAGGGTTAAAGTGTTAAGTAATGTTACACACTCTACCTGCTTCAGATTGAATGAAATGCTATTATCTGTCAAGTCCACCTCATACACATGATATCCAGAGGTTATCTCTTGCACAAAAACCCAAAAGCAAAACTCATAGGGGCCATGAGGATTTTCTGGCCATAGTAAGGAAAGTGGGGGTTATTTTAGGAAGTTAGTTCTCCTTTAAATTATGGAATTAGCTCTTCGCTCTTATATGCACCAGGCTATGCCCATATCCACAACCCAGCTCCTCAGATAACCCCCCCACCCCAAATCACACCCATGGTGGCATGGTACAGAGAGTTTCTCTATAAGTATAGAAATACCAGAAACTTCTTAAACATTTAAGGACCAGAGGGGTGTTCAAAGCATTGCAAAACAGTCCCTTGTGCCCCCCTCTGGTCCTTTAAAGTTAACCCCTTGAGCGCCAGAGGAGTGCTAAACGCACTAAAAAGCAAAGTGTGTTACAACCCTCTTTCTCTCAAAGAGTGAATAAACCTGCCAGTATTGGTTTACATACACTGGTTTATAAAGACAGCAAGTTATTATAATACAACAATATCAGGCAAATAACCTGCAGACAATTAACCCTTAGAGTGCCAGAGGGGTACGCAATGGCACTCAAAGGGTTAACCAGGAGCAGGTGTGCGGTTCAGAAGCACTAGTGCTGCACTGGTTGTACCCCACAGGTTGCATTAATAAGTGTGCCCGATGCTGCTGAGATGCTGTTGATCCAGGCTGTCTAATGCAGTAGTCGGCAACTTGGGACTCTCCAGCTGTTCAGGACTACTGTTTATATCATTCCCAGATGGCCAACGGCTGACTGCGCATGATGGGAATTGTAGCTTTGTACAGCTGAAGGGCCTTTGGTTGTCCATCCCTGGCCTAATTGAAAATATGGTACCATGTGCCAGTCATCTGCTGTGTAGCGTATTGTAAGCCTAGCGTATTTAATTATCTGCAATGAAAGCTAATTCTAAAAGGACAAAGAAACCAATGTATTGAGGAAATGCAGAGCAACTATGGAGCAAACCAGCTGCATGACAGGGAACAAATAATAATTTACATAGCAATATTAACCCCTTGAAAGCTAGAGAAGTCTTCAGAGCATTTGTAGACCTTTTGAGCATTCATGGTGTTGAGTCTCAATTCAGTCAATGGTAGTTTTTATTTCTTCACCATAGGGAAGGTGGTTTGCCCCAGAATTGCTCCTCTTTTTCACTTTGTGAGCTGATGCTAAATATAGTACACATTTAAGACAATGCGTAGAACAATAAGCAATGAATGATGGAAAAGAACAGCAAGGCGCAAGCGCAGCACTGAGAACAGCAAAGCTGGAGTACTGAGAACAGCAAAGCATGATCGTCCAACTGAGAACAGAAAGGCACAAATGCAGCACTGAGAAGAGCAAGGCACGGGAGCCGTACTGAGAAGAGCAAGGCACGGGAGCCGTACTGAGAAGAGCAAGGCACGGGAGCCGTACTGAGAAGAGCAAGGCACGGGAGCCGTACTGAGAAGAGCAAGGCACGGGAGCCGTACTGAGAAGAGCAAGGCACGGGAGCCGTACTGAGAAGAGCAAGGCACGGGAGCCGTACTGAGAAGAGCAAGGCACGGGAGCCGTACTGAGAAGAGCAAGGCACGGGAGCCGTACTGAGAAGAGCAAGGCACGGGAGCCGTACTGAGAAGAGCAAGGCACGGGAGCCGTACTGAGAAGAGCAAGGCACGGGAGCCGTACTGAGAAGAGCAAGGCACGGGAGCCGTACTGAGAAGAGCAAGGCACGGGAGCCGTACTGAGAAGAGCAAGGCACGGGAGCCGTACTGAGAAGAGCAAGGCACGGGAGCCGTACTGAGAAGAGCAAGGCACGGGAGCCGTACTGAGAAGAGCAAGGCACGGGAGCCGTACTGAGAACAGCAAGGCACGGGAGCCGTACTGAGAACAGCAAGGCACGGGAGCCGTACTGAGAAGAGCAAGGCACGGGAGCCGTACTGAGAAGAGCAAGGCACGGGAGCCGTACTGAGAAGAGCAAGGCACGGGAGCCGTACTGAGAAGAGCAAGGCACGGGAGCCGTACTGAGAAGAGCAAGGCACGGGAGCCGTACTGAGAAGAGCAAGGCACGGGAGCCGTACTGAGAAGAGCAAGGCACGGGAGCCGTACTGAGAAGAGCAAGGCACGGGAGCCGTACTGAGAAGAGCAAGGCACGGGAGCCGTACTGAGAAGAGCAAGGCACGGGAGCCGTACTGAGAAGAGCAAGGCACGGGAGCCGTACTGAGAAGAGCAAGGCACGGGAGCCGTACTGAGAAGAGCAAGGCACGGGAGCCGTCCTGAGAACAGCAAGGCACGAGCGTCGTCCTGAGAACAGCAAGGCACGAGCGTCGTCCTGAGAACAGCAAGGCACGAGCGTCGTCCTGAGAACAGCAAGGCACGAGCGTCGTCCTGAGAACAGCAAGGCACGAGCGTCGTCCTGAGAACAGCAAGGCACGAGCGTCGTCCTGAGAACAGCAAGGCACGAGCGTCGTCCTGAGAACAGCAAGGCACGAGCGTCGTCCTGAGAACAGCAAGGCACGAGCGTCGTCCTGAGAACAGCAAGGCACGAGCGTCGTCCTGAGAACAGCAAGGCACGAGCGTCGTCCTGAGAACAGCAAGGCACGAGCGTCGTCCTGAGAACAGCAAGGCACGAGCGTCGTCCTGAGAACAGCAAGGCACGAGCGTCGTCCTGAGAACAGCAAGGCACGAGCGTCGTCCTGAGAACAGCAAGGCACGAGCGTCGTCCTGAGAACAGCAAGGCACGAGCGTCGTCCTGAGAACAGCAAGGCACGAGCGTCGTCCTGAGAACAGCAAGGCACGAGCGTCGTCCTGAGAACAGCAAGGCACGAGCGTCGTCCTGAGAACAGCAAGGCACGAGCGTCGTCCTGAGAACAGCAAGGCACGAGCGTCGTCCTGAGAACAGCAAGGCACGAGCGTCGTCCTGAGAACAGCAAGGCACGAGCGTCGTCCTGAGAACAGCACTTAGTATCCATTTCTGTGCCACTGAGGCTGGAGACATTTACAGTATACGACTTAGGTGTAGGGCACTTCATTGGGTAGTGAGTGTCCGCACTACAGCATCAGTTCCGAAATGAAACCTGTCCAAAGATGAAATGTAACTTGTTGTAACTGGTTGGGGGCAGGAGGAACCCTTCTCATATTCAATTTAGTTTGGCATCCTCCTTTTGCATTTTGTAGCCCATATATTTCCTGAAGATCGAGCATCTGCTCTGAATCACGTTAGCTCAGATCTTTTTTATTTTTAAAAATTTTGTTTAAAAATATTACATTTTAACTACATTTTGTTATATATTTATACTCCATGTGACGTCCGCGCGCCTGCTCTGTCAGTCCCAGCCGGGTCTAGGAGGCGTTGCTAGGAGCCATTTGGCTCCAGCTGGGACTGACAGAGCAGGTGCGCGGACGTCACAATGGCAAGATGTCCGCGCTCCTTTCCTGCCTGTCACCCATGGGAGAAAGCAGAAATGTATTAAATAAGGTAATTATTCTGGCGGCTACCGCTACTAAGCGGCTAGTCACCAGATGGGGACTTAGTGAAGGTAAAGATTGTGTGGGGTGGTAGTTCCCCTTTAAGGACCAGAGAGGGTGCAACTCATTGCGGCATATAGGTACATTTACCCTAGGACACGGACTGAAACTTAAAGCGGAACTTTCACCTTGTATAAAGTCCCCCTCCAATAATTAATCATATGATGACTAGCTTCATAATACTTCTATTAGCTCTCAGAAATACCAAATTCAGAAGTAATCCTTAATCTTCGGAGACCGGAAGCCAGGCGTCAGCGCAGACATCTTGTCTTAAAAACGTCTGCACGTCGTCAGTCCCGGTCTCCTCTAGGAGGCATTGCACTGTGCCAAAAGGCACTGGAAGGGTCTAACGGCGCAGGTGCGCAGACGGCACTAAGCCGGCCGTCAGTCTCCGAAGATTAAGGATTACTTCTGAATCGGGTACTTCTGAGAGCTAATAGAACTATTATGAAGCTAGTCGCCATATGATTAACTACTGGAGAGTGTCTATACTAAGTGAAAGTTCCACTTTAACCATTTTTCACTTTGTCAACAAATTGGATTTAAAGCCCTGCTTCCCAGAATTTACCCATTTAAATGTTACAGGGTATTGCAATATATACATGTACATTCCTCTGTCATTCAGATAGTTAAAACACTCCCACTCTTCCCCATACCAAACAGATTTTAAATATTTAAAAACTAACCATTATCTTGTGCCCAGATCCCCTTATACCTTAACACTGCAAGCTCTATCTTCTTCACTCTGCATCCGATCTTCTCATTCCATTCAGGGGGAAGCGGCCTGTTGATCCTGCTGATGGTTGGCCCTGTTCCCATCAGGGAGTCAGACTACCAGTCAGAGAACAGGTTGCTGGATGAGGTATCGAGCTCCATACACTGTACACCATTATGTCCCCTGTAAAGATTGGAAAAGCAAAGTTTAATGTTATATTAATTAATATAAATCAAACACCACATTTTAATCATTTGGGTGCCAGAATACATGGCAAAGCAATATGCCACACTTCCCTACGGCATTCAGATGTTAAAGGGACAGTGAGAATGATGAGAAGTGGTGAATTCTGGGACATTGATTTAAACAGGGCTTTTAACCTCGTTAAAGGTGAACTAATACCGCCTTAAAATACCCCCCCCACCTCGTTTACCTTACTATGGGCATAACATCCTAATGCCCCCTAACTATGATCCCCTTGCTCTGTGGTTCAGAAAATAACAACATCCTCAGCCAGTCCTGTTTGTCATGATGTCTCATCACTGGAGGCGGACATGACAGTTGCTATCTGGACCTCAAACTTTGCTCACTGCATATGGTAATCTTAACTCATTAAGGGCTAGTGCTGTGAGCAAAGCATTGGTTTGCAATGTGTTGTTCGCCCCTCTTGTCCTTGAAGTGTTAAGCAAGCTCATTCACTTTGCCTGTTTTAGTTTGAAAAAAACAGCCTGCAGCTGTCATGTCTGACTCCATGGACATGACATCCAGGAGTGACTGGAACATGTTATCTTTTGAACAAAGGCAAAAATGGCAAAATTCATTGGGGGCATTAGGATATTCTGACCACAGTAAGGTATATAGGGGTGTGGGGGGGGGTCTTATTAGGAGGCATTATTTCTCCTTTAATGTTAGATTGGTCTTCAATGGAGTGCGTGGGTGTGCTTTAAATCAGGGTGGGAGGGATTAGGAGATGGAAAGGCGGAGTTTGTTCTGAAATGGGTGTGGAAATAGGTGGAATGAAGTTGGGGGTGGAAGGATTGCCAGGGAACTCAACAAGCCAGAGAATCTGCCACTGGAGACCCATCTGGAAAACAGAATGCCCGATGCAGATTTGGAGACTTCCCAGGTATGCTGGATGGGGATGATGGGAGTTGTTGTCTCCAACAGCTGGAGTACTTGAAGTTTGCCTCTACCTTTGAGCTGCAACACTCAGAGATCTATTTATTTTTGCTCAGTCCGTGGACTGAGAATGTTACAATGTAACTGTCACAATAGCAAGCCCTTTCAGATAAAACAATTGGGTTTACTAACAAATGGCAAATGTTTACATCCTTCCTGTGCTGTCAGACACACAACATATTTGCCAGTTCTTAGAGGGGGGTTTGTACAACATAATCCTACATAAAGCAATGCACATCGCCTCTAGCACTTAAAGGATTAAAGAGAAGCAGAATGTTCTAACAAAAAGGTTGTTGTGTTCATACGTGTGACTTGTCTGCTCTCTGTTTTAGCACATGCCAAGCTGTCCATGACCACATACACCCGATGTGCAAGATAAGCGGAGGATTCACTTACAATGGGCATACCTGGGAACTTTGTGTCTAGACTCCCCAGAGAGAACTCCTGTGGTACCAGTGGGGGATACAAAATAAAGCGATTTGCGTCAAAAAGGGTGGGGCTAAGTTGGAGGAACTGCATGGGGAAGGAGGAGTGGGAGGGAAGTTGGAGGAATGTGGGAGTGTGTGGAGATTCGTGCAGCTCAGTTATGGACAGACTGCAGAGGGGAAAGGCTAGTAGAGAAAAGCCAGTAAGAACTAGGTTTCAATATTCTAAGGGAGATAGAATGTGGGCATGCAGGAAAGTTTTGGAACAGAAACAGTGATCACTTAGCAATATTGCAGTGGAAGAAGTGACGGGTTCTAGCCAAACAGTAAATGTGAGAAGAAAAGGAAAGGGAAGAATCAAATATGGCTCCTAGGCTAGATACATGTCAATATCATCACCTGTAACTGTGAAGCTGGGTATTAGGTGATATCTTGGAGGGGAAGTGAGAAGTTTGGTTTTAGACATGTTTATTGTAAGATGACTGCGAGCCATCCAGGAGGAGAATTCCAAGAGGCAATCTGAAATTTGAAACTGAATTTGACGTGAAAGATCAGGAGTGGACATATTAATTTGAGTATCATCAATGTATATTTGATACTTGAAGCCAGATGAATTAATAAGGTCAACCAATGAAAGGATGTACAGAGAGAAAAATAGAAAACCTAGAAAGAAGCCTTGAGGCATCCCCACAGACAGCAGGACTGTAGAGTAGACTTCAGTGCCAGAAGACACAAAAAGAGAATGCTGTGTGAGATAGGAGGAATACCACGAAGCAACTTGATTGCAGAAGCAAAGATTGTAGAGAATCTGAGCAAGGAAAGAATGGTTAACAGTATCAAAAGCAGAGGATAAGTCAAGTAGTACTAGTATACAGAATGGGTCTTTGGATTTTGCAGTCTGGAGATCATTAGTCATATTACAGAGGCCTGTCTCAGTTGAGCGTCCACACTGGAATCCAGACTGCAAAGGATCCTAAAGATTGTTAGAGTCAAGGAAATTTATTTGGGAAAAGACAAGGCATTCTAAGTGTTTTAAAGAGGTAGAAGGGAGACATGTCAATAGTTAGAGAGACAGGAGTGGTCTAGGTTAGCCTTCCTGAGTAGGAGTTTGACTGAAGAAAAGAAGGTGTGGTGTGGAGAGTAAAGTTTTGGAATATGTGGTAAAATAGGTGTGGGAACTGGTGCAAGTTGTTAAAATAAGTGGGAGGGCATAGGGTCCAAGCAGCAGGTGGTGAGGTGGGTGGATAGGACGATTTGAGAAACTTCTGCCTCTCTTACTGGAGTAAAATAATAAACATAGGATTTAGGGGTTGGAGAGAGCGTTCAGAGACTGATGGAAGAATAGGACGTGCCGGGACCATCACTGATCCTTAAGTACAGGGCCACCTTGAGGTCCTAGCACGTCATTAGTCCTTAAGGGATTAAAGCGCCAAAAACACCCTAGTTTTAACACTGGAGAGTAAATAATCCACCACATGTAAACAGACACCAAAATGATAAAATGTTTTATTGTCTATAAGCCAGCTGAATATAGAGAACAGCAAAAATGAAACACTTAAATTCATATAAACCTACATAAACATAAGCAGAGTAAGTTGTGCCCCTATCTGTAATCCCAAATGTGCGATATGGACCCAGCACAATTTAAGGAACCATGACAGTCCTGGACCGGAGTCCGGAATCAGATTAAAAAAAAAAAAAAAAAAAGGTCCCTTGTCCTTAATTTGCTAAATTGTGTGTAATGCCTCGACATGCACAGTACACACTGCTGCGCGTGCTGCAGTCATTCGCAGTAGAGGCTGCACGCGCCGCGGCTGATACAGAGCTGGGCGCTCCAAAGGAGTCTCCACTGCATGTGACTGCGCCGCGACCGAGTGGCAGTGGCACTGTGGCCCGTGTAACGGGCTGTTCAACTAGTAGGATAATAAAATACATGGATAAAACTTCTCACTCTACTTCAAGTGCTGGAAATCTGAATAGACCTACATATC
This sequence comes from Rhinophrynus dorsalis, assembly GCA_037306005.1. Taxonomy (NCBI): domain Eukaryota; kingdom Metazoa; phylum Chordata; class Amphibia; order Anura; family Rhinophrynidae; genus Rhinophrynus; species Rhinophrynus dorsalis. The sequence continues at coordinate 20,669,580 of CM074728.1, forward strand.
CAGTGGCTCAATCAAAACTACAAATGTTAAGCAACAATAATACACGCTTCACTTCGGTGTGCTGTGAAAGGCTCCGAACGTTACAGCAAGCTGTGATTAGCATTATACTGAGGTTGTAACCTCAGTATAATGCTAATCGCTTCTTGCTGTAGGAGCCGTTCACAGCACGCAGAAGTGAAGCGTGAACGCTCTCCCTGGGGCAGCTGGGAGAAAGGTGGGAGGAGAATTAACTAGCGCTGGGAAGTCCTGAGAGCTGTGCTGAAGATACCAGTGCGCAGAATGCTGAAGTGCACAGCTTGGATATCAAATATCTTACAAAGTATGTAAAAATAAAAAAATAAGAAGCACCTTTCCTAACACTGCTTAACTGTTTAAAAACATTTTCTGAGGTGAAAGTTCTCCTTTAAATAAATAAATGATCCAAGTCTTTTTTTTTTTTGTAAGTTTTAAACTTTTGGAGTAATATGCTGGTAAAGTTCCCCTCTAGTGCTCTAGCTGACAAAAGTGTATTCTGGTCCGCAGATCAGACGGCTCTTCTGCAGAGCCGAAATAACACTTCTGCAGAGCCGAAATAACATTGTATAGAAAAAGAACCTTCATGTGAACGGTCTACAAAGTGTCCCTGGTTTGCTCCTAATTTAGCATTCTGCCCAGAATTGCTCCAGGTTTAGTTTCATAAATATGGCTGTTATGTACACTAGAAAAAAACATGGCTTTGGCCAACAGAAACTTTCAGTTTCCTACAATAAAACTATCTCCTCTACATTGTTGGTGCAATATGATAAATTGGGAAAGGTCAACATAGAAACCAGCAGAGTGTTTCTACAAGTGATGCTGTTTTGAACTACATTAGAGTCTGCAATGGAGTGTAAAACATTTTAACTTGCACTACAAAATGGAGTAAAAACATGGCTTCGGACAAAGGAGGCTTTCACATCCCACTACCTGTGGAGGTTCACACACACACACACACACGCACACACACACACGCACACACACGCACACAAACGCGTTCCCTTCTTCTGTCACTGGCTTAATATGAGCAGGGGACAGAGACAGAACCTATATACTGGGTGAAGCTAAAGTTTCCATATCTTATTAGCTTTAGCAGCCCTTGAATTGTTTTGGTGGGAAAAAAAAGTCTCATTGTACCCCCACAACAAACACACACACACACACACTATGAATTAGACATCAATCCCACTTCTATCCTCTGCAACAATTTGTCCAGCTGCAGGCCTGTTTCCTTTGCCTACCCCTCCTCACTTGAATCCACCAACAGCAAGCCAATTTAAGAGGAGCATCTCCCTTTCTGCCTTCCCTCCCATGAATTAGCCAACAAGCCCAGCAATGGCCTTCTCTGTTACACTGGCCGAACAGTGGCACTGTGTCTGGGCTTCATATCTACCTATCATCGGTAACCAGCCCTACTGCATACTGCTCTGTTTGGGTGCAATACCTGCCTAGTTCCCCAAATAAAGGATCTACCTACATCCAAGTATCCAAACAGAGGAATTGCTCTCTATCTACCCCTTGCATTAACCGGCAAGGCCACTGGGGATGGATGATGGTAGTGGCCTGTGAGCTCTTGCACTTTTCTGCATTGGGAGAGTACAGAACCTGCTCCCACCCTGACATATTTCAGCTGCTATGACAGACAACAATTAGGGGAGATGAAGAGCAAGGGAAAGTGAGATTTAGAGGGAATATTTGGGGGTGAGATGCCCAGGTGGCAAGGTACAGACAGGAACAAGACATTGTCTTCCCATTTTACCATAGCACATGCTCTCTTTTGCGCTGCCCCCACAACACACAATAAACGCCTCAGTGGGAGACATGGATGGTGCTGCACGGCTTGTAGTAAAAAAGAAAAGGTTGTGATGGGAGGGAAGAAACACCTGGGAATCACATGATAATAGGGAAATGTAAGACAATCCAGATACCTTTGGTGGAGGGAGGTTAGGGCTCCATTTTCCAGTACTTCTGCAGTCTCATTCACACTAGGGATAAATGTCAGATAGCAAAGAGGGGGATGGATCCGGCTCCCTTGCACCATAAAGGCCTCAGAGTACCTAGGGTAGAACCCATGCTATAGGTTTGCCACCACAGCTATAGAAGTAAAACACAGGTACTTATCTGCTGGGAGATTTTTTGCATTAAAAAGTGATTATAAACTAAATTGTGTAAATACAAGATGCACCAATTGGCATCCAAAAACAATTTTCTGTATAATGCACTGTATGGGAGGGCTTGAGACACTGCTGGTGCCTCTCTATAGCAGGAACAGAACCACCTAGTGACCAGACTAGGAAACTGCAGCTTAATTTAAAAAAATAATAAATTAAGCTGTAATAACAGCAGTGGGAGTACCCTTATTTTCTCATCAAAAAAAGCTTCAGAGCATATTTTGGAATTTATAAGTTTACTGCTCTTTAAGCTTACCTATTCCTTTAATTCTAGGAAATTTGCAATATCTGCCGATGTGTTTAAATATATAAATTACTATTTCTGACTTGACCTCCGAAGCCTTAGCCCATCCACCTTTCATTGTTACCACACTTAGTGATGTCATGAACCTGTAAATCACAGGCTCAGGTAAGCAAAAGGTATGATGTCATCTGTACATTCTCACCAGTTATAAATGATGATGGAAGGAGGTGGCACAGGTCTCGGATAGAGGCACAATTAAATAGTGATCAGTGGCTTAACAATGGGGGTAGCAGGGGTCACACGTGCACCCGGGCCCGTCACATCAGGGGCCCGGCCACCTCCTGCGACCCCCCGCATCTAGCAACAAAGTGATGTCTGTGCCTTCTTCGGCACAAAGCTCTAGAAGTTGAGTGGCCTGTTCCGCACTCTAGTAATGCAGAGTGTTGGGAGATGACATCTCCCGGCGCTCTGCATTACTGAAGAGATGACGAGCGGGAGCTCAAGCTGTAGAGAGATCTGTGCCAAAGGAGGCACAGGCCTCTCTCGCCACACCGCTGGACCACCAGGGAAGTAGGAGCTTGGAGGCAATGTGGAGATTGGAGGCAATGGTGGAAGCAATGTGAAAATTGGGGACAATGGGAGAGTCAATGTGGAGATTGGGGGCAATGTGGTTGGGGGGTACATGGCAATTTCTGTACCAGGGCCCAGTGGCTTCTAGTTACGCCTCTGTTACTGATGTACTAATTTTTTTTTTGCATCAGATAGATCAAATAACATGGAATGAGGAGCATGCAACACATTGATGCACACTGCTCTGCACTCTGAGGGTTAACGTCCCTATGACAAGAACCAGAAGCATACTGTACATAAGCAGGAAAAAGGAACTAACATTCCTGGCAGGATTAACCATTTAATACCCACTGACTTAAAAAAACCTTACTGAAAGCCAGACAAGCAGGATGGTGTACTAAGATACTGGAGTAATTCTAGTGTAAACCAAATGCACTATAGATGACTGATAATGCTAGAGAAGTCTTCGGCCCATTGCAGACATTGGAGACCTCTCCAGCATTCATAGAATTAAAACTCGGGATGTACGAAAAGTCAGAAATATTTCCCATGGAATCTTCACTGAAAAACAATAATTTCTTGCTTTTTTTTCACAAAAATTCTCACCATAGAACAAATATAACTTTTCTGCCTCTTTGCTATCACCAATACATTTCAAGAGAGAACTTTGCCATTTTTCTCCTATGTTTTCTATGACTTCAAGAATTTTCTTCACAATACTTCTTCTAAGGGCTGAAATGAAGAAATAAATAGGTAAACGTTGTGAATCCTACAGCAACATATGCCTTGAAAAAATTGTTAGCAGGCAAGTGCATTTATCATTTGCCCACATCACTAACATCCTGCTTAAGTAACTGGCACAGCCATGAAAACTGTGGCTTGGGATATTCCAGCAGGGTGCAACACATGACATGCCTCCGTTTTCAACAAAAGGAAAGGGAAGCATGTCAACCACCAATATTTTGGCAACTTTACTATTCCATGTTTACTTTTGCATTATTTTTGTGCAGGTTTTGACTTCTTTCAAAGAACTTAGTAAGTGTGAGATGACAGTAAATAGTGGAAGAACTGTGTAACCATTTGCTTTACCGGCATCAGTTGTGGAGGTGGTGGCAGTACTCTATGACTGTTGTTCTCTCCAAAAACAAACTCAGAGTCATACTCCTCTGCAGCAGGAGCAGAAAATCTTGACACACTCTCTGACACGTCAACAGTACTTCTATTATGTACCCTAGATCCCTGGGAACTTTAAGGAGTACTGCTGCTGCTGCTGCTAGTTGCGGCACCTCTGGCTTGTTAGTGGTGTGTCCCCCAGTCAGACCTGTGGTTGAGCTTCAAGTAGATTCTCATTGAGGAGATACCTACGTGTCAGCCTGCTTTCCCACTGCTCATTTGCTTCTTACACAGACAACAGATAGGAACATGCTTAGCTATTGGACTGTGAGTAAACCATCTCCATACAGTGGGCTTCATAGACTGCAGGGTTTCTGAGGGCATGCTACTCCTACTGGGGCTAGATTTTGATGCAATTGTACTGCTACTAGGTGTCATAGGTGCTGCACTTCCAACAGCAGCAGAGACATTCATCATAGCTAAGGTTGTGGATGTTGATAACCTCTATTGTTGCTGGTTACTCAATACTAGTAATGTGTGCGGCTGAGTGGGGCTTGATGATGCTGACTGAGAGGATGAATGTGAATTTTTTTTGCAATGTTGCTTGCCCATGGTCAGACTTTCCAATTGTTTTCTCAAGCAGTTTTGAGACAGGCACAGTGCTTCTTTTCAGTGGTGAAGATTGAGTCTTTGCCTTTCAGCTAATTTACTGGCCATGTCATCATCTCGCTAACTCTCAGCTTCATCTGTATGTGAAGAAAAGGAGAATGCCAGAGGGATAGATCATCATCACTAAATCAGATCATCCCCAGAATTGCCCACCGCTTCTCCACCACTACACTTTTCCCCTTTGAGGTATTTTCACAATGTTCACTACTACTTTCAGGCCAGATGTTTTTTTCTTTTGTCTCACTGTCAGCTACAGCAGTTGGTTGAGCTGCTAAACCTTCTTTCACTATGCCATCAACACTGGAATGCGACCCATAATCATCTTCAGTGTTTTTAGATGGTTTATTTATAGTACTGGTTCTGTGGTGATGGAACTTTTGGTGGGATATTGACAAACTGCATTCTCCTCTGGAGCAAAGGGATCACCATGATTTATTGCACACTCTGCATCCAGTTTTTGGATTACCACTTTACTTACACTTCTGTGCACCGCTCCTAATCCTTTCACACACACCCCCTCCACTTGCTTGACATTACTCAACTACTGAGTGGGTGATTTTGCTGCAAAGTATACAACTGATTGTGTGTGATGTCTTACCTTGACCCTCAAAGGGTTAAGAGGCCAGTCATGCTGTGCATCCTGCTGCCAACGCAGTTATGCACTGTAGAGACTGCCCGAAAACACAGAACGCTCCCCGCACAGAACTCCCAGCATTCTGTGCATTGGGGCAGTCTCTACTGCACTCTTCTGACAAACATCCTAGCGAATTATTATATAGGATAACATAGGAACTGGAGAAGTGATCTCTCTGAAGAAGGTATCTCCACTTTATCGCACCATATTGCATCAGCCCCCTGCAGTTGTGTAGGTAGTTACATTGGTCTGTGGGTTTTTGTATATAGATGTGTAAAAGTTGCCCCTCTTCTATGACACTCTAGTGTCATGAACGTTTATGGATCTGTAGACATCTTCATGACCCTGTGCCAACAAAATATATTTAATATTGATCAATGTACCCCACAGACATACTATATTAACCTTTTAAGTGCCAAAGATGTGTGAAACTTATTGCTCTGCAATATATTACATTTCCCAAAGCCATTCAATGTGTTAAAGTATATCTGCATACTATTACAGAAACGTTTAACTGGCCAATAAAAATATTTAGACAATTACTGAAAACATCATGGGGGTTATGCGCTAAGGCATGAAAATGGTGTAATAAAGTGGAGATGATTCCTCCAGCCATATCACTTCTCCAGGTCCTATGTTATTCTATGGAGTCAATGCACTAAGATCTCCAAAGTTGGAAAAATCTTGGTGGATTGGCACCACAGAATAATATAGGAATTGGAGAATTGATATCACTGGAGAAGTAATCTCTGCTTTATCACCTCTTTATCAAGCGCTAGTATATCTCCCTCCATGTGGGTAATTCATTAACGACAAATACAGAGAAATCTATGTTATTAAGTCTTGTTTTATATAAATTCTGTACATGCAACCCTAGGGTCTTTAACCCCTTAAGGTCCAGTGATGTGTCAAGACTGTCACTGCTGTTTCTGCCAGAAGGACCAGTGATGGTCCTGACACGTCACATAGTTTTTACTCACGGTGCTCCTGCGGGAGCGCTGTAGTAGCAGGGACTGGAATTGACCACTTCTAGACCAGAGCGGTCACTATCAGTACCCCGTTCTGCTTGCTGTCACATGATCAGTCACGTGTGCCAGAACATCAAACTTTCTTATGTGGTCCTTAAAGGACAACACACCCCGGGACCGCTGGTCCTTAAAGCAGGAGTACAATCACTAAAAATCTTGTGCCCCAATAATTCCCCATCTGGCGACTAGCTGCTCAGTTGCGCTAGTCACCAGAATTATTACCCATTAATGAGAATTATCCATTGTTCCCGGGCTGACAGGCAGAATGGAGTGCAGACATATTTCCATAGTGATGTCTGCGCGCCTGCGATGTCAGTCCCAGCTGCCTGTAGGAGGTGTTGCTAGGAGCTGTTTGGCTTCAAAAGGGACTGACAGAGCAGGAGTCACTGTGGAAAGATGTCTGCACTCCGTCCTGCCTGTCAGCCCGGGAACAATGGATAATTCTCGTTAAAGAGGTAATAATTCTGGCGACTAGCGCTACTGAGCAGCTGGTCACCAGATAGGGAATTATTGGTGCGCAAGTTTTTTTAGAGGTGGTAGTTCTGCTATAAGGCTTAAGGGGTAAAACAATGAAATCATAACATGACAAACTTGTTTTGGGCCTTACTACAATAAAGGCTGTATTTTTTAAATCAAATAATTATGCCCAAAATCACTGGCTGTATAAATAAATATTCAGATCAAAAATGGCTACTTAATGCTTTGAGAGCACACAATGCATTGGATATCTCTGGCACTCAAAGGGTTAAAGGAGTAATGTATGCAGTTATATGAAGAGGATGTAAAGGAAAACATAAAAATGAAAACTAACAAATGCGACACTTCAGATAAGACTAGCAGTGATACATAATGCTTGCTGACTTTTTAACTCTTTAAGAAGGGGGGGGGGGACTTTCCAGGGACATTATACCCTGGGCAGTTACATGTCAAAGTGTCTACAGTAGTTCTTAGTACACTGTAGTACAGCAATTTCCAACAGACCACGGTCCATATTTATAAACGCAAACTGGCGTTATTCTGTAGTAAACAATGTGCACCTTTGGGAAAAATAAAAATTCCTAAATACCCATTCACTTGAATAAATCTTTTTAACACCCTGAATGCTAGTGAGGTCTTCAATAGACACCCTTTAGCATTCAAGGGGTTAAAAATCCAATTTGATTGAACCCTTTTAGTGCCAGAGAGGTATCTAATGCATTGCAGCACACTGCATTGGATACCTTTCTGGCATTCAAAGGGTTAACAGGATTTTGTCCCTTTTTGATCCAGAATAACTCCAGTTTGTTTTTATAAATACAGCCACCGGCAAGATTTCCATGTGCACAGGTGAGTTAATCAGTGGTTCAGCCATTTAACTGACTCGTCTGTGCACAAGCAGGGCTCCTGGAGATACTGCAGGGAATCATTACACATGAATACCCAAACAGACTTTAAGTTGCACATACACAGCAAAAGATACTTTACACACACCAAAATACTATATAAAATCCGCTAAATAAACACTTCGGACAGCTCTTTATCTTTCAGCTGTCAGAAAACAAGCACATAGAACACTCGTTTACGTTTTCATGTTAAGGCAAGGATAGCACTGTCCAAAGAGTAATGGAAATATGTAACAGAGAAGATGCATGATCTCTATCACCGAGACACGTGCATAAAGTTTATATTGCACCCTGAACGTTGCTGGAATGCAGCTACCAAGACATTCAGTAAGCGACTGGCACATAAATCTAAAGGATATATATTGGCATTCGTATGATTAATGTTATTTTACAGTTCTTCTAACCCACCTTTTCAGCACAGGTCACATAAAACTACAGCTCAATTCCACATACTCGTAAGAACACTGCCCTCTATCGCTGGCTCCCATATATGACGTCAACAGAACCTGAGGGAGTTTTTCAGAGGGAACAGTCTGCCAGCAGGGGGAGCTCGATTCTCCACTAGAAGACAGCTGATAGCGTCTCTTCTTCAGATCATAACTGTAAACCATACAGAGAAGGTATGTAACCTGTCACTTTTTTAGATAGCTGTGGAGAGCCACACTTTGCTCACACCCACCACTTACCTCCCAACATTCTAAATGGCTATAGAGGGACACTATTGATTTAGGCGGTTTGGCTGGGGTATTACCGATAATTTATAATTTATTTCATGACCTGTTGACACCTATTTGTGCATCTGAATAAATTATTTAGAACAAGTCCAAAGTATTTTATTTACACAGACTAATTTATAAACACGTATAGTGAAGTTTAACCCCTTAACGACTGGGGAATCAGTGCGCGGATGCAACCGAATGACAACGGAGCATTTTTTTTTTTTTTTTTATTGCTCCGTTGCATTCCAGATTCCCCGAACAGCGGGAGGAGCCCGGAATTCGATGACGGCCATAGTACGTCATCGGTCATTCAGTCAAATCGACCCTTGACATACTACGACCGTCGAGGGTCATTAAGGAGTTAAACAAACATTTATGTGAGTTTTATTGCTGTGGATCAATGTGATACATTTGTCTCCTAAAGATAAGGGGAGAAAGAGGGACAAAGGGATTTGGGTCTCAAAAAGGGACACTTGGGAGGTATGACACCATGTATGTATTAACACTTTATGAGGGCATTAAGGGCGACGGTGGTTTTGAACGTCAAGTAAGGAATGCAAATGTTCCCATTAGTAAGAAATAACGGCAGTTCTGAAACACACGTCACCCGTCTCCAAAACCTCAAAATATCTCCCATTGAGGACAATGTAGAAGCAAAGCCCAGAACCATTCAAATGTTGGAGTTAGGTCTAACTCGAGTTAAATTGCAACATTTTCCTCCAGAAATCTAACACCCATTTTTCTGGGTGAACATCACACAACTCAGAGTAGAAAACCACTGTTGAGGAAAATAAAACAGAGAAGCAGGTCATCCAAGGACATAAGCCAAGCATACAGAGGTCAGATATTAACCCCTGCATTGCCTAGCAAATACAACAACAAGGCCTACAATGGTGGTTCACAACCCCTCCACCTAGGACACCCCTAACATGCAATCTGAATGTTCCAGGGCACCCCTTAAGGGCACAAGGGAATTCCCAAACAATTCAAAGTGGCCCATTAGCAATGTGCAATATTATCATACATATAAAGAGCAACGTGATAAATATCAAAAAAGTATGAATACACATATACTTATCCCTATGAATATAAGTAAGAGCACAAGGGAAAGATCAAACTGTGTGACTCCTGGAGTCATAGAGATAAGTATATGATGTGTATTCATACTTTGTGTATTCATACTTTGCATGTATGATAATATTGCACATTGCTAATGGGCCACTTTGAATTGTTTGTGGATACATGGTATTGCATGTTTGCTTTACACATACTTGCTCTCAGTCCATAGAGGCATTAATCAATGTTGGAATGTCTTCATGACTCCATATTCCTGTGCTGGATGGTTTTGAATTGATTTGATGTATTCACTTGATTAATTTTGTATTGTCTGATAAAGCTTTTGTTTGGTTTTGTATACTCCCTGAGTGTGCGTCAGTTATCAGGTGTCTGGTTTGGGGGGCACCGCCTGGTGGTTTTCCATGGCATGACCACTTATGGTCGAGAAGTTTGTTCCGGTGACACGTTGAATCCACGTCCATGAGATCACCTGTTGGTGTCCTTTGTCAATTACAAATCTGATCACATATGACTATCTTGTGTCACTGATCACCCCTCCCCTGTCAGGGTTTAAAGGTATAGTAATACTGAATATGTTTCATAAACCTATCTAGTACGGTTCATCTCCCTGAGTAAAACAAGGGAACTCCCCCTGCTTTGATAAGGGAAAAAGCTGAAAAACTTGTCAAGGGGGGAAGGGCTTCCATTGTTTTCATACAAAGAAGATTGTCCTCTGCTGTTATCTGTCTGGTCTTACAACCAGATCCACATCTGAGAAGAGATGGCTTACACTAGGAAAAAGGGGCGGGAGGGGCAAACTTTGCTTGTGAATATCTCTTAAACCATAAAGGTTTGAGAGAGAATACTTTTATCGTTCTTCATGTTTTTTTAATGCCTACAAAATAAAATAAAGATAAAACGAAGTATTACTATCCCTTTAAACCAGTACCTGATGAGAGAATACATCTCAGGAGGAGGGGTCGAGAGACACACACCCACACTGAATTATCTCCTTTCATGCCAGAGACATCTCCATTGCATTGCTTTGAAATTTGTTGCAGACTATTCTCGCATCCAAGGGGGTTTACCTTCTAGCAGATAACCCTTCATTTGGCTGGCTTTAGAGGTACGAGGTTGACCTGGTGTGACCCATTAAAAAAAATCACCACTGGCTCCACTTTGTTCTTTGCACATATGGCTAAGTAAGACGTGTATAATGTAAATATTATATAATGAACGACAGTATACGGATGTGTATAAACGCACAGATCAATTTCATCAGAGGTTCCAAGGATCATTCATTTGGAGCTTAAATTACATTTTATTGAGTTAACATTTTCAAAATAGCTGCTGAAATAAAACAATACTATAAAGGTTATGTCACATGAGCAGAATGGGAATTTGTCTTGAATGTGGCTGCTACGCAACAAGAAAAGGATAACAGTGTGTGGCAGGGTCTTAGATCACACAAGATTTATCTGTACCCAAGACAACCGTTAACTCTTGTACATCTGAAGAAGAGGACCCATTGACAACTGTATGATACGATAGAATGCGGTGAAAAATATTGAGGAGCACATCCTTAGAAAAATGTGTGGGGCATACGCACAACAAAAAGTAGAACAGATATGAAACCCCCAAATCCTCTTAATTTCAATGGGGTCTCTAACCTCTTGAGCACCAGTGATGACTCACATTTCTTTACAATGTGTTGGTCACAAGGGTTTACAACACAAAGTAAAATCATGGGTAATTTGTATTTATTCTCTGTTGTGCACATGGTTTGGCCCAGAATTCATTCACTTTGGTCTTTATGCATACTGTCCATAGTGTTTTATTGATGTTGCAATGCAATGGAGATATCGCTAGAAGCCAAGGGTTAACATGGTGGTGGGTTATAATTTTCAAGGGGGACTTAATTAAATTACTCTGTTAATATAATTACCTCATCACATAAATGAATTAAAACAAAAAACACTCTGAAGAAAATACTGGGAAGTCAGTCAGGGAACAGAAAATAAAGATGCTTATGTACTTCAATATGAAGGGCAGATTTCCTGCCACCAGCAGGGCAATACATCATTACATGCAACCAGCAGGGCATTACAACACTGAAATGCACCATCACATGCCACCAGCAGGGCAATACATCATTACATGCAACCAGCAGGGCATTACAACACTGCAATGCGCCATCACATGCCACCGACAGGTCAATACATCATTACATGCCATCAGCAGGGCATTACAATACTACAATGCACCATCACATGCCACCAGCAGGGCAATACATCATTACATGCCACCAGCAGGGCATTACAACACTGAAATGCACCATCACATGCCTCCAACAGGGCAATACATCATTACATGCCATCAACAGGGCATTACAGCACTGCAATGCACCATCACATGCCACCAGCAGGGCAATACATCATTACATGCCACCAGCAGGGCATTACAACACTGCAATGCACCATCACATGCCACCAGCAGGGCAATACATCATTACATGCCACCAGCAGGGCATTACAACACTGAAATGCACCATCACATGCCTCCAACAGGGCAATACATCATTACATGCCATCAACAGGGCATTACAGAACTGCAATGCACCATCACATGCCACCAGCAGGGCAATACATCATTACATGCCACCAGCAGGGCAATACATCATCACATGCCACCAGCAGGGCAATACATCATTACATGCCACCAGCAGGGCATTACAACACTGCAATGCACCGTCACATGCCACCGACAGGTCAATACATCATTACATGCCATCAGCAGGGCATTACAATACTACAATGCACCATCACATGCCACCAGCAGGGCAATACATCATTACATGCAACCAGCAGGGCAATACAACACTGCAATGCGCCATCACATGCCTCCAACAGGGCAATACATCATTACATGCCACCAGCAGGGCAATACAACACTGCAATGCACCATCACATGCCTCCAACAGGGCAATACATCATTACATGCCACCAGCAGGGCATTACAACACTGAAATGCACCATCACATGCCTCCAACAGGGCAATACATCATTACATGCCATCAACAGGGCATTACAATACTACAATGCACCATCACATGCCACCAGCAGGGCAATACATCATTACATGCCACCAGCAGGGCATTACAACACTGCAATGCACCATCACATGCCACCAGCAGGGCAATACATCATTACATGCCACCAGCAGGGCATTACAACACTGCAATGCACCATCACATGCCACCAGCAGGGCAATACATCATTACATGCCACCAGCAGGGCAATACAACACTGCAATGCACCATCACATGCCTCCAGCAGGGCAATACATCATTACATGCCACCAGCAGGGCAATACATCATTACATGCCACCAGCAGGGCAATACAACACTGCAATGCACCATCACATGCCTCCAACAGGGCAATACATCATTACATGCCACCAGCAGGGCATTACAACACTGCAATGCACCATCACATGCCTCCAACAGGGCAATACATCATTACATGCCACCAGCAGGGCAATACATCATTACATGCCACCAGCAGGGCAATACAACACTGCAATGCACCATCACATGCCACCAGCAGGGCAATACATCATTACATGCCACCAGCAGGGCATTACAACACTGCAATGCACCATCACATGCCACCAGCAGGGCAATACATCATTACATGCCACCAGCAGGGCAATACAACACTGCAATGCACCATCACATGCCTCCAACAGGGCAATACATCATTACATGCCACCAGCAGGGCATTACAACACTGCAATGCACCATCACATGCCTCCAACAGGGCAATACATCATTACATGCCACCAGCAGGGCAATACAACACTGCAATGCACCATCACATGCCTCCAACAGGGCAATACATCATTACATGCCACCAGCAGGGCATTACAACACTGCAATGCACCATCACATGCCACCAGCAGGGCAATACATCATTACATGCCACCAGCAGGGCATTACAACACTGAAATGCACCATCACATGCCTCCAACAGGGCAATACATCATTACATGCCATCAACAGGGCATTACAGCACTGCAATGCACCATCACATGCCACCAGCAGGGCAATACATCATTACATGCCACCAGCAGGGCATTACAACACTGCAATGCACCATCACATGCCACCAGCAGGGCAATACATCATTACATGCCACCAGCAGGGCATTACAACACTGCAATGCACCATCACATGCCTCCAACAGGGCATTACAATACTACAATGCACCATCACATGCCACCAGCAGGGCAATACATCATTACATGCCACCAGCAGGGCATTACAACACTGAAATGCACCATCACATGCCTCCAACAGGGCAATACATCATTACATGCCACCAGCAGGGCATTACAACACTGCAATGCACCATCACATGCCACCAGCAGGGCAATACATCATTACATGCCACCAGCAGGGCATTACAACACTGCAATGCACCATCACATGCCACCAGCAGGGCAATACATCATTACATGCCACCAGCAGGGCATTACAACACTGAAATGCACCATCACATGCCTCCAACAGGGCAATACATCATTACATGCCACCAGCAGGGCATTACAACACTGCAATGCACCATCACATGCCACCAGCAGGGCAATACATCATCACATGCCACCAGCAGGGCAATACATCATTACATGCCTCCAACAGGGCATTACAATACTACAATGCACCATCACATGCCACCAGCAGGGCAATACATCATTACATGCCACCAGCAGGGCATTACAACACTGCAATGCACCGTCACATGCCACCATCAGGGCAATACATCATTACATGCCACCAGCAGGGCATTACAACACTGCAGTGCGCCATCACATGCCACCAGCAGAGCAATACATCATTACATGCCACCAGCAGGGCAATACAACACTGCAATGCACCATCATATGCCACCAGCAGGGCAATACATCATTACATGCAACCAGCAGGGCAATACAACACTGCAATGCACCATCACATGCCACCAGCAGGGCAATACATCATTACATGCCACCAGCAGGGCATTACAACACTGCAGTGCGCCATCACATGCCACCAGCAGAGCAATACATCATTACATGCCACCAGCAGGGCAATACAACACTGCAATGCACCATCATATGCCACCAGCAGGGCAATACATCATTACATGCCACCAGCAGGGCATTACAACACTGCAATGCACCATCACATGCCACCAGCAGGGCAATACATCATTACATGCCACCAGCAGGGCAATACAACACTGCAATGCACCATCACATGCCTCCAACAGGGCAATACATCATTACATGCCATCAACAGGGCATTACAGCACTGCAATGCACCATCACATGCCACCAGCAGGGCAATACATCATTACATGCCACCAGCAGGGCATTACAACACTGAAATGCACCATCACATGCCTCCAACAGGGCAATACATCATTACATGCCACCAGCAGGGCATTACAACACTGAAATGCACCATCACATGCCACCAGCAGGGCAATACATCATTACATGCCACCAGCAGGGCAATACAACACTGCAATGCACCATCACATGCCTCCAACAGGGCAATACATCATTACATGCCACCAGCAGGGCAATACAACACTGCAATGCACCATCACATGCCACCAGCAGGGCAATACATCATTACATGCCACCAGCAGGGCATTACAACACTGAAATGCACCATCACATGCCTCCAACAGGGCAATACATCATTACATGCCATCAACAGGGCATTACAGCACTGCAATGCACCATCACATGCCACCAGCAGGGCAATACATCATTACATGCCACCAGCAGGGCATTACAACACTGAAATGCACCATCACATGCCTCCAACAGGGCAATACATCATTACATGCCACCAGCAGGGCATTACAACACTGCAATGCACCATCACATGCCACCAGCAGGGCAATACATCATTACATGCCACCAGCAGGGCATTACAACACTGAAATGCACCATCACATGCCTCCAACAGGGCAATACATCATTACATGCCACCAGCAGGGCATTACAACACTGCAATGCACCATCACATGCCACCAACAGGGCATTACAATACTACAATGCACCATCACATGCCACCAGCAGGGCAATACATCATTACATGCCACCAGCAGGGCATTACAACACTGAAATGCACCATCACATGCCTCCAACAGGGCAATACATCATTACATGCCATCAACAGGGCATTACAGCACTGCAATGCACCATCACATGCCACCAGCAGGGCAATACATCATTACATGCCACCAGCAGGGCATTACAACACTGCAATGCACCGTCACATGCCACCATCAGGGCAATACATCATTACATGCCACCAGCAGGGCATTACAACACTGCAGTGCGCCATCACATGCCACCAGCAGAGCAATACATCATTACATGCCACCAGCAGGGCAATACAACACTGCAATGCACCATCATATGCCACCAGCAGGGCAATACATCATTACATGCAACCAGCAGGGCAATACAACACTGCAATGCACCATCACATGCCACCAGCAGGGCATCATTACATGCCACCAGCAGGGCATTACAACACTGCAATGCACCATCACATGCCACCAGCAGAGCAATACATCATTACATGCAACCAGCAGGGCATTACAACACTGCAATGCACCATCACATGCCACCAGCAGAGCAATACATCATTACATGCCATCAGCAGGGCAATACAACACTACAATACACCATTACATGCCTCCAGCAGGGCAATACATCATTACATGCCACCAGCAGGGCAATAAAACACTACATTACATGCCACCAGCAGGGTAATTATATGCCACCATCAGATTAAAGTGGAACTACCACATTTAACAAAGATGGGCCCAAATAATTCCTCATCTGGTGACTAGCTGCTCAGTAGCGCTAGTCACCAGAATTATTACCTGGTTATTGCGAATTATCCACTGCTCCGGGACTGAGAGGCAGGACAGAGTGCAGATATCTTTCCATAGTGACGTCTATGAGCCTGCGCTGTCAATCCCTTTTGGAGCCGAATGGCTCCTAGCAATGCCTCCTAAAGCTGGCTGGGACTGACAACGTAGGAGTGCAAACGTCACTATGGAAAGATGACTGCGCTCTGTCCTGCCTGTCAGTCCAAGACCAGTGGATAATTCGCATTAACCAGGTAATATTAATAAGCACTACTGAGCAGCTAGTCACCAGATGAGGAATTATTTGGGGCCATCTTTGTTAAATGTGGTAGTTTCGCTTTAATACACTACTGCAGTACACCACTACATGCCACCAGCAGGACAATACATTACTACAATATACTACTACATGCCATGAGCAGGGCAGAACGTCATTACAATACACTATTACCTGCCCCCAGCAGGTCAATATGCACCATTTTATGCCACTAGCACTATAATATGCCATTACAATACACCATTACATGCCATCAGCAGGTCAATACAACACTACAATGTACCACTATATGCCCCAGCATGGCAGAATGCCATTACAATACACCATTACATGCTACCAGCACAGCACTTTGTATTTGCAATACACCATTACATGCCACCAGCAGGGCAATACAATACTACAACAATATACCATTACATGCCACCAGCCTGGCACTATGCCATTACAATACACCATTACATGCTACCAGCACATGTAAACATATAGAGTCAAATGTGTAAAACAAAAAAGGAGCAATTCTGGGGCAAACCAACTGCACCATGAGGAACAAATGACAGTTGCCATTGATTTAAATGAGGGTTGTAACCCCTTGAATGCGATATAGGTCTGTGTTAGCTTGTCAACATATTGCAAAGCAAAGCAAAAATAGATTTGTCAAAACAACAATAGCTCTACAGGAGCTGAGACCTTCAACATAGGTAAAAGGTGGTACCGTGTTTGCTGTAGAAAAAGCAGGAGACTGGCAGAGTAAAAGTGATACCTTTATTGACTAAGCGAGTAGCTCTAGGATGCAAGCTTTCAACACATCTTAGGTCTCTTCTTCAGGCATATTTAGAATGAAGGCTGAAAACATGACATGATTTGTATGAGTGTATAACCTGCCATGTATTTTGTGTTAAGCCTTCATTCTAAGTATGCCCGAAAAAGAGACCTAAGTTGTCTTGAAAGCTTGCATTCTAAATCTGCTTTGTTAGCCAATAAAGGTATCATTTTACTATACCGGTCATCTGCTTGATCAATCAATACAAGGCTACAAAGGGAATATTCAGGGTCTCTATGGTCCTTATGTGCTGTGGCCCCTCAACTCCACCATCCCCTCTAGCACTAAACATGAGCCTGAACAGTAACATAGTAAATTAGGTTGGAAAAAAAGACACAAGTCCATCAAGTTCAACCTCTGCCTCATAATCCAGAGAAATGAGAATTATATAAGCTTTCCTGCAGGCAAATGGGTACTAGACTTTACTGGTACATCCTGTTTTACCTCCTAATACACATTATAACCCTGTATGTTCCCTCTTGAAAGAAATTAATCTTATCTTCTCTTAAAGGGATAGTAATGTTTCATAATAAAAGCAGCTCTAATTAATCATTATAGTATTTGGGCCTTGGAGAGTGTTATTTCTATTCTGTCAAAGTTGTAGTTCAAGAGTAATTGAATGATAAAGTATCCCCCTCCTGCCCCTTTTACTGATGTAACACTGTTCACCTAAGCGCAGCAGGGAGTGTCCAGGTAGATTGCAGAGAGGGACAATCTTCAATTAAGGGAAAAAGCTGAAAAAACTGTCAAGGAGGGTAGGGTCTTCATTGTTCTCACAGTAGAATATTGACCCTTGATGTGAGCTGTCTGGTCTATGGACTGGATTCCACATCTGAGGGGAGGTGGCTTACACTAGGTAAAAGGGGCGGGAGGGGGAAACTTTATCGTTCAATTACTCTTGAACTACAACTCTCACAATATTGAAATAACACTCTCCATGGCCCAAATACTGTGAAGATTATTTGGAGCTGCTGTTTTTGTGAAACATTACTATTACTTCAAATTTATCCATTGTATCTGCCATTACCATATCCATGGGCAAGGAATTCCACAATTCCTATGAGGCTAATCCACTCCCGTCGAATGAGAGTCTCATCAAGGCAGTGCTGGAGGCCCTTCAGGTCTCTGACTCTTCAGATGGGGCATCTCCGTATCTAGACATTTTCCAGAGGCATAGAAAGACTTCACCTTTTTCCTAACAGACACTTTGCTAAGCTATACCCTTTTACAGTTTGTGATCTGGCACAGTGGGCTTCTCCCCCTCATGTTGGCCCCCTGTCTTCTGCTTGGTGAAGAATACTGGCCTTCCCCTGGCAGATGCTGTGATGCTTAAGGATTAGACTGACTCCCTACCGAGGGCCCATTTCACCTCTGCAGGGGTCAACAGGGCTGTAGCTGTTTGGGGTGAACAACTGTCAAATGCTATGAGTGCTGATGTTGCTGAAGGGTATTTAATGGTTTTGATAGCCAATATGGAACCCAATGCCTATATCAGGGAGGCCTTGTTTGATGCAGCCAGGTTTTCTGCTAAGTCCTCTGCTTTTTCTGCTATTGCAGCAATGTGCCCACGGGAGTACCTGGCATGTATGGATCTTCGGAACATGTATCTGTATGCTCTGATCCACCCGGACAGCCAACACTACCTACGTTTTGCTTTTGGCTCCAATCAGAGCCCAGAATCTTCATAAAGATCATGGCTGCGTTCAGTCACACCAGGGCATTTTTCTGACTTCATATTTAAATGACTTCCTCATCAAGGCTCCTTCCGAAGAGCTCAGCTCACCATATCGAAGAGTGCGCCTGCATTCTGGTGCAGCACGTATGGATTATCAATCTCGAAAAGTGTTCTCCAATCCCATTCCAGGTCCTGGGCATGAAGTTTGACATCTTTCAGGAAAGCATCTTTCTCACGGAGGAGAAGATTCAGACTCTGTTCCAGGTTATATCTCAGGCACCAGAGTGGTCCTCGGTCACAATCAAGGACTACATGCCTGTCATGGGTCGTTTGGTCTCTGCTCTGGAGGTGGTCCCTTATGCCCAGTTCCACAGAATAGAATGTCAGAGGGACATCCTCATATTTTGGTCCAGGAATACAGAGCATCTCCTTAATCAGATGACTGTGACTCCAGAGACCAGTGAGGACCTCCAGTGGTGGCTTCATCGACCAAACCTGGAGAGACCATATGGGATATCAGTATAAGGTCTGCTCACTATGGATGGGAGCCTGAGGGGCTGGGGCGCAGTTCTGGGCATATGGGTGCCCAGAGCAGGTGGACAAGGGATGTGAGTCTGCTGTCCATCAACATTCAGGAGCTCAGGGCAATCATATGGCTCTTGTTTATTGGTCCCAGTTTCTCACTGTGATTTCAATGAGAGTGCAGTTGGTCAGCGCCACAGCAGTGGAATACATCAGTCAACAAGGAGGAACTCACAGCAAAGTAGCTTGGAGAGTAGTGAAGGATCTCCTCAGCTGGGTGAAAGCACACAATCCAGCCATTCACATATCTTTTATTTTTTCTTTGTATTAGAAGTGGAAAATGCGCTGGCAGACTTTTTAAGTCACCAAGACTTAGATCAAGGAAACTGGGAACTCCATCCATAAGTGTTTTACCTGATAATTCAATATTTGGGGGCCCAGCGATAGATCTAATGGCAACCCGAGAGAACAAGAAGGTTTCAACGTTCTGTTCTTGCATGGGGGAACCCCTGCCCTTCTCAATGGATGCGATGTCCATTCCATGGAGCTTCCATCTCTCCTGTATGTTTATGGCAATTCTTCTTATCTCCAGGGTGATCCGGAAGATCAGAATAGATGGGGCTCTGGTCATTCTGATCACTCCATTCTGGCCCAGAAGGACGTGGTTTGTGGACCTGGTCAGTCTCTCCATTCAGGAGCTGACCTGGCTTCCTATCTGGCATGAGAATATGGAGAGACTAGGATTGACAGCATGTCTCTTGAAGCCACTATCCTGAAGCAGAAGGGTTTCTCCACTGACATCAGTTCCACCATGATTCAGGCAAGGAAGCTGGTCTCTTCCAAGGCATTCCATTTGCTCTGGTCTATTTTTCACCAGTAGTTCGTGGACAAGAATATGTCCCCACAGGACTTTGACTTTCTCGTGGTGCTTTTCTCCAGGATGGAGTGAACAAGTGACTCAAGTTGAATTCTGTCAAGGCTCAGATTTCAGCACTCTCTGTTCTTGTCACGGGAGACTTGCAAATAACCACTCAGACAGGTACATAAAATAAATTCCACTTTATTAAGAATCAAACACAAAAAAAGCTGAAGATATACACTTTCACAACCCTCCCGGGGTCCATGGGGAAAGTGCACAGTCCACTACCAGGAGCTGACACTGAACCTAGCCAGACTGATGACCAAGCTTGGAGCAAACCAGTAGAGTGAGCAGAACCATAGAGGTAGCAATACTGGTAAGTGTGCTCTACAGCGGAGAGAAAACTGGAGACCCACAACCGAAATACCCTAGGACTCTAGGGTGCCTAAACTGCCACACACCCTAGAACTCTAGGGGCACAACAATCCCCGGTAGGACTAGGCGCTGCTGCACTACGGACAGCACCTACCTGAACAAGGACTGAGACTGAAAACCTGCAAGAAGAAACCGGTATATAGCTGGTTTCATCATCCTCCTGCTAGAAGTTGATTGGATGGGAGGCGAGTAAGCACACAACCCAGCCAATTGTAGGTTGGAATCCATTTTGAACAGAGCATGGCCATATAAAAGCCAGTGTGTGTTCAAAATTCCCTCATTCTGACTTGGGCAATGGCCCGTTATGTATGGGGGGATTTACTATGCATTCCTGCTGCTGCCAGCGGAGGCAGCGGCATTGGAGAAAACTTTACCCTTGGAATGCCTTTGACTCTTTAAGAAAACCAATTACTTATTTTTGTCCCCACAGGAATGGCTGCATATTATTTATACCTGAAATGCCAGACTGCATTTAACCCTTAGAGTGTGGTAGGGCTACCCCTCCGGCACGCAAAAGGCTAAGTCAAGCATATCTTTGGGGCATTTGTTTTTAACAGTGCCATTCATTGGGGTGTTTTTATTTTGAAGAAGACGACAGACAGTATCTGACCAGGGTGCTGAAGACTCCCCTGGACATCAGGATTAACGGTAAGTGTTTATTGTCAAGGGCTGATTTTTAACTCAGTTGGACTAACCCTGTGAGTGCCAGTAGGGTTAGCACACCCCAGTGGCACTCATATGGTTAATTCTACTAAAACTGAATTGAGCCCTCAAGCTTTAAACCCTTAACGACCGACCGATCGGCGAGGTCGGTTAAGGACCACGGAGCATTTTTTTTTTTTTTTTTCCAGTTCCGGACTCCCCGAATGGCATGCAGCTGCGGGGGGAGCCCGGAACTTCGTGACGGTCATAATACGTCAGTGGTCATTCAGTCAGATCGACCCATGACGTACTATGACCATCAAGAGTTGTTAAGGAGTTAAAAACTATTCCTTTATTGTGGCAGTCTACATACACAGTAACGGGATGCATCGCTTCCATTCTCCACATGCTAAAGCAATGCTTTGGAGACCTTTATTGTATTCAAGAGGTTAAAAGGCTTATAAATCAATGGGCATTTAAGAAGTTATTGTTTGTCCCATTCATTTGTTTGCTTGTCCTAAAGATGCTCCATTTGGGGTTATCAGGATGTTTTCTTCTACAGCAAAAACCATTTAATGAATATCTTAGAAGTTTTACAACACAGCTTATGTGGATAATTAAAGGGATAGTAATACCTAAAATGTAAAAAAAAAAATGTTGTAGGGTTTATCCCCCTGAGTAAAACAAGAGTACTCCCACTGCTGAAAGATGTTTCATTCAAAAGTTATTAATTTTCAAAGTTGAATTTTTTAGGTGCAATATCACAGTGGCCTAAAATTGTACAGTGGCGCTGTTGCTACACGATCCTATGGACAGCTCTGGTCTCAGGACCATAAATCTCCATAGGATGGTGTAGCAACAGCGCCACTGTACAATTTCAGGCCACTGTGATATTGCACCTAAAAAATTCAACTTTGAAAATTAATAACTTTTGAATGAAACATCTTTCAGCAGTGGGAGTACTCTTGTTTTACTCAGGGGGATAAACCCTACAACATATTTTTTTTTACATTTTAGGTATTACTATCCCTTTAAAGTAAATTCTATACACTTGACTATAATCAATGATTTCCTTTGTTCATATTAAACTGTCTTATAACGAACAATTATCCCAACTTTAATTTAATGTCGGTCAAGAGTCCAACCATGTATATGGGACTCTTAACCCTTTTTATATGAGATCTGTACTCCACTATGTTTTAATTGTCTGGAATTTGCATAAAATCACTTAGGAGCAGCTTTTAATATAAACATACTGTTATGAAATGTCCTTTATATTTTAACTGCCATTATGGACACATTAGGAAACATGTTTAGCCTACATGCACCTTATTGTCCTTTGTGTCCTTTTGTAATGAATTGATGAATTCCTGTATTCTGTCCTGGCTTTCATCCATGCACACAAGGTATTTATGCTCTTAACTATGCTAACGAACCAACGCCTGTCTTTCAAAGATCTTCCCTTTCGAGCTGCTTAGGAATGGCCAAAATTCAATACTATTTTGACACATAAACGATGGTTACTGTCAGTATGTGATAATTAATTGGTTGTCGATGACTTCATAAGTATATCAGTGGGAATGTTACATTTACTATCTATTAATGGTCATGTCGTAAAAATGCCAATATATATATATATGTGTATGTATATATATATATGTGTATGTATATATATATATATATATATATATATAATATATATATAATATATATATATAGTTCCATAGTGGATAGCACTCACTCCAATTAGCCTTAATGCCCAGGTGCACAATCCCCTAAGTAAGATAGGTGGTCAAGACAAGATTGGGCAGCACCCGTGGGACAGAAACGTTGACCAATATTTTGTGCTTATATTGAACAATAAATTTATTTTTAAGTCCCATGGGTGCTGCCCAATCTTGTCTTGACCACCTATATATATATATATATATATATATATATATATATAGATATAGTGTGGGTATACTGACATACATAAGGAACACTAACGCCTACAAATCAAACAAGGTTATATAATTTTAAATATCACGTATTTCCAGCTGACAGCTGTAAAATGTAGGCATTATTGTTAAAGCCCTAGGCCTCGGTTCCATTGTGGCCGGTAAAATTGGCTAAAGGCTCGTTAGCAAAAAAGTGCTAATGGAGCTATTCAATTGTTCCACCGACTGAAACCACAAGGGACGTTGGGCCACAGAAATGGACTTGTGGCCAAACATCTGTGGTGTGTTTTCAGTTGCCCAAACTCATGCTAAATTGCATGAAGTGGAACATCAAAAGCAAATGGCTGACGATCGCTAAACACACAATCACCCTCCCAAACACTAAACCTACACTATCCCTAACAGCGAAGTGCAGTAATATTAGCCATAACACTAGCCTAACACCCAGAACTGTAACACTTACCTGTCATCCACTGTCTGTTTTCTGCTGTCAGCTTCCATCTTCTTCATCTGCTATCTTCTTCCGTCTTGTTCTCTTCTGTCTTCTTCTGTTGTTAAAGATGTACCTGTAAAAAGAAATAAAGTCCACATTAAACATATATAATTCAATAACGTATTTGTTAACCCCTTGAGTGCGAGAGGGGTACACAATGCATTGCATACCTCTCTGACACACAAATGGTTACACTGTGCCAGCATTACGATTCCAAAAACAATATGAGGGCTTATGTGGAAGAAAAGGTGGCAAATCCATGTGTTATAATAATATCTCTTCCCCAATCAATATTGCAGAGGATCCTATCCAAATATTAAATATTATTATTTAATATTAAATGTGAAAGATGCTGCCACCACTGCCTCTGTCGCTGGTGGCAGGATTGCATGGCAAAACCCCACCTTGGTACCTGTAGGGACGATGCCCGAGCCAGTGTGTGGGAAATTTAAACAGAGACTGGAAATATAAAAGCCAGTCTCTGTTCAAAATGGATTCCGGCCTACCACTGGCTGGGATGTGTGCTTACAAATCTCCGCAATCGGCTTCTAGAAGGTTTTGTCACCCCACTCCAGAAGATTGGCAGGGAGGTGTGTGTCACCCTTTCTTCTCTTTCAGTGATGGTTCAGTTGGCACCATGTTGTGATGTTCTGATTCATGTTTTGTGTCGTCATAACAAGACACCAGTTTGTCTGGTGTCCTGGGAATATCTAAAAACCCTGAATTACCCTAAAGTATGCCTGAAGTCTCGAGAGTCGTCATCGGCCCAAAAACCATGACTTCTCCCAAAACATCACCTGCACTCAACATGTTAACATTTATGCCCTCCTTTCACTTTTTTGTTACATATCCCCCTTCTCCTTGGAAAGAGGTGACCAGAGTTTCAGTTGATGGAGCTGTGGTTGACAATGACAACCCTGCACAGCTGTCTGCTAACCAAAACACCCAGTGTGAAATTATTGTAAGCCAGTTCTGAGCACTAGCCTTATTGTAGCAAGTGCTCAAGAGTGTTTTACAATAATTTGATATGGGGAAGGGTCTCATTTACAAATAACATGTAGGACTGCCTTTGATAACTGCAGCTCTGTCGGTCAGGCAACCGGCCAGCGTCCTTACAATAGGTGTGGTATGGGAGTAATAATGTTAAATAACTAGGTAACCATAGCATTTTCAAAAATATGACAGTGATCAGTCACACTATTAAACTATTAAATTAACTACAGTTTTAACCAAACATTACTGTCTTTTAATTTGAGATTGGAACTCAGTCCTTGATCAAAAGGCTGTTAACTTATCTTTGTCAGATTATAGACAAACCATCACTATCCCTTCAGAGACACCTACGAAAATAGCTGCGTAGTGAAGTCAGGGCATCCTGGAAAAGGCAGGAATAGATTTTTAGGCCTCAACAATAAACAAAGATGCTAAAATGAAGTACAGGGTATTTAAGCGTTTACAACCCATGTTGTTTTAAGTATTAGTGCTCCTTTTGTCATTCAGTTACTAGGCAAAAGCATGACACCTTTTACCTAGAACCTTTACTGGACTCTATGGTCCACATTAAGGAAGCTAAAGACAAGTGATTCTGGAATAAATCAATGCACCATAGTTGAGAAATACAAATTTCCCAAATCCCAGTCGCCTTACTTTTTTTTTAACTCCTTAAATGCTAGAGATGTCTAAATGTATTTACACTCTTCTGTTTTTGATGTTGCATGTTAAAATGTGTTTAGGGGAAAACATATATCATAGGACTTTTCAGACTGAGTAAAACAATGGTAATTCCGCTGCTGGGAGAATATCCTTGAATAAAACAATGGTACTTCCTTTGTTGGGAAAATATCCATGAGTGAAACAATGGTATTTCCGCTGCTGGGAGAATATCCATGAGTGAAACAATGGTGCATCCTCTGCTGGGAGAATATCCGTGAGTAAAACGATGTCACTTCCGCTGCTGGAAGAATATCTGTGAGTAAAACAATGGCTCAACTACTGCTTTGAGAATATCAATGAGTATGAGTAAAACAATGGCTCTTCTGCTGCTGGGAGAATATCTGTGAGGAAAACAATGTCCCTTCCACTGCTGGGAGAATATCCGTGAGGAAAACAATGGCTCTTCCGCTGCTGGGAGAATATCCGTGAGGAAAACAATGGCACTTCTGCTGCTGCTGGGGAAATGTCTGCGAGTAAAACAATGGCTCATCTGCTGCTGGGAGAATATCAGTGAGTAAAACAATGGCGCTTCCACTGCTGGGAGAATATCTGTGAGTAAAACAATGACGCTTCCGCTGCTGGGAGACTATCCATTCAACCGTTATTACAGCCCAAACGTATTATTTTTATTTATTTTTTTTAATGAAATAGCAACAACTCCAACTGGTGCCCATATGATAAATACACCATACTGAGGTAGAAATTTCATTTTATTTGTAGAAGTTATTTTATACTTATTGAAATTTAAGCAGAAAAAAAATGACGAGGAGCAACAGCACAAACCAACAACACCAAAGTGGAAAACATTTTATCATTGATTTTAAATTTCAGTTCTTAAAACGTTTTATACACAAAGCATTGGAGACCTCTCTAGAATTCAAATGGTTAACAGTCCCTTTAAACTAAAATGTTTATTTGACCCCCATGGAGTAGTTGATTTGCTCCAAAATTGCTAATCTAATGTACTGCTAAAGTGGGGTCATATAGAGATCTTTAATGTGTGTTGTTCTCATTAAGAAGTCAAACTGTGCTGCAATTAGAGGTATAAATAGCCTTATTAGAACATGTTCAACTACAAGGGTATACAAAATGTTCTGGTCAATTGATTACAGCTAAACAGCTTTCTGATATAGTGCCAAAATTTAGAACATAATTGGGTAATACTTGGCTGGGCAGCTGTTGAACATCGACTTCCCTTCTTCTCAGGAAGCTAATGGAAACAGGACTCCTTAATTCCTCCAAGAACATAGAGACTGAGAATCTCTGCTCTGGCAGGTACTCTGTGACATTGTGGCAAGATGGTGGTCCACACCAGCACACAGTGGCTAAGAAGCACTACAGGATCAGCTGAAGCCTCCAAATACAAGATGAGCCCATGAACCCCAAATGTAAGTGGTGCTAAAGAGATATGTCATCCTTCTCTTAATGCCTTGATGACCAGTGGAGTGTTCCACACTTTGCATTACAATGTGTTGTACTCCATTCTGGTCCTCAAGGCTCTAAATATTTATTATGTCCCAGCTAATACACAGTTGAAGCAACCTGAGTGCAAACTACTGTTGAGCATAATACTACTCTTGTAGGAAAACAAATATAACACAGCAAACATAAGAAATGAAAAGAAAAAAAAATACTATAGTAGGTATTCTACAGAGATGTTCTAGTGAGGCCCTGTTACAATACACCCTCTCCTGTCTTCACCTTCCAAATCCCTCAAACCTTCTCAGTGGACTTCTTCTCTCTGAGATAGGGCACTGGATATTTTATTCCCTCTTTAGTCATGGCAGAAGAAACTCGTATGGTAATCACGAATTGTCCTCACCATAGTAGGGACACTGCTTTTGCTTCACGAGCCTGAACAGAAGAAAATAATGCAACTGCATTTGGCTAATCTTTCAATATTTATGTTTGTTGTAAGGTTGATCTTTCCCCCAAAGTAATTCTCAACAGGGAAATTATGTTCATCTAGTTCCCCAATATTAATATTCTACTGGTGCTGCCTGAAAATGAGACCGGTTCCTCTAGTTAGGAGGATCAAGTATCGATCAGAACCTACATGATTACCTTAGCCAAGAACAATCTCCCAGTCTCCTCATACATTGTGCAGCCAATAACTGGCATCATATTTGTCCAGGGATGATTAACTCTGCAAGATCATGGGCTCTTCTGACTCAGTGGACTCTCCTATCTTTTGGTCATTTCCATGCTCACAGTGACCTCTACTGCATTCCTTATTGACTTCACTTTCTGATTGGTGTCTACAAGACATAAAAGTCATTTCGATTTGCTCTGTAAATGCACACCTACCATGGCATAGACTAGAGTGTGCTGCAGTAGACCCACATTATACTGCATCCTTAGAAAACTTTTGAGCATAAAGTGCACCATGCTTACACTTGTATCACACATTTTCCTTGGTGCTTTTGTTCTAGACTGCACCCCATGAAATAAAGGGCTCAGTAGGTGCACTTCTACCCATTCTCTGAATCGATATGTCCAGCTGTTTTTCCATCTTAGGCATATCCAGAAGCGTATCCAGTTATTCACTGGAAAGGAAATAGTCTTCTTCAGGACGCCCAAGGAATTGCACACTTCCAGCTTGTTTGCTGTCTTTTCTTCTATTATACCTACTTTTCATGTCTGTTCTGCTTCACCCTGGTCTGCCAGGTTTCATTATGCAGCCCTGGCTATATCAGCAGGTCTGATCCAAGGTGTTAATTGGCCTTTAAGGATAACTTTAACTAAGGATTTTTGTTTTTAATGCGTGATTAGTCCACAAGGGACACAACTGATAGAAACTTTTGTTTGACACTGCCTCTATATAAATAACAATGAAATGGATTGCTTGATCAAATAGGAATATCTTTTTGTGGAACTTTGTGAGCAGGACCTTTAGTTTGATAGAGAGCGCGTTCAGCGCAATACATTTTTGGTTATATGTTTTATTCAGTCAAGCAGAGTTTGTGTACAAGACTGACAATTTTTGTCATGCTCTGTATTTTGTTCTATTGAGTGCTCCTTGCAAGCACAATCGACATCTTATCTTTTCCTATCAAATATTTTGTACTTTTCTCACACAATAGTTTTGTTTTAAATCATATTGAGTGTAATTCAGACTCATGATGGATCTTTGTCTTTCATATAATGATTTGTTTCACCTTGATAGTATAATGATTTTATTCAATCAAGCAGGTTTCATATGCATGATCAATGGTTTTTTATCGATAAGGGGGTAAATGTGTGAATCTGCCAGCACAGCCCATTGTTTGTGCTTAGACACTGGTATATAAATAATGCACTTGCACTATGGGGTATGTGTGAGCACTGATCATTTGATTAAATGGATAGAAATGTTTCAAAATAAAAGCAGCTCCAAATAATCTTCATAGTATTTGGGCCATGGAGTGTTGTTTCAATACTGTCAGAGTTGCAGTTCAAGAGTAATTGAATGATAAAGTATCCTCCTCCCGCCCCGTTTACTGATGTAACACTGCTCACCTCAGAGCAGCAAGACTGTCCGAATGGATCTCAGAGAGGGACAATCTTCAATTAGCATAAGGGAAAAACCTGTCAAGGGGGTCAGGGTTTTCCTTATGGTCACAGTAAGAAGATTGTTCCTTGCTGTGATCTGTCTGGTCCCAGGACCAAATTCCACATCTGAGGGGAGGTGGCTTACACTAGGTAAAAGGGGTGGGAGAGGGATACATTGAATTAGTCTTGAACAACAGCTCTGATGGTATTGGAATAACACTCTCCATGGCCCAAATACTAGGAAGATTAATTGGAGCTGCTTTTATTTTGAAACATTACTTTCCCTTTAATGCATAACAGTGCAAACACTCTTTAATAATTAAGACTTTCATGTAAGCAAGCCTTGAAAGCCTCTTCTATAGCATGTGTAGAAAAATGTTACTCAAATTTATTTCTGAGGCTTTTATAGCAAGAAACAAGGCAGTTAGGACTGGACTGCTCCAAACTCCCATGCACTTGATACAAGTGGCCTAAAGAGGACACTTTTTGGTGCAGATAGCTTACTGTATAGGCAACAGGCAGGCACAGAGCAGAAAAGACAGTTCCAGTGCTATTTTGAATGGTATTATTACATCCCTATGAAATTCATGGGGAGAGAATGTGGTAAAAGGTCTCAAAGCCAATTACATGCAAAAATTGTAGATTATGCTAACATAGTGTACCTATGGAGGCGAATATTTTCCCTGCCCTCCCTTCCCAGGTTTAGGCTTTAAGGTACAATGTTACAGTGGGTTCAGTTTTCTTATATTGGTGGGGAGGTAATATTATTTGGGACATAAAAGAATTTCTAATATAAATATTCATGTTGATGTGGATTTCAGTTATATGTTGCTTGTAATAGATATTGGAAATGACTGGTATCTTTCACCATTTCTTTTCTGTTTCAGTGTGATCTACGCTCCAGCATGGAAGGAGGATAAGGAGCGACGGGACTTCAATGACTTTTTGTTTGGTTCCATAGAGTGACGCTTTTGGGGACACGGACGTTATCGCTTTTCTTGTGTTTTGTTTTTCGATTGGAATGTAAATTTGTTCCATGTTTCGCATGTGTTAATTCAAAGAAAGAGGAGGGGTTTAGTGAGACTGGGCCTTATATTACCTCATCCTTGATTGCCGATTGGTAAGTTTGTTTTACTTGTTCTGTGCTGCTATGGAGGTTAAAGTAAAGAAAGTAATGCAAAATATTCGCCTCCTGTCATTACTAAAATTAAGATTACAGGTACACTACGTTAGCATAATCTACAATTTTACCACATGACAGGAGGCGAATATTTTGCCATTTTAACACTGCGTAAGCAAAGAAAATGAAGCATGAGAAGACGGATTAAAACAGAACAATCGAAATGTATGCTCGTGAGACCAATTTGCCACGTGTAAAATATCTGACAACGAAGCACCAGCCGAAAACGTGCCAGTAGCAGCCGTACCTCTGACCGAATGGGAGCCAAAACCCGATTCCACACCCCGCCAGAGTTAAAAGCCAATGCACCCATTGTGCTAGTGTCATGGAAGAAACCGCACACTAATGGTATTGTCCATGTGGAACACAACATTGCAAGTTAGGCTGCCAATGTAGAAGGCTGCTGCTTGGCTTCTTTAAAGCGGAACTATCACTCAAATCAAAGTTACCCCCAAATAATTATGGACATAACGATAAGCATATCCATACTAGTATTATCCGGAATATGTCCTGCGTTATTGAGAAATCCAAAGCGTTCTGAGACCATCAGGCAGGCATCAGTGCAGACAGCTTGCTAAAGAGACATCTGCACGCCTGCGCTGTCAGTCCCAGTCTCCTCTAGGAGAAGCTGCATTGTACCTTAATGTACAGGAAGGGACTGATGGCGCAGGTGGGCAGATGCGTCTGCAGCAAGCTGCTTTCTGACTGTCTGAAAATGAGTTGGATTTCTCAATAAAACTGGACATACTCTGGATGATACTAGTAGGGATATGCTTATCATTATGTGCATAATTATTTGGGGATAACTTTAATTTGGGTGATAGTTCCTCTTTAACACATAACACAACCAATAAGTGTGTCACAGTGCTCCACAGAAACTCCCATTAATGTTTGCTTAAATCTCAGTATGTGTGTTTATACATGTAAATAAAATAACTTAATCTTGTTCTAAATAATTTATTCAGTTACATAAAGAACTGTTAATAGGTCATGAGGTAGCCTAAACATTTTTGGTAATGCCCTGCCCACAAGTCACGCTCTCAGCAATACCAGCTAAGCATAAGTGTTCCTCTTTGGCCATTTAAATGTTTTGGGAAAAAGAGCATTAAAGGGATATTAATACTTAAAATGTAAAAAAAAAATATGTTGTAGGGTTTATCCACTGAGTAAAACAAGAGTACTCCTACTGCTGAAAGGTGTTTCATTCAAAAGTTATTAATTTTCAAAGTTGAATTTTTTAGGTGCAATATCACAGTGGCCTGAAATTGTACAGTGGCGCTGTTGCTACACCATCCTATGGAGATTTATGGTCCCGGGACCAGAGCTGTCCACAGGATTGTAGGGATAAACCCTACAACATATTTTTTTTTTACATTTTAAGTATTACTATCCCTTTAAAAAGGCAATGTACCTGCTAAAAAGGTACAGTCGGAGGGTATGCTAAATACAACACTGTACATGATATCATCTTGATAAATCCAGGTTACAAATGTGCTGCTACCATTATAAAAAGAACCATAAAACAGTAACAGGCATGTCTGAGAATTTCCACTAGTTTCCTAGTCTGTGACTATCAAAAAATCCAGCAGACAAGTAAAACATTATGCTGTTATCATTGTGCGAACTGGTAATCTTTCACCTACAGACGAGTACGTTTCTTTTTCTCTAACCAATGAATCTCAGTGATATTTTTCCAGCACCGCCAATGGGCAATATGTTCATAGAAAACGGAGGCAAAACATCTATGTCTAGTATTCAAGGGGTTAAAAAGCTTGTTCAAATCAATATAAAGTTGAGGTATTTTTATTTGTTCCCTGTGCTGCAGTTGGGTTATTCCAGAATTCATCTACTTCTGACCTTGTACGTATTAACCTTTGAGTGACAGAGCGGTATGCAATGCATTGCTTTGCATTGAGTTGCATACCCCACTGGCACTGAAAGGGTCAACAAATATTTTTTTAAGGAGACATACTTGAAATGATTGCATGCAAACTAGACATCTCCTGAATCACCTAGTTCTAGGACTGAAGCTGTGAACCGGGACAGAATAATAAAGAGTCCTGGATATGGTGAATATGCCTCCAGCTGGTAATGTTTGCTGGCACGCTAGCTCACTTGTCAGAAGGTTTATACTGAATGAATTTGAAAGGTCCAGAGTGAACAAAACCCTTGAGTGGATAACATGAGCCACAGACATCAGAAGGGGAGAAGGTCACAGCTGTGTGTTTATATATAAAGAAATGTATACACTGAAGCACTGTGACAGAGATGAGAGTGCACGCATACATATACAATGAGGACTCGTATACCCGAAAATAAAAGTGGTGCAGTTCTGGAGCAAACAAATTGTACAATATGGAACAAGTAAAACATCACATTGATTTAAACTGAGCTTTCAAATCCTTGATTGCTACCGTGGTCGCCAGTGTATTGTAAAGAGATGACTTAGATACCTTTCTAGTATTCAGGGGTTAAAAGCCCCATTTAATTCAAGGGAAATATCATGTTTTATACGAGCTTCTCTAACCAGCTTTTAGCATATGCAAATTAACCTTGGGATTGGTCACCCTAAGAGTCACATGGGAATCCAGACGTGGACCCCTTGCTCACAGTGCTTAGCGAGATCAGCTACACCTCACTGACGAGGCCCAGCAAGGCCAAAACGTACGTCTGGGGTTGGCTGCTTCTCTTGTTCAGAGAGGAATTGCCTGGCACTTCGTGGCTGAACTGCCTTTTGGTAGGATCCGTATGATGTGCTTTAGGATGTTCCCTCTCTGTGAAAGGCACTAGTAAGCTAAAAGAGATTGCACCCTGGGTAGGACACTTTTCCTATAGATCATGCTCAATTCTAGGGCAGGGTTGTTCCTATTTGAGCATCTCTGACCAGCTCTTTGCATATTTTATATGTCCCCTGTGTTGCATTCAATGTGTTGGGCCCTCTCTAAAGTCTAAAGGTTTTAACCCCTTAAGGACAAGAGGGGTGATATGCTTTACAATTACAGAGCTTTTGACTATGCGCATATGACCCTAAATATAGGTTATACCCATGAAAGAAAATATCCAGGTATCCCAGATGGAGACATATTTTGGCTTTAGATTCAACATGGAGAAAATAGTCTTAGATCAGTGATTCTCAACCTGGGGAAGCCGTAGCACTTTGGAGTGTCATAGGTACCACGTATTGTCTGTGAAGACTCAGACACAATGTACATTATTTATTGAAATATTTAGGTA
This sequence comes from Rhinophrynus dorsalis, assembly GCA_037306005.1. Classification (NCBI taxonomy): domain Eukaryota; kingdom Metazoa; phylum Chordata; class Amphibia; order Anura; family Rhinophrynidae; genus Rhinophrynus; species Rhinophrynus dorsalis. The sequence goes on from CM074728.1 coordinate 20,703,438, forward strand.
CAATATAAATTTCTGATTCTGAGTCTTAACTATGGATAAGCAAAAACTCCAGTTTTCCCATCATTCAGAATGGTGTAGAATTGGTAGTAAAGAGTAATTAACAAAAAGAGAGAGAAGCTGACAGGACTCTGATGCACCTAGTATCACAGAGGAGAAAGTCACCACCAGTGCTAAAGGACTGGGAGCCCTCAATCCCCAGTCCCAATTATGTCCAGTCCCCCAACATCTTTCCTTAGGATTTGAAGTGAAATATTAAAGAAGGAAGGACTGGCTAGTAGTGTGAGCAGTCGCACTACCACACAGCAGCTGGAGACTGGTGGGGTGAGGGTAGTAGTGGGGCAGTTGCTGGGACTAGCTGGATGGACCCTAAAACTGCTGTGAAGTCAGCAACCAGACCAGCAGTCAAGGGGAACCCACATACCCCTGACCATGTGATTCCCATCCCCCCAGCATTGTCCCTCTGGAGAATTATGTTAGGCAGAACTGATCAGCTGCACATGTCAGCTGCTTGTGCCTGCTGCTACTGCAGCCATTGTGTGCCTTCATCTGAGGAGATGGAAAGTAAGAGAGCAGGGGACTCTCTGTCACATTTGACATCACCCACTAGCAAGAGGCTGGTGGTGGTGATGAGAGTGAGGTGATGGTGGAGCAGTTAGTGTTGAGGAGAGAACGAGGGCAGAAAGTGAAAATGGGGAAGGGCATCACCAGCAGCAATGACATTCAGAAGTGTTCTGCTGCTGTAATTACTGCTGCTGAGTTGTCAGAGGCAGACGTTCATCTGTCTCAACAGCAGGATGATCAAGAGAGGACTAGTGTGCCACAGACCACCGTTGCCACCATGGAACTGGTATCCTCCAGTAGTGATTTGTGACTCGGACAGGTTCCACTTGCCACCAATAATCCTAGTCCAAGTTCTAGTGCTGATTCTGAGGCAGCAGCACCACCTGCTCCAGCCAGTGAAGGGGATTGTGGAGAAGAAGAAGAAGGCTTATTTTTGGCAAGCCTGAGTCCTACAAAAAATTTTTTCCTTTGTAAGCCTGCTGCCATGATGGCTAACCAGTATTTTAAAAGAGATTTAAAAAAATAATAATGTATGTATGTCTATCTATGATTTATGTCCTATCTATCTATCTATCTATCTATCTATCTATCTATCTATCTATCTATCTGTCTATCTCCTACATCAATTATTAGCATAATCATATTTGAGTCTAATGTAAGTTTGCATTCTTCTCAGATTATTTACACACATTAATCATTGGTTATAGCAGTGGTCCCAGCAGTGGTAGATGGTAGCAACCTTTCAGATCTCACATGTCATCCTCCATGCTGCTAATAGTACATGTACTGTGGCTTTCCCTGCCATTTGTGGTTTTATACACTTCTGCTACCTGATACACTGATGGTATTAGATGCTGGTTCATTTTTAGAAATGTAAACCTCCCAGCACTGCTGCTTGATAGCGGTGTGCTCAGGTCATTTATAATATAACCTTCTGCACTGAAAACCTGCTCAGACTCCACACTTGCTGCTAGACAGATAAGGGTTTCCACAGCGACAGATACACACATTATTTTGTTTGCTAATAGTCCATGGGGTCATCATTTCTGCAGAGAACATAGCTATTCCTCAAGTATGCTGAAACCATATCACATGCAGTGGGAACACTCCTAGGAGCTACCCTGTGTTCCTGTGTATCAGTTACTAACCCATACTCCTCTGGAAGAAAGTCCCATAGATATGTGCCACCAACAGTGCCACCACCACAACAAACATTTGAATGCTCCCCCTGAGACTTGTGAATCTGCTTTACGTAATGACAATGACATGTTCTGAACTATCTGCTTTCTATCAGATTTTTTGGACCTAACTTTCTCACCCTCCACAATGCAACCCTCCAATCGATCTATAAGCATATCTTTATATTCTTTGACAGAATCTGATTTCTCAGAGAGATGATGCTGATTATGACTTCTTCTTGTGATAAGCTCATAACATTTTGACAAATTCTGAAATTTTATTTTTAAAGAGGGGGTCCAGCAAAGTGGCAAGAATGTATTGCCCCTTGCTTTTAATGGATACTATTCAAAGATCTTGCTCAAAGAATGCTAACATATCCTTGATATTCCTCAGCCATGCTACTCAGTTTTTTATGCAATAAATATATCAGTGGAAGAATTTCACCAGTTCCTGCCCCTACATGACTAACCAGCATTGTTGTCCCCTCAATATGTTTCTGCATCTCACATACATTGCACATTAGTTGCTATTGCCCAGGTGACAAAGAAGCTCCCTCCAAAGACTTCCAGGTTTGTATTGTGTACTCACTAATGGCCTTATTCTGCTTGTACAAATGCACTAGCGTGTATAGTGTAGAATTCCACCTGGTAGGGACCTTCGTTTTCATCTAGTGATGGGGCAGGTTGTTACACTCTGCCATGTACTATAATGCATTGCATGCACTGTAGGAGCAGATAAAACGGGCGCAGAGTTTGCAGGTGATATTCAGCATCTCTCTGAGGGTTTAAGATTCTGCCAAGAATCTGGTCACAATTAAATTTACCACATGGGCCAAGTAGGATGACCACCTGTCCCTGATTACCCAGGACAGTCCCTTATTTTGAATGTGTGTCCCTTGTCCCTGATGACGACTTCCTGGGACAATAAAAAGTCCTGGAAAAAAGACTCCAGAGCAAAGAGGTCTAAACACTAGAAGGAGAACATCCCATTGCCTACTGTGACAGGAAGTGATGCCTCTGCTGGACTACAAGAAAATGGCCTCCAGACAGATCGCTAAATACTAGAGAGAATGGAGCCTTCATCCTGATATCAAACAGAAGCTGCAGTACAATTTTGTAATAGAATAAGGCTAGTCTAAGGGGGTGAAGCACCTGTTCTTGTAGTCCACCACAGTCATCACTTTCTGTCACAGCAGTCAAAGGGCAGTTCCCCCTCTAGTGTTTAGAACTCTGTGGTGCGCCAGATAAAGAGCAGGCAGTGTACTTATGTCTGGTGATGTACAATGACCTCTTCCGCATGACTGCACCAAAGCCGAGAACAAGTACTCTGCTGCTCTCGTCTCTGCAGTGTCCCTGAATGGCAGACTGGATATGTGGTCACCCTAGGGCCAAGCTGGATACATGTACCATATCACCTACTCTCAACGCAGCAATTATGTTGGAGCTCTTATCTGCAAACACAAAACCAGTTTACTTAACACATCTCTGGCTTTGTAGGGCTGTCTCTCAAAACTCTGCATGGACCAATTGGTGTGCCGACGGTATAGACTATCCTGCTGCTGGCTTTTAATCATACTGCAAGAACCAGAGGCAAGATTACTGGCTGTCACCTGATGCTGCAAGCTAGTGTTGCCCACTGGTGTTGGAAGGAAACCAGTGAGCAATCACAATTATTTTTTTTCTTGCCGCATGAGCTTTCCAGCCCTTTGCCCTCCACCTGCTTGTACAATTCTGGCACAGCCATCCTGGAAAAACAAGGGAGGCTTTGGATATGCCAGGGAGGAGCTGCACTTGACATTGGTTCTCTAAAACCTCTGTTTTCAACAATAAAATACTGTAGCATGTCAATTGCCAACATCTTGGTAACATTACCATTACATTGGAGTACTTTGGGATTGTTCTTGACTCCTTCCAGGAAGCTCAGTAAGTGTGGGTTGGCAGCACATGACAGAAGAACTGTGTAACTTTATTGATTTAGCAACATGACTGGTGGAGGTGGTGTGGGGGCAGTGGTGGTGACGTGTGGGCAGTCTATGACTTATCATCTCCTACAACTAACTCTGAGTCATACGCCTCTACAGCAGGATCCATAGGTGTTCTTTGTAATGAAGGAAATGTTGGCTCACTCTTTGACACATTAAGAGCATCACTTTTATTTTGTGCACCAAAGTCCTGGGAACTTTTAAGAATGCTTCTGCTGCTGCAAGCTGTGGCACCTCTGACATGTTGATGGTGTGTCTCCCATTCAGACCTGTGGTTGTTCTTCAGGTGGGATCTTATTGAGGAGGTGCCTAGGTGTGAGCCTGCTTCCCCCTGCTCGCATGCTTTTGACACAGACAACAGATTGCATTATACTTAGCTTCTGGATCATGAGTGAAATATCTCCATATTGTAGACTTCATAAACTGCATGGTTCCTGAGGGGCTGCTGCTACTACTGGGGCTAGATGTTGCTGCAATTGTCCTACTTCTAGGTGTCAAAGATGCCACACTTCCAACAGCAGCAGAGGCACTCGTTGTCATAGCTAGGGTTGTGGATGCTGATAACCCGTGTTGTAGCTGCTGGTTACTCAGCACTAGTTGTGTGGCTGAGTGGGGCTTGTAATTGGAAGAGGTGATGATGCTGATGATAACTGACAGGACAACTGTGTATTTTGGGCATCTTTGCTTGTCCAGGGTTAGATTTTACAATTCTTTTCTAAAACAGTTTATAGACAGACACAATGCTCCTTTAAAGTGATAGTAATACTTGATATGAAAAAAATATATATTGTAGGGTTTGCTTTCCTGTGTAAAACAAGGATACTCCCACCAATGGGAAGTGTTTTATTCAAAAGTTACTGCAGTTCAAACTTGAATTTTTTTAGGTTCAGTATCTCAATGGCCTGACATTTTATATTCGTGCTGTTGCTACACCATCCTTTGGACAGTTCTGGTCAGTTGACCACAAACTTAAATAGGTTGATGTAGCAACAGCGCCACAAAAAATTCAGGCTGTTGACATATTACACCTAAAAATGTCAAGTTTGAACTGTGAAATCTTTTGAATAAAACATCTCAGCAGTGGGAGTACCATTGTTTTTACTCAGGAAGATAACCCCTACAATATATATATATATATTTTACATTTTAAGTATTACTATCCCTTTAAAGTGGTGGAAGATGGAGACTTTGCCTTTCAGCTAACATTCTTACCATGCCATTATCTCTTTCATGCTCAACTTCATCTGTATCTGTAGAAGAGGAGCATTCCAGAAGGATGTATTCTAGATCATCATCATCATCATCATCATCATCAATAATTTGGTCATTCCCAGTATCACTATTAGGTGCAGCAGTTAGTTGAACTGTTACACCTTGTTCCCCTATGCGAGCAACACTAGAATGTGACTCATCGTCTTCAGTGTTTTGAGAGGTTTATCAATAATACTGGTGGTGGGACTTTGACAAACTGCCTCCTTAGGAGGGGAGGGACCTTCACCATCATTTACTACACATGCTACAGAAACCATGACTGCAGTCAGTTTTTGGACTACCACTTTACTCCCTTGTCCCGGTACTGCTACTACTCCTTTCACCCTCGCCCTACCCCTTGTGCTTTTGCTGGACATTACTCCACTAAGGTGTTTTTACAGCAAAGTACATAATAGAACTGATTGTGTGTGAATGAGGCGCCTTGCCCTTTACAAAATAATCTCTGTCTCTCTTTTCTGTTATCAGTCTGCCTCAGTCACAGCTCACATCAGGGTCCCTGTTTGTCACCTAACAAACCTTTATTTATTGTATATATATATATTTTCTATCTGTCCCCCCCATCCCTATCCCTAAAAAAACAAAAAAAGCACGCTCCCTGTTCAGACTCCACGAATACAGAGATAACAGCCAGATCAGGATGAAACATAGATCATGGCTGACTGCGTCTATCCAGTCACTCAGTCCCACAGACGTTTGATGTATTTGGCGTGAATCTCCTTTGCTTCCTTCTAACACCCCCAGACACTCCTGTCTGCCTGTGTCTTCCCTCTGTGTGATATAGAATTTTGGGGTATTTGGGGTCAACCTCCTTTCTCCCTTCCTCTCCACCAGAGTGCCTCCAGATTCCCCTACCACAGAGAACGAACAAAACTCCATACACTAAACTCCAAAATAAATTTGCTTATCCCAACTTAGCTATTACTTTCACAAACACAAAATGGCATGCAGAAGGAACCTGACACTCCTTTTATAAAATGCCTGTGGGTAAAGAAGGGAAACTTGCCATATGGTGAAGGAAATTCAGTCTTCCCATTGATTTCAATGCAGTGAGCTAGGAGGAAAAAAGTGGAAAATAGGCACTTTTTAGGGAAATATTTTCAGCTCAGCGGAAAGTGACATTTTTCTCCTGTTTATCTTTTGACGTGAAACGTTTTGTCCATCCGTAGATCTAACAATAACTATCTGGTTCTGTATTCCCCCTGTGGGAAAGCAGGAGGTGAATCCCTTGTATCTCTAGAATATGTGAGGACTATAGAGTTACAGGCAAGACATTTGCCATGGATTTTCCTGAAAAGACTTAATTTTGCCTACACGCTGGCAGACTAACTGTCTATAATCCACAGGTTTATGATAGTAGACTAATGTTCTAGTTTGTGTTTTATTGTAAGTTTACATACCGCATTGGAATCAGGGAACTAAAGTGCACAGCAAATAAAGGTTAAGCCCAGCACTCTGTTCCCTGCTGCCACATCGATCTTAAGTGTTCTCTGTGTTAGGTGTCCCATTTGTTACAATTTGGTGTAATTTTCTGTTTCCCTGTGTATGTGATATGCTAAGAAAATAGCTACCACCTAGTGCTGAGAAAATAAATGAATGCCTGGAATGTTGATTGATTTCTGTTGTGAGAACAGTTTTCTTTCAAGGACTTTTTCATGGATTGGAAAGGGGGGCTCTGACTGGAGACTAAATAACAGTCCCTGAGTGGTTCACTAGGGCTTTTCCTGAATGGCGTACTGTGACAACAGTGTTCCAAGCCCTATTTTGTACTCTGATCTTGATAAAAGTCTCTGTTAGTGTATAAAAACAGTGTTTTTCTTCAATAATGTTCAAGTGTATTTCTGGAGTGCATTTCTGCAGGGAATTTTGCTGGCCACTCCAGCCACCGTAAGAGACAATTCACTTGTCTTGCCAGTCTACTTGCAACCTTCTAGGAGCGAATGTAATGAGGAGGCCTAAAGAAGACTGACACTTTTGGCTGGGAGATGACAGCCTGGGAGCAGCATGGATGTATTAGGAACTCTTATTCATGCTCAGGCCTAGATCCATTCCAACCACCTCCTTATCTGGCGGCTCTTCTGGACTGGCAAGCCACTATCTAGATCGTGATGAAGCAGAGCTAAAAGAAGACTTCTACACTTCGTTGCAACAAGTCAGATGCTTGCTTTAGTGATGGGTCTCTACTGGCCCCATATGTGCATGATATCCAGAGGCAGAGGGGGTGGTAAGAGGCCTAGCCAGGAGGTCTGGATGAAGATACTTTTCAGCATGATAAATGTTTTGGATGTATTTCTGAAGGGGATTTCTGGAGGGTATTTTGCTGCAAGAGAAATTCACTTGCCTCAACTGTCTACTGGTGCGTGGCTCCTGGGAACCCCCACCCTGGGTTCTGCAGCTAAAGTCACTCTGCCAGTCTCTGTGAAGACTCTGAAAGGCAGTTCTAGATTTAGAACAAGAAAACAATGGCATTAAACAAAGTCAATGACAAGGTCTTCTAGATTGAGAGCAACACAATTTAGAAATTATTGTAGGATTAGAATAAGGAGTATGAAAGGTTTATGTTAAAGCAAGGAAAGGAATATGTTTTTCCATTTAGAGCAAAGCAATGACAAGGTATACCAGATTCCGGGCCAAATTCTTCTCAATACTCAGTGAAGCAAATTCCCAGTTTTGGCTGTGTTCTCAGAAAAACAATATACTGAAATTTTACATCTCAAGGAAGCAACTTCATAGAATGCAGAATAAAAAATAATCTAGGGATTTGGCTGTAGCCTTCGAGGACTGTTCAAACAACAGAGTTTTGATATTTATCTAACTTATTGCAATGTACAATGTTTAATGATGCCTAGCCTTCAACGTCAGCCTTCAGGGGAGTTTCTAGGGTTCCAAAAGATCTGGGGCACAGATCTACCTAATACAGTATTACTGTGGTGTGCACCCTTTCCACACCAATACCATTAGTAAGATCAGGACGGTATCACACCATCACATGCACAGGGATGTCAAAAAAGATATGTGACTTTAAGAATGAGACCCCCACAGTAATTATATAACAACACTTGTACCAAACCTGCTAGTGGCCATGAGCATATGAATTTTGCACCTGGAACTAGCACATACTTCAGGGTTGGGAAACCTGGGGCCTTCTAGCTATCATTGAGTACAACTCCCATTATCCCCAGCTAGCTGATAAGGATGGAAGTTGTAATCCATAATAGCTGGAGGGCCTCAGATTGCCTACTTTCAGGCACATGCACACATAGACACCAAGGGGTGCTTGAGCACCTGCCCTTTTTGTCCAAAGTACCTTTGTGCCCTTTTAACAAAAAAAAAATGTGATCAGTCCGAAGTGCCCTTTTTTTCATTTGAGCCCCTGCCCCCCAAAATGTCTGTGCACGTCCCTGCTTTTTCACATAAGTGCTCAAGCCCCTTCAGCAGTGCAGGTTTATGTGTAATGCCACAATGTTTAGCTTGTCATGGCTTGACAGATCCATTCATAAAGATACATCGTTTTCCTGATCAATCATCACAGAAATTCGTTTTTCCGTTTTATGTGTCATGACTTTAAAAATATGTGTAATGGCTTAGATCATTTTTGGAACCACTGTTTACTGCAGCAGAGAGTGATCACTAGTCATTGGAATGAGGAGACTTAGGAGGACAATAATATATTCTCTTGGGATCTAAACCCCAATGTGTTTTCTTCCAGTCAAGAAAATCTGCTTTCTCTTCATTAACCCTTTGAGTACCCCTCTGGCACTCAAAGGGTTAATGAAGTCCGTTCACTGTGAGTTTTAACCCCTTTGAAGCTAGAGATATTGCCAACACATTGGAAAGCAATGCTTTAGAGATGTCTTTAGCATCCAAGTGGTTAATAAAAATGTTATCGAATAACACACCAAGCAAGTTTTAAACCTCATTCAGTGTGCAAAATCAAAAGAAATACAGTTCTGGGAGTGGATGGGTTAAAGATGACCACCAAGTTGATGCAGATTATACATTGGGGTTGCCATGGTGATGATATTAGCAGAGATTTGAGGTCTATTGCTTTAGACGTTAAATGCTCAGAAACCAATAAATCACAACAGTTTCCATATTGGACTCATACCATAGGGAGTTTAATACCTCCATATGTAATGAAAATAAAACCTTACCCTGTAATATCAGAAGGCATCTTAAATAGTCCAACACATCAGAAAGAATGTACAGTATTATAGATCAATTTCTGCACTGGAACAGGCTTCCTTCTCCTGCACTTGCACTTCAATGTAGGCGATAGAGCGCATTAGGCAATGCCTCTGTACACAATCTGCCAGTGTTAATACTTTAATGCTAGCAAGTACTGAATGCCTCTCCTATTGCATGTGCAGGAAAAATGAGTAATTTAATTGGCTCCTTGTTTAATACAAAGCGCAGTGAAAGGAATGTGTTGAAACTCCCTTACTCTCCCACACTTCCCTCCCCTTGGTGCAAGAGGCATATTTCTTCATAAAGCGGAACTATTACCCCAAACAAAGCCCCCCCCCAATAACTAGTAATATAACAATAAGCTTAGAAACAGTACTATCATCCAGCATAAGTACAGCGTTATTAAGAAATCCTACTCCTTCTGAGACAGACGGCCAGGCTTCCTGCTTTAGAGGCATCTGTGCTCCTGCACCGTCAGTCCCTTCCTGTTACCTTAAGGTACAATGCATCGCCTCCTAGAGGAGACTGGAACAGACAGCACAGGCATGCAGATGTCTCTAATCCAAGATGTCTGCGCTGATGCCTGGCTGTCAGTCTCAGATGAAGTAGGATTTCTTAATTGGTTTTTAACTTTTATGTCCCTGACAGTAAGTTCTCTGCCTCTCTGTTTTCAGACAGCCTTCTGGTCAGTTGACCAGCAAAGCAGGACAGTAATACAGTGTAACATTATACCTGCAACAATGAGTGCTATGTGGGCTGTATACCACCTTCTTTAAATTCTATCACAATCCATGCATTCACATTCTCTGATGGAAAACTGCCTGGAAACAGATCCAGGGAGCTCAATGCCAGTGATGGAAAAGTGAATGAATAAACATACAGATACATATAGACAATTTCACTTCACATATCAAGCACTTGTATAATATGTTAAGTCAAATAAAAAGGTTACTATCTCTTTAAATCATTAGAAACATTTAATGATGTCTAAGAGGTGGGGAGCAATTTGATGATATCTTTAGAAAACCAGTATTCATCTTCTCCTGTTCTAGTGGAACAGATTTTGGGGAAAAATATACTAATGTGGCACTTAATGACAACTGAGCTTATTTTTTTCCCGATTCCGGGCTCTCAGAACAGCGTGCAGCCACGTGGGGAGCCCTGAAATCGATGACGTACATGTATGTCATGGGTCCTTTAGGGACATCCACCCATGAAGTACACGTATGTCTTGCGTTGTTAACCCTTTAAGGACCGGGGAAATCTGAGGTCGATTTCACTTAAGGATCAGAGCAATTCTGACCTTCTTGACTATGTCTTTGTTCAACAGTGTTTTCCCTCTAAGTACTTTATTTTACCCATGAAAATTATATACAATTTTTTACGCACAATTAGGGATTTCTTTTGATACCACACTTATATGGATTGTAGTAAAATTAAAGAAAACTGTAAAAAAAAAAATTGTAAAAAAACGCCATTTTTTTTCTCTTGGGATCATTTGGGCACAATGGGTTAAAATTTTATGCAGACTGCATGAAAGGTATGACCGGTCAGTCATACCTACAAAATGGGCAGTTTTAAGTGGGCACTGTGCCCCTGGGTGAAAATCCCCATGTCCCTTTTTCCCACCCTATTTTCCCACTTTTTATTGATTAAATTTGGCAGTGTGTATAAATGTATTACATGGCTCCACAACAATCAAACTACTAATTTTGGTAAGTGACATATTGATTTTTTTTAGTAAAAAATTTTTTTGGAAGAAAAAATTGTGTTTGTGTCTTTTTAAAAAAACAAAACAAAAACAAAACTTAATTTTAGCAGGTCAAAAATTGACCTGCATTCAGCCAGCCTCCAGCACAGCAGTGAAGGGGTTAATACCCCCAGCTGCTGCATTTTCTTTTAACACTAGGTGTCTCCTCTCTGCTTCTCTGTCCCTTACTTTGATCGTAAGGGACAGACAGGCTGAGGAGAGACACAGAGGCAGTACTGTCTTTTTCATTCACAATGCCGGTACATGTGATCGCTGCTGCAGCGATCACATGACCCGGCACTAGTGAAAGTGGCTGAGACTGAACGCTCCTGTACCGGAGTGCTCAGTCTCAGCCTGGAATTAATGATAGCAGTGTGCACGGAGGCGCGCTGCTATCATTTAACCCATGATGGTCCAGGACCGTCATGGGTCCTTAAGGCAAAGCAACCCATGACGACGGTCCTGGACCGTCATGGGTCGTTAAGGGGTTAAGGTATTAAGTAATTGTTTATTAGCAATGTGGTTTTTGCTTTTGTACTTGTGTTGGTTGAGTGAATTAATCCCATGGATGATAGAGAGATCTCCAGCGCCTAGCTTCTCAAGATGTTGGTGATCTCATTAGCATCCAAAAGATTTATTGTGTGAAAGGTAATATTTCATCTGAAAACTAGTATTTTTTTATTTGTCTTTAAGTTGCTTCTCCAGTTTAGATAGTTCCCTGGTGACCTGAGAAATGCAAATTATATAGCAGAACACACTTGTGATTTAGGGAACATTAGGACTTGTACAATATGAAAACCACTTTTATTTCAACATTGATTCCAGTGCAGTCAAGTTAGTAAGTAAATTATACCCATAAGCAAAGAAAAGCACATTTCAGCAAACATAAAATTCAAGAGTAACACTGTGCCCAAAAATACATATGCTTGTATCAACTTAAATAGGTAACAGGGAGGAGTATAGAGAAATGTGGCAACATTTCCAGGAAAAGATTTTTAACATGGGTACTGAGCAGTGGAGTAGGGGTAGCCACTGAGACCGGGCCCGGCCACCCGGTCAACCCCTGCTGAGACCACAGAATGCATCCTTTCACACTCTGTCTTTGCCTCTGTTGCACACGCATGAGCAGCCAGGGAACTCAATGAAGCGAGTTCCTTGACTGTGCATGTGCAGGACATAGGGGAAAAAGAAGCAGAGCACGCAAGGAGTACAGCGCTGCTCTGTCTGCCCCGAGGCCATCGCCGAATTGGGCACTGTGGAGGTAGACAATAGGGGCTAATGTGGAAGTGGAATTGGACAATGGGGGTATTGTGGAGGTGGACAATGGGGGTAATGTGGAAGTGGACAATGGGGTTAATGTGGAAATGGACAATGGGGGCATTGTGGAGGTGGACAATGGGGGTAATCTAGAAACGGGCAATGGGGGCATTGTGGAGGTGGACAATGGGGGCAATGTAGAAGTGGTCAATGGGGTTAATGTGAAAATGGACAATGGGGGCATTGTCGAGGTGGACAATGGGGATAATGTGGAAATGGACAATGGGGGCAATGTAGAATTGAAGTGGACAATGTGGTGGTGGACAATGGGGCATACAATGTAGAGGTGGACAATAGGGGCATTGTGGAGGTGGACAGTGTATAAGTGGAATTTCTGGGGTGGAGTTGCATGGTGGGGTCAGGGGGCCACAGGGCAATTTTCACATCAAGGCTCTGTGGTTTCTAGTTACGCCTCTGGTACTGTGCATTGTTAGGCACAACAGGTAATTTCAGGAGACCAAGAGGTACTCATTATGCAGCCATTTTGCTCCAATGTAGAAAGCTATATGTGTCCAAAGAGCCATTTTACTTGTTGTGCACCAATAGATGGGAAACGTGTGTATGTGTGTATCTTTTTTTTTTTTTTTATTAGGACTAATATTATCGGGTCTCTGGTACCCATATTAATTGATATTGAATCTGTCAAGGCTTCAGTAGTATATGATCTTTTTTTAGCTGTTTCCTGGCAATCTTCCTGCTACTGAAGGTCAATGCTCATTCTACAAACTTCACTAGTCAGTAGTTCCAGCCTGTCAGTCTGCTGTGTGTTTCTGGTGAGTCCTGTTATCCACATGACATTTGCTTTCCACTTTACTTCAGCTCCTTTTACTGCTGGATCATCAATGGTAAACAGGAATAGGAAAAGGGTTGAACTAGATAGACGCAAGTCTTTTTTCAACCTAAATTACTATGTTACTGCTGTTTACCACTCTTGTGCTGCTGAACCTCCAGTATTGACCCTAACTACCTCCTTGACAACAGTTCTGCCTTCTGCTGTGTACCTCGCCTGTTCTGCTGAACCTTTCTGCCTACTGCTTGTGTATCTTGCCTGCTCTACAGATCTTCCAGTATAGACCCTTGGCTATCTCAAACTATGCTTCTGTTCACAGTTTTGATACCCAACCAACACTGCCTGAACCTTTGGCTTTAAACCTTGGGATACATAATTGTCTTCTCCACCACAATGTGCAGGTAGCATCTGCCACCTCTCCTGCTCTTGTCCTCCAGGCTCCAGGCACTTGCAGTCAGCCATCAGTCATCATCTCTCTCTCCTCCACTCTGCATCTGCTTGCTGAATTCTTATATCTCGGAACACCTCACAAACACTTCCAATGGCTACTTCAATCTCTAGTTTCATTCTCAACACTTTGCTCACCGGCATTTGCCTTGGACATACTGGGAACTCTCCTATTAACCTTGTAAGGGATGGTTTTTGGTGTTCTCCTCACAGTCAGTTGGGGGTTAATGCTCTGCATTAGTTTAGCAACAGCAGAGGGGCAGGCACTGTGAGGCCATGTGATGTTTATGAGAGTAATTTGGAGATGTCTCCTATACTCAGTGTTATATAACCAAGCACATACGCATGCATAGTTTTAGACATCTTAGGGCGTAGCCTGTATTTTAACCTGTAATCAAGACAACAGTGTTTAGAGCCATTTTGGAGACTAGGAAAGAGTGTACCTGGTCCCAAGTCGGAGAGGTACAGTGTTGCTGTCTAGCCATTTGGAACGTCAGGTCTGTCGGGCTATTCACCTCTGTAGACTGTACCTCATCCAAACTTGTGTGTTGCTGTTTAGCCATTTGGGACGTCAGGTCTGTCGGGCTATTCACCTGTGTGTCTTACGACGGGGTTTCTCGTGGAACCAGGCTCTCCCATTGGCTGAGTATCTTGTCTAATCTTTATTGTCTTGTGATAATTATAATTGTCTAATCTTTACTGTCATGCGTATTGCAGAGCAAAGTCTGTTACTAAGCCCTGGCAATAGTTCCTGGTTTTCTTGTATTTCATCACAGTTTATGTAACCATTGCATGTGTAAATAAACTGCATTTCACTTCAGTGTTTGTCTTTATTCTGAAATTCCAAACTTCTATTTGTAACAAACCTTAACAGTTAGAACAAGCCAGAATGGATCCTGTGGACCTTTCCTACTTGTCCAGCTTCCAAGAGCAGCAAGAGCAGATCACATTTACAGAATATAGTACATCCAAACTGAACGCTGTCCTCAAACTATTACAATATACTTGTGCTGTTTCAGCCACCTGCACCTGCAGAAGCAGCATCTCCATTTCATACCAAGGCTTCATCTTATCCAAGTTCCAGGGGTGTCTGAAGCCAATCCGCTCAAAATTCTGCTTCCAGAATGTTTCTCAGTTTGAGCCTTGGAATGCCGGGACTTCTTGAACCTTTGTCATTTACTTTTTGAGATTCTAGCACAGACTTTCTCCACTCATGCTTCCAAGGTGGCCTTCATTATTTCCTTGCTCAAAGATGCAGCCTTAGCCTGGGTCTCCCCCCCCACACACACCTTGTTGAAAAGAAATCCCCATTCTTGAAGGATATGGATGCATTCATCTCTGTCTTCTGGACAGTCTTTTATCAACATGACAGACAGTTTATGGCAAATGCCTCACTTTCGGAAATTCACCATGGAATGCAATCAGTCAGTCAATATGCTATTGAATTCTGTACAAATTGGAAACGTGATACACTAAAGGCCACCTTCAGAAGCGGCTTGAATGAAAGGCTTGAAGATGCTCTTAAGTGTAGATAAATCCCAGAGAATTTGGAAACCTCCATTACTCTAAGTCTAGAGTTAGACAGACACATACAGGGTCATCACCAGAAAAAAATGTGTGATGGGGCACTACTACTCCTTCAGGCCTTCCAGTAGAACCCCATTCGCCCACTGTTTATCGAACCTATGGAATTAGAAGCCTTCGCCAAACTGACAGTGGTTGAGAAGAAGGTTACTTGGCCTTTATCTCTATTGTGGCTTTAATCAGTATGCTATCCCTCCAGGAAAGGTGAAACTTGAGGGATGTTACAGGCTCTCCTTCAAACTATGATCCCCTGACACCAAACAAGACAGACCAATTTCCAATTCCTGTGTTGATGACAGGGTTTTGTGGATTCCAGTGTAGCCAGAATATTCATCAACATAACATGGACCAAAGATCAAAAGATGAATCTATGAAACAAGTCCACCCAGTTCCTGGCTTCTTCAGCTGACAGCAAACTCCTAGGTCCTGGTCTTGTCTCTCGAGAGATGAATTAATCAAGCTGTCTACAGGCAACCTTCATTCTGAAATGCTTAGTTTGGATGCCATACAATCTCCTACAGCTCCTATCATTCTGTGGTTGCCTTGGCTCCAAAAACACAATCCAGTCAATAGTTTGTCTGGAAACCAGATCACCTCCTGGGAATCCTCCAGCCGAGAGTTTTATCTTTCAAACTTAGGTCCAGTTATTAACTCTCTTGCCTCTTCCGAAAACGCCAGAACCATTGTTCCTACCGTCTACTGGGACTATCTGGACATTTTCTCCAGAAGAAAGGAGGACCAGCTGCCTCCTCACTGAGCTTTTGATTTCCCTAAAGACTTTCTTCCTGGCACCACTCCACCTCTTGGGTGCACTTTCATCCTGCCTGAACTGGAGAATAAAGCTTTGTCTGATTATATTCAAGAAAACCTAGATAAAGGATTCATAATTCATTCCACTGCTTTTTTATAAATAAAACATACAGTTCTCTTCTACTTTGCATCTACTACAGAAGCCTTAATTGAATAACAATCAATTAATTCCTGATTAATATTTTCTACATCTCCCTGGCACTCAGATAGTTAAATCAGCCAAAAAGAAACACAAATAACAAATCTGCCAGAAACAACAATCATACAAGCCCCTGACTACATTTTCCTGAACTGTGACTGTCTCTGGACTCTGTTTTTACTCTGTCCTCCCTCCTTCTCCCCCTTATCTGACCCTGTTAGAAAACAATATTGTCTCATTAGAAAGCAGCACTTATGTAGGCCAGGCTGGATAAACCTCTCCTAATCCTCTAGGACCACGAATGAAATGTACACAGAATCAGATCACTTTCTCAACAGCATTACCAACCAAGCCACTTCTGTTCTTGTTTCGGCAGCAGGTACTAAGCTAACTCTGGATAGTGTTTTTAAGCCAAAAGGTGACATTGGGTGCTGCTTTGAGGAGAAGGATGCTCCTTCCATAATGCACTGGGTCCTGCTGGCCATTTTGGGATTCTGCCAATTAAATACTATTATGATTATTATATAACAAGCATCAGAGTCTGATGTACTAAGACAAAGTGGTGCAGTTGTGGGTTGAAGTGTTAGTAATGTCCAAGAAAAAATATTTTGAAAAGTATGCCTGGTTTGCAAGCACACTTTTTAGGGCATTCCAATGAAGTAATTTGTTTTAAATAACGCGATTGCAGCTCTGCTGCAGATCCTCCGTATCAGCCAACACGGATCTCCTGCTGACAGCAGGAAACATCAAACTTTGAATGCAGGTATCTCTCAAACCATAGAGCTTTTTTGCATTCAATTCAACTTGTTAAGCTCTACACAATGCAAAATATTTTACTGGAACATTACTAACACTTTAAATCAACTACCCCTCCAAAGTAAAAATTAAAAATTCCTATTGATTTATAGTGGCTATGACTCCATAAAACATCAGACTAGCTTACATTTATTTGCACATTAGACAACTGTAGCATTTACAGTTTTTTCCAGCCTATCAAGTAACATGAAAAAGTCCAAATTGCAACGTGCAATGTCTGACAGAAAAAAACGCTCATAGTAACATAGTAGTTAAGGCTGAAAAAAGACATGTATCCATCAAGTCCAGCCCATGCTCTCTCTGTGTGTGTGTGTGTGTGTGTGTGTGTGTGTGTGTGTGTGTGTGTGTGTGTGTGTGTGTGTGTGTGTGTGTGTGTGTGTGTGTGTGTGTGTGTGTGTGTGTGTGTGTGTGTGTCAAATAGTTCCCCGGCCAAATAGTTCCCCGGCTCAATATCCTATTTGCTTTGAAGCCATCTGTCATAACTGTCAATATTGTTCTGTGCTACATAGGCATCCACTGCTTTTTTGAATGCAGTTACATTATCTGCAAGCACAACATCCCGAGGCAAAGAATTCCATAGCCTTACTGCCCTTACTGTAAAGAATCCCTGCCTGTGTTTTAGTCGAAAGCGCCTTTCCTCAAGTCTTAATGGATGACCTCTTGTTCTTAGCTCAGCTCTTTGCATAAATAATTCATTGGATAGTTCTTTGTATTGACCTTGAATGTATTTGTAAATGGTAATCATATCACCCCTTAGACGTCTCTTTTCTAATGTAAACAAACCCAGTTTGGCTAGTCTCTCTTTGTAGCTCAGATCCTCCAATCCCTTTATCAGTTTTGTTGCACGTCTCTGCACCTTTTCCAGTTCAGTAATGTCTTTTTTTAGAACAGGCGCCCAAAATTGTACTCCATATTCTAGATGAGGCCTAACCAAGGATTTATACAGAGGTAGGGTAATATTAGCATCCCTTGCTTCTACACCGCTTTTTATGCATTAGACCCTAGGTTATCAAGCCTGTCCATAAGCTGCCAACAGTACATATTTTTCAGGATCTCCTCAATCCTTTGAGTGCCAGAGAAGTATCTAATGCATTGCATCTGATACCTTTCTGGCACTCCAAGGGTTAAACACAAGTGAATGTTATTATCTCAGGCAGATCCTTGAGAATGATAGTACCACTGATTGATTCATTTCTGTTCATGTGAGGAGATTCTGGAAACCTGTACCATTTTGGGGCCCTGAGGACAGGTTTGACCACACCTGTATTAGACTATAGTAAGTTATCACCTGGTACTTCATAATCTTGGATTGATCTTTTTGCATAGTGGTTGTGGCTTGAGGTCAGGAGGTCCTACACTTGAAAAAGATTGCGACTTCCTCCATTTGCCTGTTTAGGTAAAATAAATATTTTTCTGTGTCGATAGCTGTTATTATCGTTTATAAATTTAATGGAGGTTCATTTTAAATAGGCGTTACTTTTTATTAACCCCCTTGAATACTCCATATGTATCCAATACTTTGCTTTATGTGTACTTGGAGACCTCTAGCATTTAAAGGGTTAAAATCTATGGATTTTTTTTTTCAATGTGAATGTGCGGAATTTTTATTTTAACCTTAAGGTACAATTGGTTTGCTCCAGAACTGCACCTGTTGATGAATAAAGCCCATTGTGAGCAAATACTTAAATAGGATCTCTCATCTTCTTCAACATTGACTTCCTCTTGTAGTTTAACTTTGTAGAAGCTGTAATCCTTTGGTTTTGTTGTTTTTAAGCAAGTAGTTGCTAAGATAAAAGTGTTTAAAGTTGTTCTGGTGACGTACAGCTCCAGCCCGCAGCCTGTCGGTCTTGTTCTTTTGCCCTCCCCTCGTGGTGGCTCTTCTCCTCTTCCTCCAATGACGGAGGAGGACTACATATGACCTGGCGCACTCCCGTGCATAAGAATGTCCAGGTTAATGTGTATACATAGACAAGAGCATCCTTTATAATGAGTGCCAGTTTGCTTGCCTGGAGGACTGTGAATGACCTGGCGCACTCTCATGCATAAGCGTGTCCAGGTCAATGTGTATACATAGAGTGCATCCTTTATAATGAGTGCCAGTTTGCTTGCCTGGAGGACTGTGTATGACCTGGAGTGCTCTCATGCATAAGCGTGTCCAGGTCAATGTGTATACATAGAGTGCATCCTTTATAATGAGTGCCAGTTCACTTGCCTGGAGGACTGCATTTGACCTGGAGTGCTCTTGTGCATAAGCACATCCAGGTCAATGTGTATACACAGACGGAACACAGCCTTTATAATGAGTGCCAGTCCGCTTGCCTTTGACTTAGGCAAGTGGACTGGCACTCATTATAAAGGATGCGTTCCGTCTATGTATACACATTGACCTGGATGTGCTTATGCACAAGAGCACTCCAGGTCAAATGCAGTCCTCCAGGCAAGTGGACTGGCACTCATAAAGGATGCACTCTATGTATACACATTGATCTGGACACAATTATGCACAAGAGCACTCCAGGTCAAATGCAGTCCTCCAGGCAAGTGGACTGGCACTCATTATAAAGGATGCGTTCCGTCTATGTGTACACATTGATCTGGACTCGCTTATGCACAAGAACACACCAGGTCATATGCAGTCCTCCTCCACCATCGGAGGAAGAGGAGAAGAGCCACTACAAGGGGAGGGCAAAAGAACAAGTCCGACAGGCTGTGGGCTGGAGCTGTATCCACAGCCTGAGAGCAGCTGACATCACGAGGACAATTTTAAACACTTTTATCTCAGCAACTACTTGCTTAAAAACAACAAAACCAAAGGATTACAGCTTCTACAAAGTTAAACTACAAGAGGAAGTCCATGTTGAAGAAGGCGAGAGATCCCCTTTAGTATTTACCTAGGAAACTGGTAGCTCTCCAGAATTTGTTAGACTACAATAGCCAATAGCCAGCTAAGGATGATAGGAACTGTAGTCTAAAATCAGCTGGAAAGCAAAGGGGTTCTCATCTGTGTTCTAGCAACTGTAATCTTTGCTAATTTTCTTTTATGATTATGTGTGAGAAGTTATTTCTATAGCACCATATTTTATTTTATGACAATCGTATTCTTACTGAAGCATCTCATTATTCTTAATGTATTACCGGCTATTGTTTATACAGGTAGAATATTCCAATTACTTCCTCGCTTTACGCCTCAAACTCCCCAGACTTCTGAGCAGTCACGGAACTGCTGCAACAGCCAGTACGATACTTACTATCCTATATAATAATTCGCTAAATCGTGTGTAACGCCGCGACATGCGCAGTACACACTGCTGCGCGTGCTGCAGTCATGCGCAGTAGAGACTGCCCACGCCGCGGCTGATACAGAGCTCCAAAGTAGCGTCCAGCTCTGTATCAGCTGTGGCGCGGGCAGTCTCTGCTAAGCGTGACTGCTCCGCGACCGGGTGGCAGTGGCACTGTGGCCCGTGTAACGGGCTGTTCAACTAGTATTTACTAATTTGCTAAAACGTGTGTAACGATGCAGTCATGCGCAGTAGGGACTGCTGCGCATGCTGCAGTCATTCGCAGTAGAGACTGCCCGCGCAGAGGCTGATACAGAGCTGTATCAGCCACAGCGCGGGCAGTCTCCACTACGCATGACTGCCCAGCGACCAGATGGCAGTGGCACTGTCGCCCGTGTAACGGGCTCTTCGACTAGTCATTTAATGAAAGAGGGTATAGATGCACAGCAGGTATGATGCTATTTCTTAATGAAGACCTCGCCTGCACTATGGAGTACAATCTGGATACACGTTCTTCATGCATCATCAAGACTATGGAGGATTTTAGCTATGAAGAAAGACTAGCAAAACTGGCTTGTGTACATCAGAAAACAGGAATCTGGGGAACATAAATACAAAATATGAAGGTTCAAGGTCAATACAGAGAGCTCTCTGGAGAACTCTTCTTTCAACATGCTGAACAAAAACCATAAAGGTATCCACTACAGCTAGAGAAAATGAGCTTTATAACTTCAGCAAATGAAAGAGCTTTTTACAGTAAGGGTAGTAAGGATATTTAATTCCTTGTCTCTATCAAACATTGGATAGCTTTTTAGCAAATACCAATATAGAGAGTGGGTTCACTATGGTATAAATATGCAACATTTGCCAATACAAAGGCTACGTGAGTGAATGAGGCAGACAAGTTTTTATGTCTACCTTCTACTGGATCAACAAATAAGATCGGCATGCATTCTTGTCTTACTTAACCCTTTGATTGCCAAAGTGATATACAACAGATTGCTTTGCAAGGTGTTGGATACCACTCTGGCACTCAGAGGGTTAAAACCAATCAATTATTTAACCCTTTGAGTGCCATGGGGTATGCAATGCATTGGTTTGCAATGTGTTGCACACGCCTCTGGTATTCAAAAGGTTAATGTTGTAACTATAACGTTATGTTTCAGATTTGAGTTTTCTCTGAAATATTCGGCCCTCCTGTACTTTCTTCCAAGCTATTCATTAACCCTTTGGATGCTAGACATGTGCAGCAGTATGCTGGAGACGTTTCTCACAACCAGAGTATTAAAAGGTACATTCATCAAAAGTTGCTTATATTTCTGTTATTTTATTGCACTAATTTACCTGGCAGCATGGATTTTTGTGGGAGTATGCAGCTGAGTTTTTTCAAAAAATAAAGAAATACATTTTCCTATGAAAAATTTAAAGTGTAATGAAAAGTATTTTTATACCACCAGCACCTTTTTCCCCCCAAAAAAATCTCTGCCTGGCAGGTAGATGTTTATTAAATAGCTTTAACCCTATCCGTTCCAGAGAAGTATAAAATGTATTGCAAATCAATATTTTCTACATCTCCCTGGCACTCAGATAGTTAAATCAGCCAAAAAGAAACACAAATAACACAACGCCTGTTAACCCTTTGAGTGCCAGAGGGGTACAGAATGCATTGTTTTGCAATACATTATGTACCCCTCTGGCACTCAAAGGGTTAATTAGCTATTGTTAGACAATGAGAAGTTTAACCCTTTGACTTCCAGTGGTATGTACAAAGAATTGCACTCATAAACATGAAAGCCTTATTTACCTTACAATAGCAGGTACATTTTTTCCATAAAGTGCCTTTTCTTTGTCAGTTGATATAGTTGTGAAAAATGCAGTACTGAGGGCATCCATTTTATCCAAGCAGTAGCCTCAGGAAGGTGGATGTGAATACATCTTTCTAAGACAGAAACATCCATCCTCACTGAGGTAGAGACTGAACATACATGGTAGTAAAAACAGTATGTTTACTGAGACATTCTGACCGACATATGGACACAGGAATGGCAGATCTAACGCATTTCGCATGGCAGGTGCTTATTCATAGATCTATAAATAAGTACCTGGTGTGCAAAATGCGTTACATCTGCTGTTCCAGCGCCCACATGTCTGCCTGTATGTCTCATTAAACATACTGTTTTTACTATCATGGATGTTCAGTCTCTACCAGGGTGCAGTCATATGTTTCTGTCTTGCTATTTGGACCAGCGATCCTGTCAGCCAGCACTGGAGGGGTGTTTACTGTGGTGGTGAATTAATTTCTTTTTGTTATATGAGTAAACATACGAGTGACAGGTGCCACTGATGATTTCTCTAGTATTCTACATCTTTATAAGTCCAATCCATATATAATGTCCAAAAAAGACTGTAAATGATGACTTGTTAGACGGTTTCCCTTTAACCCCTTAAGGACCAGCTGCACACACACACGTGGCAGGCACTTAAGGACCACAGACCATTTTTTTTTTTTTTTTTGGTATCCGGTTCCTGGCTCACTGAACCGCGTGCAACCGTGCGGGGAACCTGGAATTCCATGACGGTCCTGGCACGTCATGGGTCCTTAATGCTAAACAACCCATGACGTGCCAGGACCGTCAAGGGTCATTAAGGGGTTAAAGAAACAACTAATCCCAAAACAAATGTCACTATCCATAAGTGTTTCCTGCCCTGTACCTAGCAATGCTTTTCTAAATGTATAGGAGTACTCATCCCCTCAAATGATCTCTTAGTGATTTCTGTGGGCTCGTTGTTCTGATCCGATTTCTAACCAGTAGGACATCATTTGAATAGGTACAAACTTCCTCCCTTTGAACACCCTGAATTAATACTGGGTGTGCTCAAATACAAAATATGCAATTTGTGTATGCCCAGTGGAAATACATGGTGTGTCTGGTGTCTGGTCACCAACCATGGCAGAAGAAGGAAGCCATATTACATGACCTTGCAGAAATCACAGAAGCATCTGGTGAGCTGCTGAGTAGTTACCTCAAGAATACTAGGCACTTACCCACATTACTTTGTGTAAAATTCAGCTCCACTACTGTTAATCTAGGTGGGGGGAAGAGAAGCACTAAGGTGAATCAAAGGTGAGAGAAATAACTGAACTGCAGGGGGCCTCTCCAGTTCCTATGATCTCTGCAATATGAAAAGGGGTCTCCATAAAAAAGAGGAATGGGAGAGTTTCTCTTGCTGGAGTGACTTCATTCCTCATAGTTCTTACCCCCTAGTCGTAGCTATGAAAGGCTATATCTATAATCTATTAAAGAGAACTTGGGAGAAAACGGGTCAACATAATGTTAGAGAGCTTCTGATTAATTTGAGTCTACATTGGAATTTGTGATCCAATTTGGACCAATGGGGGGGCAGAATATGGTAAGTGAAACGTGGTCCTAGGTGTCCCCCGGTGTATCGGTGCTACATCTCACGGACTATTTCCTGTCCTGTGCTATGAAGGACCCCATACACTTGTTGTATCACACTTGAAAGTCTTCCATGTACTAACCATTCGACTTCTAGGCTGCTTTCCAGCTGAGGGGGGGGGGTCAGTTTCCTTACCCTCAAAATGGCTAATAGCTGCTCTTTTGGGGCTGCTCAGAGGAGCCATTAACTTTGTTTTTACTAAGTCTGATCCCGCTGGAGGAGATATCATAAAATATGATAACTGCCATTTAAAGGATAACTAATACCTCCTAACAATAACCCCACATACCTTACTATGGCCAGAAAATCCTAATGGACCCTGTTAATTCCCCCCTATGCCTTTGTTCAAGAGAAAACACCTTCAACAAACAGTACAGTTCCAAGCAGTTGTTTTCAAACTGAAGCAGGCATAGTGCAAGAGTCTACTTAAGATTGCCATGTGTAGTGAGCAGAGTTTGATTTCCTGTAGTCCTGCTTGCATTTGTTATGTCTGCCTCCATGGATATGACATCCATGACTGAGGAGGTTAACTCTTGAGCAAAGGCACTATGTAAAACTTCATTGGGGCCATTAAGATTTTGTGGACATAATAAAAAATGTTGGGGCTAATATTAGGTGGTGTTAGTTCTCCTTTCACATGCATTCCACTCTGACGTTTTGCTGGTCCTTTTTTTTCTGTATAAACCCAGGATCCTGATGGATTTTGCCACTTCTCTACATATATTTTGTCTTTTTGAGCTCTATTCGCGTAACCCTTTGAGTGCCAGAGGGGATACGCAATACATTGCAAAGCAGTGTGTAACGTACCCCTCTGACATTCAAAGGGGTTAAAGGGATAGTAATGTTTCACAAAAACAGCTGCACCAATTAATCTTCATAGTATTTGGGTCATGGAGAGTGTTATTTCAATACTGTCAGAGTTGTAGTTCAAGAGTAATTGAATGATAAAGTATCCCCCTCCCGCCCCTTTTACTGATGTAACACTGCTCACCTCAGAGCAGAAAGACTGTCCAGATGGATCTCAGAGAGGGACAATCTTCAGTGAGCATAAGGAAAAACCTGAAAAACCTGTGGGGGGATAGGGTTTTCCTTATGCTCACAGTAAGAAGATTGTCCTTTGCTTTGACCAGTCCGGTCAAGAGACCAGATTACACATCTGAGGGGAGGTGGCTTACACTAGGTAAAAGGGGAGGGGGATACTTTAACATGCTACTAGGGCAGTTGTATCAAAGAAAACGTTTAGTAGAGAAGAAAAACAAGTACACCATATGTAACAATGAAACGGCCCCATTGATCTCATTGAGAGTTTTGCATTGATACATATGGTTCAAGTGCTTTGCTCCTCCTTCATATGTGACTCACTAGGGTGAATGAACGAATAAAATTCGGCACTAAAATAGGAACTAGAATAGATTTCCTGGTGTTGACCCTGCCTAACACCTATGAATAAGTCTATTTATGCTGAAAATTATCAGATTTACACTGCTTGTGCCAACTGAGGGACAGTGGGGGAATGCATGGGTGTTTTGGGGCTTTCAATTCCTCTTCACCTTATGTAACCCACTGAGTGCCAGGGAAGTAGGCAAAGTATTGCAATGCAATGCATTATTCCCTGTATTTGCAACACAATGAATTGGACACCTCTCTGACATTCAAACGGTTAATGGCGGGTACTAACGAAGTGTAACAATTCGTACTTTCCATAGTGTTTGCATTATTTCCCCAACTACTGATGCCAGACTGGCCTGCATGCCTGCAATCGCAAGAGTCCTCCCTACTACTCTTTTTTTATGTGAAGAGGTACTACATCAGCAATTTTCCAGTCATCCTGAGTCACTTCTATCAAAAGAAATTGGTTAAAAGATCAGCTAAAGGAGCTGCACGCTCAGCTTGTTTAACCCTTTTAGTGCCAGAGGGGCATCCAACGCATTGCAGCGCAATGTGTTGGATGCCCCTCTGGCACTCAAAGGTTTAATACTCTTGGCTGAATCGCACCTGATTTGTTCACTTTCAATCTTGTTAATAAATATATCTTGTTAATAAATATATCAGTAACACCTCATACTCTGTAAATACGCTTGCGTTCACTATTTAACAGTTCTTCTATTTGATCGTGGTTCACCTTCTTCATACCTTTCTGCAAAACAAAGCAGAAATAATGATTTAGACAGTCAGCTATTTCCTTATCTTCCTCCACATATTAACTCATTCTGACTGACACCTTTATGTTACAAAATACAGAGGTGGATGGACTAAAAACTATACAAGTATAGAGATGTGTAGTAACATAGAAAGTGAGCGTCTGTATGTCAGTGGGGTGATCAGGATTGTTAGGTTTTTGGCAGGGTCTGATGTTCACATGGTTAGTACAAGATGGACAAACAAAGGTACCAAGCTGTCATCAGTATGTTGAATCTTAAAGAGAAGAGTCTGGGGATTATTTTTTAAGGGAGGGTAACCATACATGAGCAGGGGTAGGAAAACTGTAGCTCCCTTGCCAAGGCCTCCAAAGCCAAATGAGGATGATGGAAATTGCAGTCCGATGTCAAGATACAGGTTGCCCACCCATGCAGTAGTGTCCTCACGTAACACGTAGGGCAAGGGATTAGAGTAGAATTTTATTTATTGATCATTGTAGTGATTTTTACTGTATGATAGTACTGTCAGTACATGTTTTTATTATTTTTTTTTTATATTGACTGAATATATCTTTTCTAATTGGAGAGATTTTCATGATATATAGTGCATCCTTATATGGTTGTAAACCAAGATTCACTAGTGTACCTTATTCCCTCAATAATTCAGAGTTGGTTCCTTATCAGGCCTCAGGTGAGCTATACCTACCAGATATAGAGCTATATACTAGATCCCACTGGAGCTGGAGGCTGGATAGTCTATACAATATGCTCTGGGTAAGGTGTGAAGCTGAAATTGCAGCCTGGAGGGCACTGGACGGAGATAAGGAGGGAGTGACTCAGATACCTGTACTGAGGGTAATCCAGTGCATGCTGTTATATTGTGAGGCTGGTTTTTGCCCCATGGACATGTGAGTACAACATCAAGCACTTGAAAAGGTGATATTGTCTGTGGTGGTCTTCACTCGTTCAAGAAGTCTATACTTAAAGCGTGTGCGCCCCTCTTCTTTTTGTTACTGCCATTAGTGCAAGGCCTTGACCAAAGTATGGTCTGGTACGTGCATAAAGATACAAGTGCTTTTATGCTTGCACACTGGCAGTACCAGTAGGGCATGTATCACTCCAAGCACGTATAGTTCACTAGTGGACTGCAACTTTAGATCTAGTAGCATCTCCATTCCCTCAATCCTCTCACCCTCCTAGAGATTCATCTATTGTGGGACATTTTCCTTATTTTGTCACTTCTGACAGACTACCACACACCTCTGTGTCTACTATTTTACTATTATCATCAGGTGTATAGATTTAGTGCATTCACATATCTCCATCCACAAGTCCCAGTCCTATCCTGGTCTAGTTTACTGTATCGTATTTGTGTCCATTGACATCAATAGTGTTTCCCAGTGTTCCCTACACTTAGATATCCCAGTACACTGATTTTGTTTTCACTTTAATTGGTCTGTCTGTGTACAGTCAGGGTTACCCTGAAAATATGCACTGTTTGTAGCTCTTGAGGACCAGGATTGGCTTCCCCTGCAAAGCACTGCAGAGCAATGCATTGGCGATGCCTCTAGCAACCAGGTGATTAAGGCTTTTTTGCTCTTCCTTGTTATGTGCCAGTGGTATACTCTGTGCCAGAAAACAGTGGGTGGGACTGGATTCAGGGTCATGTGAGGAGTGGGGGTGTAGCTATGAGTAGAGCTAATGGGAGCCTAGAGTGCCTAAGCTAGGGTACCCTGGGATATAAACCAGGCCCTGGGGGCAATTCAAAAGTCCCATTGATTTAAATAGATTTTTTAACCTAGTGAAGGAATATTTTGGAGACCTTTCTAGGCCTGATGGTGAGTGTCAGTGGGGCATAGAACACTCTACTTTGCTGCTCTGCAATGCATTGTGTACCCCTCTGACATTGAAATATGTAAAAACACCATTTAATCAATGGGAAATTTTATTTGATGCCAGAAATTCTCCCCAGTCCTTAGTACATCAGCAGCAGTGTGAGTGGTGGTGAGTGGAAAGGTCATATGTGTGTAATGGAAGCTGTGAGTGTGGCAGTGAAACTGATGTACTATGGGGCAGTTCTGGAGTAAACCATCTGCACCAAAAGGGAATAAACATTTTTGCTAAATCGCATTGCATTAAATGTGATTTTTAACACTTTGAATACTAGACATGTCTCCAACACATTGCTTCAACACTTATCCAAAATTTGCCACTCACAAAAGGCATTCTGCATAATGCTTTGGAGATCCGTATGTCCCTAAAGGGGTTTAAAAATCCTGTTTAACCACTTGAGTGCCAGAAGCGCAAAAGGTTAAATTCATGGGAATTTTGTCTTGCTCCCTACAGTGCAGTTGGTTTACTGCAGAATTAATCCGGGTCTTGTTAATTCATGAGCATCAGCATCTCAGCATGAGGATGATAGTGTTATTGAGATGTATATTGATTCTAACGAAGCCATTGTACATCTATCTCAGTGATGCTAAATGTCACACAGTGATTTCTGTATACAGGGACTGGGACTAATGATTGTTATAACACATAACAACTAAAGGGTTGTAGCCGAAATGGGGGTTAACACCAGCTTCTCACCACTGTCCTTTGCCCACACTTTCACTCTCCATATAATCCACTATACTGTCTGCTCCTGTAGTTTGAGGATTTGCAGTCTAGGGAGCAGATTATCCAGAATCACTTGATCACAAATTAATCTGTTATCTCTGCATTACACCCGCTTCCTCCTCCTCTCCCCTTTTTTTTCTCCGCTATAATAACATTTAGCAGAATCTCACTGGCTGTCTCTGGCTCCTGTCCAGGGACCTGTTTGCGTGACGTAAGCAGAGACTACTTAAAGGGAGATTACAGGCAGTAAGACAGTGCGAGCAGCCTTCGCGAGCAGGGGCACCTCCTGTCACCACCCTGAGATTACAGTGAGTACAGGTCACCTCCAGCCGGTGGCTTCTCCAGCAGCAGGTGAAGAGCCTCCCGCAGTACCAGCTCTCCGATGTACAGCGATGGGAGAATGGACTATTTTAGAAAGACTTTTGGAAGCTGCTGTGCAGCAGCACAGTACTATGATAGGAAGGTAAGTTGCCATTCAACTCCCAGCCCCAAATGGTGGGTCCACAATGGATTATAAAGGAAGAGGACAGCTAGGCAAGACAGAATGACCCTTCAAATAGATCTTGTCCCCAACGCCATGTTCTCTCTCAAATTAATGAAATGTACACATTTAGGAAACTGATCTGTTAACCTTCTGAGTGCCAGAGGAGTATCCAACGCATTGCCTTGCAATGCGTTGGCTCCCATTATTTTACTCAAATGATTAATGTATATTATGACTTGCTTGGGTCCATTCATTTTTTTTATTGCAATGAGTTATTAAAATGCTTAAAACTCTTGGTGAATTGCTATATAACCCTTAGTACCAGGCACCCCTCTAGCACTCAAATGGTTAACATAATCCTTCTAGGAGTTTTTACTTATGGCTATAGTAATTCGGCTGTGGATGCAAACATGAATAATTGTAACTCTTTGAGTGCCAGTGGGGTACGGAATGCATTGCAAAGCAATGCATTCCGTACCCCTCTGGCACCCAAAGGGTTAACAGTCTTGAGCTCCAACTCCCTATCTCTTCTCTAGTGTAAATTGTACCAGTTTGTTGGTGCCCTCATCCTCTTACCCATCCTCAAACCCTCTTGGATACACAGGATTGATGGTGTTCATTACAGAATCAGGTGCATGCTGAACACATGGCTTGGGTTAAGTCTGGATGTGCATGGCCTGGATAGACAAAAGCTTTGATGTGGGAAGTTCTATATTCTGCACAATACAGTGATTTGTACCAACTGAGGGAACAGCTAGACATCAGAGTTGACTGAACATTCAGTCCTGCTACTGTATGGTTGTTTGAATGTATATATCTCTGCCTCTTAGTATTGTTTACATGGTTAGAATAATATGCAAGAACAGATATGTATATATCTCTGCCTCTTAGTGTTGTTTACATGGTTAGAATAATATGCAAGAACAGATATGTATATATCTCTGCCTCTTAGTATTGTTTACACGGTTAGAATAATATGCAAGAACAGATGGAGAACAATTACATTGTTGCTAAGAAGAGCAGACGAAATGTTGGGGAAAACCAATGCCAAAGATTTAGATGAAGCTTTTAACCCCTTGGATTCTAGAAAGGTCTGCAACGCATTACGAAATAAGAGCCTTCTAGAATTTAAGGTGTTAAAAGCCCAATGGGATTTTTTTATTTTTTTTTCCCTATGGTGAGATCGTTTACCCCAGAATTCATCCCGCTCAGTATGTTTAAACTGACAGCATGCTGTACCTACCTGTCATATTGATAAGTAAATGTATATTTCTACATTCATTTCCTCATGTGCTAGGAAAGCCTGCAGTGACCTACAAAGCGATGGGTTTAAAGTCCACCCCCTCACCTGTCACACCTAATTATCATATAACTTTCATACTGTATGAGGTCTGTGTCTGATATGGAAGTAGCACTCCTGTGCGGCAGATGTGTTATATGCAGAGCACATTCATAATGCTAAACTGGTCTCTGGTGCACAACACTCCTAGGACACAGACACCAGCTAGTCTGCCAGAGGGTACTGCTTCTACTGTCACTGCACTATGTACTAAAAGGGACAGGGACAATTTTGGGGCAAACCAACTGCACTACAGGGATCAAATACCCCCCCATATTTCCACTGATTTAAATGGGACTTTTAACCCTTTACGTGCCAGAGGGGTACGCAGTGCACCACGAATTTTAAACAGGTCTCCAACTCATTGGGAAGCAATGCGTTGGAGCCTCTTCTAGCACTGAAGGGGTTAAAAGCCCCATTTAAATCTGTTTCTTTTCTTTGATCTTTATGGTGCAACTGGTTTGCACCAGTACGGCGTCAGTTTACCTTAGTACATCAGCCTCATTGTCTTACAGCACATGTGCCTGTGTGGCATTACTATAGTGTGTACACAACAAAACATGTCATTCACTTTAGTTTTTAAAGAAAGCATGAATTAAATGGTAAACGTTATTACATTTTAAGTGATGTGGGCAGATTTTTTTTTCCTACAAAGCACAAGATGAATAAAGGCAAATCCCTGGAATTGATTAATTACGTGCTTAATTATTAGCATTTTGGCTCCACCAGGGAGCAGTTGTCAAGTCCACTGCAAGATATGTGGTCTTGCACCTTCTGTTCACATGTCTACTTTACTGGACCATAACAGTGCAATCAATATTCCTGCCATGTGGATACAGTTCATTGTTAACACACAGACACACACGTATGTGTGTACAAATATATATATATATACACACAAACAAATACACTGTGCTCTCTCCTGTTTGAAATTAGAAAATGGCCTGGTGCCAGGTCCCATATGGTATATAGGGCCGAAACGTTGATACATTAAAAGTATCTGGTAGTCCTGTCAGTGTGATTCTTGTACAGCTCTATCTATCTATCTATCTATCTATCTATCTATCTATCTATCTATCTATCTATCTATCTATCCCCCTTTTTACACACGTAGAAGAAGTGGCGCTATTCTGGTACAAGTCAACTACACCATGGGGGCGGAATACAATTTCCTGTTGATTCCAATGGGTCATTTAACCCCTTGAATGCTAGAGAGGTATTAAGCTTATTGCTTTACAATTCATTGTAGACCTCTATAGCATTACAAATAGTTGCGCACCCCTCTGACACTCACAGGGTTAACGTACTAAGAATAACTGAAGCGTGTCTGGGGCAAATCAACTGCACCGTAGGGGACAAATAAACATCCCTATTGCTTTTAATTGAAATTTAACTATTTGTAATGCTATAGAGGTCTACAATGAATTGTAAAGCAATAAGCTTAATACCTCTCTAGCATTCAAGCGGTTAAATGACCCATTGGAATCAATAGGAAAAATGGAACAATTTCTGGAGCAAAAATCACTATCCTAAGGATGAAATCGGTGGGAATTGGGGGTATTTTAATCATTGGATAACCCTTGGTACTGAAAGGGTTAATTTCTCCACTATATTCCAGCTGATTTGCCCCAGTTCTGCTTGGTACATCATCCCCAATACGTACATTGCGGGGGGGGGGGGATTACCTTATCTAAATGTGGATCGTAGAAGGCCCTCATCCATATAACCGCAGTGAGTTAACCTTTACCTCGGAATTACTTAGAATTAATTAAATTAATAAATTCTAACATTTTTTTTCCCACTGACACAAAATAATTACAGAAGAAGCCTCCTTCCAGTCGTACACCATGACATTTCTTAAGTGCATCTAATCCCCCTGGACCGGATTAATTCATTATACTGATTACCAAACGTTTAGTTAAAAACACTCCACAGTGGGTGGTTAGGGAAGAAAAATACAAGTAGTAACCCTATGTGTGCCAAAGGGGTGGTGTCCGAAGCATTGTAAAGGGTTAATATTTGTATTGCAAGCTTAGAAGAACACTGTTAGAAGAAAGTACTAACATGCAAACGGATGCGTTTTCTTTAATTGCCTGAATCCGTTGGCACTCATGGGTTAATGCCCCCTCTTCCATCAGAAAAGGTTAATGGCTCGGAAAACAGTTTTCACAGAGCTATTTGTATCTGCATATGGTGCCTTGTGGGAAGGACATTAGTTCTGTTACATATATATATATTGTCACAGCTGGGTGGCCATCCACTAACACTGTGACCTAGGATGGGGGCAATAATCGTCTATAGCGGAAAGAAAGTGAGATTCAGATTCCATCCTGATAATTATTAACCCTTTGAGTGCCAGAGGGGTACGCAATGCGTTGCGTACCCATCTGGCACTCAAAGGGTTAATATTAATAATGGTAATGATACACTTAAGAGCGATTGAACAATCTTCATTATAAAGAAATCAGTGCTGTAGAAATTAAAAGTTACATTGTTTTTTACAGCAGATTAGCAAATGCGTTGTACACCCTTCTGGGACAAAGAGTCATGGAGCGCTGGAGACTTCTATAGCATACAGAGGGTTAAATGTAGAATATTAGCTTGTACAGTGATAGATACAGAGAGATCGCCAACCTGCCTTTGCCTGTGAGTGACAGGAGGGTGCAAGGCAGGATGTTGTAGGGGAGGATGCTGTGCTAGGCTAGATCCCCTGCACGAGCAGCTTCAGCACTGGACAGCTCCGCATACACATCAACGTGATAGGACAGTCCTTCCTCGCAAGGATGTTTAGGAAGAAAATATCCCTTAGCTAATAATAATTCAACCCGATATATCCGAACCTCTTCCCTGAGGTGCCCATGACTGTGCTGTCAGAGCACCTTTACCCTTTCATTACCATAAGAAACCTGTAATGTAGTTCGGACAGGCGTACTGCAACTCCCTCTGGTAGTGTTAAAGTTAAGACGGATTTAGAAGGAATATTATTATTATTATTATATGTGTAGGCAGTGTGGTGATAACTCTTTAATCCTGAGAGTGTCAGAAAGGCATCCAATGCATTGCGCTGCAATGCATTAAATACCTCTCTAGCATTCATGGGATTAAGGACAAGAGGTGTTAACCATGAGTGCCAGAGGATTGATCAACGCATTGCACAGCAATGCTTTACTTTCTTCTCAGACACTAACACAATTGAAACATTTATTAGTGTTTTCTAAGACTTTTTTTTTTAACCCTTTGAGTGCCAGAAGGGTACGCAATGCATTGCAGAACAATGAGTTGCGTACCCCCCTGGCGCCCAAAGGGTTAACATGCTCCTTTTATTTGTTAGAACCAGCTGATTAGAGGCTCAGTAAACATTAAGGTAAATTATTATGATCTATCCCTTTAAAATTTGCACCATGACCCTAAATTTAATCCTGCGTTTACTGTAGAGCTCCATGTGATGTGAAACAGCATGCCTATAGCACAAATCAAGATGGCTCTTATAATACCAGTGAGGCAGACAGATGTACAGTTGGGCTTTTATCCCCTTGAAATGGAAGAGAGGTCTATGAGTTGCAGACCTCTACAATTCAGTGGGTTGAAAACTCCATTTAAGTAAGTGGAAATTTAGGAAAATGTTATGTTCCTTACGGTGCAGTTGCTTTGCCCCAGAATTACTCCAGTTCTTCTCAGGACATCTGCCTTTGTGATACTGATGTACTAATGAACATAGTGCAATTCTGGAGCAAACCGCTTGCACCATGGGAGGAATCAATGTCCCCTAAGTCCTTTTGAATTAAACGGGATGTCTAATCTCTTGAATAGTGGAGAGGTCTCTTGTGAATTGCAAAGCAAAGAGCTGGGGAGCATTGTTAACATTAAATGTTTAATGTTTCGAGTGCTAGAGGGGTACACAACAAATTGCGTACCCCTCTGGCACTCAAAGGGCTAAAAGTCACATTTAAATCAATTAAAGTTTTTATTTACTCCTCAGGGGCAGTTGGTTTGCTCCACTTTCTTATTACATCAGTCTCTGTGAGTTATACAAGTAATATAACATTAGGAAGAGCACTGCACTTTATTCGGTTAGTGCAGGGGTAGGCAATCTATGGGCCACCAGCTGTTAGGGACTACATCTCCCACCATCCCCAAAGAGCCAACGTCTGGTTGGGAATGATGGGAGCTGCAGCCCCAACAGCTGGGGTCCATATAAGGCAGTGGTTCTCAGCTCCTGTCCTCAGGACCCACTAACAGGCCAGGATTTGATGATTTCCTTGTTAGAGCACAGGTGAGTTAATCAATGTGAATGAGCCTCTGATCAACACACCCATGTTCTAACAGAGAAATCCCTAATCCTGGCCTGTTAGTGGGTCCTGAGGACAGGAGTTGAGAACCACTGATATAAGGACGGTCCCTGATTTAGTGAGTGCTTCTATTTGAGCAGTCTGTAGGACATGTAATTGAGTTTAAATTAAATAGCTGTGATGTATTGGATAAAAAGATTATGTGTCCCCTTATACCAGGGATGAGCAACATGAGGCCTTTCAGCTGCTGCCAGACTACAGGTCCTATTTTTCCCTGCAGTGAGCTGTAGTCTGGTAGCAGCTAGAGAGCCTCATGTTGCCCATCCAAGGATTAGACTGAAACACAGAGTAATTACTGTGTACATTTGTTTACAACTGTCAAAATGTAATCTACTACCAGCCTGTTCCCATTATTTCACGGTAAGTGTGTGCAAGGAATACCAATTTTTTCCAAGTTGGCCTATGATCAATATTCCCCCTCAGCCTTTTCTGCTGACAATCACAACATTTTTTTCATTATGTTTTTATGCAGAGCTGACATTTTTTTACAGCATATTACATGTAATTTAATGGTACAATATGAGCTTCCCTGCTATGAAAAAATAATAGAACACATGCATGAAAACCTAAGGGAGAAGCGGGAGAGGTGACACTTTTGAAGGTACAATATGCTGACAATGCATCAGCATTTACAGCAATATGTATCTCTTTCTGTAATATATATTTAACATGTTTTTCCTTTTAGGATTCTGCTGACTGTGGTTGTCATCTTCCGAATACTCATTGTGGCTATTGTAGGAGAGACAGTTTATGATGATGAGCAAACCATGTTTGTCTGCAACACTCTCCAACCAGGATGCAACCAGGCATGCTACGACAGAGCGTTCCCAATTTCTCACATAAGGTATTGGGTTTTCCAGATTATTATGGTGTGCACTCCAAGCCTCTGCTTCATCACCTATTCTGTCCATCAGTCTGCCAAGCAGCGAGAGAGGAGATACTCAACAGTCTTCCTTACCCTGGACAGAGAGCAGGACTCTGTAAAACGGGAGGACAGCAAGAAGATTAAGAACACCTTGGTCAATGGTGTCCTGCAAAACACTGAGAACTCAACCAAAGAGGCCGAGCCGGATTGCTTAGAGATCAAGGAAATTCCGAACCCCTCTATTAGAACAACCAAATCCAAGATGAGGCGTCAAGAAGGAATCTCAAGGTTCTACATCATCCAGGTGGTCTTTAGGAATGCTCTAGAGATTGGCTTCCTAGTTGGACAATATTTCCTTTATGGGTTTAATGTCCCTTCCATGTATGAATGTGACAGGTATCCTTGCATCAAAGAGGTGGAGTGCTATGTGTCCAGGCCCACAGAGAAGACAGTGTTCCTTGTTTTTATGTTTGCCGTTAGCGGCCTCTGTGTTGTTCTCAATCTGGCTGAGTTGAATCACTTGGGCTGGAGAAAGATCAAGACGGCGGTCAGGGGTGTACAAGCCAAGAGGAAATCCATCTATGAGATCAGGAATAAGGACTTGCCCAGGATGGGGGTGCCTAATTTTGGGAGGACTCAGTCCAGTGACTCAGCCTATGTGTGAGGACATTTCAAATACAGTAGCTGAGAACTGGGCCCATGCAGCATGAGGAGAGAGGGGGAGGGTGTCTGATTAATGGAATGCCCTTGATTGCCATTGCATTGCAGAAATGAGCTGGCTGGTAAAGTTAATATCAATCAGTAGCAGCTGCCAGTGATTTAATTGGCTGAAATCTCTGGCTCCAGTAGCTAATATTAATACTGTTTGTGAATATTACATTTGGTATTGGATCCTTTTGTACAGCACTGCAGAACATATCACTTTCCTACACAATATCCTGCATTGCCTCTGAGCTACCAAAGTAATGGTTAAGTCACTGTATGCAGGAAGGTCATATTGTACCAGGTATGCAGACAAACTAGACTTATGGGTGATCTTGCTACTGGATTATCTCCTTACAGCATCAAAATGAGGCTAGGGCTCCTATCAGATAACCGCAAGTCCAGTCCCCATAATTCTTTGCATTGCACAGAGTAATAATCTGGACCGACAGGTGAGGTCTTTGTGGATGTGCTTGTTTTGGTAAAATCTCTGCACAGCTGAGGTAACCAGTATTAACGAATGTGAGCTCCTGTGTATGCAATGAGGAGATATACTGCCAACATACATCTTCTTTCATCAGGAGATATATACATAAAGACAGATGTATAGTTGGGGTAATCCAAGTGCACCAAATGATCAAATAAAAATCCTAATTGAATTGAATGGATCTTTTAAATGTTAGAAAGGTCTCCAAAGCATTACAAAAACAATTGTTGAAACCTCTCTATCATGCAAGTGTTTAAAAGCCTCATTTAAATCAATGGAAGTTTTTATTTATTCCCAGTGGTCCCAGAATTTTTACACCTTTGTCTTTGAACATACGCCCCCTAGTGTTCAAACCACTTAGGCCAGTGGTGGGCAATGTGAGGGTCTCCAGATGCTGACAGACCACAACAGAATGATGGGAGATGTAGACTGGCATCAACTGGAGGACGTCATGTTTCCCATCCCAGATTAACCCTTTGAGTGCCAGAGGGGTACGCAACGCATTGCTTTGCAATGCGTTGCGCACCTCTCTGGCACTCAAAGGGTTAAGGCCTCTGTCATGAAAACCAGCACACAGAGCACATGGATCATTCACAGGCCAGACACTGGGCATAGCCCTGTTTTACTTTTTAATTATTTGAGAGCCAGAGTAGTGTACAATGCATTGGACACATCTCTGGCAATCAGACGGTTAAGGGCTAGAAGAATGAGTAACACATTACTTCAAGTGTTGTGCAACTGTTTGGTCCTCTACCGGTTAATCGTATGTGGGTAATTCAGGGTGACTGGGAGATTGATTAAGTCCAGCAGGAATAGTCTTTAAGCCACTGGATGCTAGAAAGGTCTTGACACATTGTGTCTCATTGTGGTTGAGACCTCTCTTTTACACAAGGGGTTATTCCTGACATGTTATGGTCTGTGAGAACTAGGTTCGAATATCAAGGCTGATCACATGAGTGAAACATTAGATTTCATGTTGGTATTCTAATGGCCAAATTAACAGCTTGGAAATCCACAAGCTATGTGAACATCGTTGTCACTCAAGAAGTTAAAAAAGTGTGTTTTATATATATAAAGGCAAACTGAGGTGCTAAGGGCCTTATTTATCAAGCTGAAGTGAGCAGTTCTGAAACAAACCAACTACACCATGGTGGGGTTTAAATTCCCTCTGATTAAAACAGGGCATTTAACACTCTGAATACCTAAGAGGTCTCAAACACATTGCATAACAATGTGTTGGAGACCTCTTTAACATTCAAAGAGTTAAAAAGCTCATTTAAATTAATTCGATTTGTGGGAAGTTTTATTTGTCCCCTGTGGTGCAGTTGGTTTGTGCCAGAATCGCTCAAGTTCAGGTTGATAAATAAGATTCTAAATATTTCACTTTTCAATTAAAGGGATAGTAATACTTAAGATGTAAAAAATAAATATGTTGTAGGGTTTATCCCCCTGAGTAAAACAAGAGTACTCCCACTGTTGAAAGGTGTTTCATTCAAAAGTTATTAATTTTCAAAGTTGAATTTTTTAGGTGCAATGTCACAGTGGCCTGAAATTGTACAGTGGTGCTGTTGCTACACCATCCTATGGAGATTTATGGTCCTGGGACCAGAGCTGTCCATTGGATCATGTAGCAACAGCACCACTGTACAATTTCAGGCCACTGTGATATTGCACCTAAAAAATTCAACTTTGAAAATTAATAATTTTTGAATGAAACACCTTTCAGCAGTGGGAATACCCTTGTTTTACTCAGGGGGATAAACCCTACAACATATTTTTTTTTACATTTTAAGTATTACTATCCCTTTAATTTGTTCCACAGAATACCATTATATGAAGTCTGGGTTTTCTCATTTTGAGAAAAATAAGGTTATTTTCCATTAATTCAGACAAAAAATCATAATTTCCTGGACTTTCTGGAATAATTAAACAAAAGCACACAGATTTCTTCATTTCTCTCTTTGAGCCATTTTCTACCCCCACCACCTGTCTCTTTGAATGCACCTGCCTTCATCTTCAATATGTAAGAGAATGTTATTTCATGCACTAAAGCAGAGGTGGGCTTATAGTGATTGTTGTTGGACTATAACTCCCATCATCCCACAGTCATCAGTCACTGGCTAAGCATATTAAGAGTTGTAATCCAACAAGACCCCCCCAAAAAAAACACAACTGACCAAGCGAAAAGGAATAGGACCAGATATAGTACAATCTTTCCTTTCCTGCATGACACCTGGCCTGACGCCCTGAGCTATATCCACAGGAAGATAACTCATATCTAATAAAGGGACACAGATGGACATATATAAATATAAGGTTCAAGAAAAGCATGTCTCCTGAAG
Organism: Rhinophrynus dorsalis; assembly: GCA_037306005.1. NCBI lineage: Eukaryota > Metazoa > Chordata > Amphibia > Anura > Rhinophrynidae > Rhinophrynus > Rhinophrynus dorsalis. Next base: position 20,742,331 of record CM074728.1, read on the forward strand.
CATGTTGAGCATTTAGCCTTCTCTCTCTGCTTGCACGAATCCTATTTATTATTTGACAAGTCCCTCTCTTGACTGGAAAGCAGACAGATTTATTGTTTATGACATACGAAAAAAAATCCATCTGAAGGTCCAGAAATTGACACAACTACTTTTAAAAATTCAGCTCTTGTAATTCAAAGTGTGCCTTATGTATAAAAGCAAAGTAAAGAAATCCAATGGCAAATGGATGTAACCCTTTGAGTGCCAGAGGGGTACACAAGGCATTGCTTCGCAATGCGCTGCATACCCTTCTGACACTCAAAGGGTCAAATGGGACTTTTAACCACTTGAATGCTAGGGAACCCCTGCAATTCTTTGCAGAGCAATGCGTTGGAGACCTCTCTTGCATTCAAGGGCTTACAAGCCCCTTTAACTCAAAAGGAATATCGGGAATATTGATGTGTCCCCTGTGGTGCTGTTGATTTGATCCACTTTGACTTTATGCATTAGGCCTGTTGGTTCCTCCTACCTGCTCAGTAACGCAGTGCACCATTATTTCATTAACAGTTGGAAGATACGTATATTAGATTATTTACAAGGCAGGGCTTCCACCCAAAAGATGTTATGCCTTATAGCCTTTTGGATGCTAGAAATGTTTCCAACATATTGCAAACCAATGTGACAGAGATCCCTAGTATCTTGGGGGTAAAAATCTTAAGGGAACACTAACATCTATTAATAACAACCCCCCCCACACATACACACACATCCATTTATCTAAGTAAAAAATACTAATGCCAGTTTGAATAAATTATCAGTGCATTGGTTCCCAAACATTAATCTTTAATTAGTCCTAGATATAATTTGCTTGGAGGCAGACATGATTCTTTGTTGCAGGATTGAATTCCCCCAAACACCTCCCACTAAAACAGGAATTCTGCAGAGGGAGGAGTTTGGGGTCCTTTAGGCCTGCAGTAAATCATCATGGTTGCCACCATGCATGTGATATCAAGAACTAAATAAAGATCATTTTTGGAGATCCAATTCTCACAGAATTGAATTCAAAGTGGCCACTTTGTTTTTCTATACAAATTAACAAATTAAGGACCAAAGTGTTAAGATAAGTAGGGGCTTATTATTAGGAGGTGTTACTGTTCAATTAATTTGTTAAATAAGTATAAGTGCATTAATTGTCTGGATAGTTACTTCATATATTTCTATGCAAACCATAACTCGATCTCAGGATAATATCCTTGAAAACAGACGCCTTTGTCTAATGGCATCAGTTTCATGATACAACCTCTAATGACCTTGACACACAGATTGCTAAATGTGCTTTCTTGTTTCCCCTCCACACGATTAGTGCTGAGGTTTGGAGATTTCTGGAGGCATTCCTCTTGTGAAATTGTTGACAGATCCAGTGGGGGGGAAATGCTGCATCTCTTTCTATTGCTTTCGTAAGACAGCCATGTAATGACCTACATAGCCAGCAATGGTCAGAAAAATTGCATGCAACCTATTCTTGCTGGAGAAATCTGCCAAGCATTGCTGAGTGAGGAGGATGGTAGAGAAGTCTGTCAGGGAAGATCCCCTGTTAGCGTCTTGGACCTTTCTGCATGGCTACATTATGCTTTAACTGCATTTACTTTATCAAGATGTTGCTGGGTGATTAGTTGCTGAGCTGTTCACTCAGAACATCTCTTAATACTATCATCTCACTGGAGAACCAAGGTTTTTTTTTTATCTTTCATGGTTTCCTGCACATGGCCACAGGTTACCAGTCACAGACTGAAACACTGGGGCTGATGCTCTAAGTAAAATTAGTGCAATTTTGGAGCAAACTAACTGCACTACAGAGGACAAATAAAAGTTCCCCAAATTCCCATTTATTTAAATGGGGGTTTTAATCCCTTGAATGTGAGAGAGGTCTCCAACACATTGAAAAGCAACGCATTGTATACCTTTCTAACATTCAAGAGGTTAAAAGAGGGAAGGGGATTTTTACTTTTCTCCAGAATTACTCCACTTTTTGTTTATTTATATATGTCCTATAGTGAAATTATAAATATCAGGTTCCTTGGAAAATCACTGCAGTGTATTTATCAAAAGCCGGCTTTAAGTGCATCATGTGAATGCAGACAGCCTGTGAGATTACTTTTTAATACAACAAATTTACCAGGAAGTAAATCGGCAGTCATGTGACATGGACATGCATGTAGACAAAACAGGAGCAAGTGTGGGGAAAATCAACTGTACTATATGGAACAAATACAAATTCCCATTGATTACATGTTGGTTTTAACCACTTAGATGCTAAATAGCTGTCAGTGGTTTGTCTTCGCAATGTACTGGAGATCCATATAACACTTTAATTGGCCAGCAACAGATTTGCTGCTCTTTTTACTTTATGCAGATGACCCTTAATTTCAGTTGTTAAAAAACACCCTTTTTTACGGTTGTTATAATGGATACATTAGCTAATAACATTGAAAAAAATATGCAAAACCAGATTTTTTTTTCTTCAAATTTCTCTGTCTGTGTGTTTGGAGATTTGCCAGGTGGCAAATGGATGAAAATGCAATGAGATTAGAGGATTTCCTTGCTTTAGCACTGTATGAATCTGGCCATCAACAAGTGAAAGCCAGACAAATCTGCCAGTTCCACCCTGAAGCTGGCAGAACCCACACAGTCTTTTACATTTATATGTGAGTGTATCACAGTACCCCATTTGTTAAATCATACTTATATGCCTCTTATCTGCAAGGCAGGGAAATATGATCCATCACTTATAAATATTCAAAGGTATTTGGCAATGATCACTGTGAGGAGTAGAATATCTTATATGCATCCCTTTCTGCCACTTGATTAATTCCCCCCTAGGCTTTTGTCACCTAAACCACACAGAGTGAATAATGCTATATTAAAACCGAGTAGTAATTCAGTGCAGTAATTCAATGTCCACTGTATTAAGCTATTTTAATGATTATCTTCTTATATTTTGAAAATCTTCACTTAAAACAAGTGTTCACAAATTCATTTCTCAACAACAGGCCATGTTTTAGGCATGTTTATAGGGTTGCTAATTCATCCTTTTAACACTGATCACTTATAAAAGATACATACTGTAGGGCTACACAGGAACTATAGTTCTAAAGCAACACTAATTTAGGGGAAGGTACCATTGCCTCTCCAGATGCTGTTGCAGTCCAACTCTCCCATGCTAAGCCATTGACTAGCTGAGGGTGACAAGATTTGTAATACAAAAACAGCAGTAAGCAAAAGGTTGTATGAGGATAATTGGAGTAATGGTCCCAAATCTGCTTTTATACGTCTGAAATGGTTCCAAAGCCACCATGCAGAATGCATATTTCATACACAACTGGTATGAAATGAATGAGATGGCAAACCTACATGTGTGTCAATCAAAATGACTGATCCAGTGCACAAGTCAAGGGTAGGCAACCAATGGCCCAGCAGCCTTTGAAGACTACAGTTCCCATCATCTCCAACAAGCTGCTGGCTGGATGGGGATGATGCAAAATGTTTCCAAAAACTAGAATGCCAAAGGCTGCCTATCCCTGGTATAAGTCGTTACTGGTATAGCCTTAAACTTGCCTGTTGATGGCCATATATAACTGATATTATGTACCTTTTGTATTACATATTTCTATGGGGGATATGGCTCAATGTCTCTCTTAGCTGGCAAATAAATGGGGCAACCAAAGCAACATCAACTGCACTGAAATATTGCATTATTTCCATAAGAACATTTTTAAATAATAAATCTGGTGCTGTTTCTTGCCCCAACTTTGATATATATCTAATTTGTTTGATATATATATATATATATATAATGTATAAATCTATATATAAACTATAATAGATATATATTATACATGTCTCATATGCATATGTATTGTGAGATGGAGAAACTGTGTGGAAATAGATATTTTCTAATACTGTATTGGTCATGAATTCAAGAGGTAAAAAACAATTTTTTTTATGAAAAAGCATGGTATATGACTTTTCCTGCTAGCAAAACAAGGAGCTTCTAACGCCGGGAGATTTTTCATCGTAAAGTTATTAAACCTCAAACTTGTTTATTTTTTATTATTTTTTTTTTAACATTAAACTGTAGTTTTCTATTGTGATCATGAGGTGGTGCTGTTCATACAAATTGCTATGAAAACCTTTAGTCTATGACTCAGGCTCTCCCATAGTGTGCATTATAAAAAAAAAACTACTTGTTTTTGGACACTATTTGGTACTATTTCTAACAGTTTAATTTAAAAATCAGTTCGAGTAGTAATAATAACCAGGAAAATACTTATAATATATTTTTTCCATTAAACATTGTTTTCATGCCTTTTAAGTACTAGTCCAAATAATAAGCACCTGTAACTCCTCACATGCAAGATGTATGCTCCTCAATATATGTTTTAGGGCCCAGCTACTTTGAGCCATGTAGGTCAACAATACTTTGCAGAACAATGCTTTTCTAGCCTCTTTGGCATTGAAGTGATTATAGGTGATTGAGTGGTGATTTCTCGTTAAGAACACACTGTGGATATTCCACATTTGCCACTGGGCATACATCTGCTCACTTCTACCATATACCTTAACTGTTGAATGAACCTTCAGTAGAGATCATATCACCTCTTCCCAGCACCTGTACAGCTTGAAGGGCATTGTGCATCGTTCTGTGATATCCTCACGATGATAAATGGAAAATCTTGAATGCACTATGGCATTTTGTAACAAACTAGGAGAGGAGAACTCACTCTTTTCTGCCTCTTTTCAATCCCTTGGATGCTAACAATGTCTCTAACACACTGCCAAGCAATGCAATGGAGATTCCTCTATCATCCAAGTGGTTAACACTTTGAGCATTATAGAGTTGTGCAGAGCATTGCAAAGCAATGCATTGCATGCCTGTCTGGCACTCAAAGGGATAAAGTCGCCATGCATTCATTAAACGCATGGAGACTAGCTTTGAAATAGATGTTTTACCTTTAAAAAATAGCCCAGTGTAAAGGAATCCTTCCTGTTTGGGGACTGATGGGCAGGTTAGTGTGGTCCACACGCCTGCGCCGTCAGTCCCTTCCGGTAACCATGTGGTGCACTGCAGTATCACTCAACGGAGACCGGGACTGACAGTGCAAGCGCGCGGACAAGATGTCTGCGCTGTAGCCTGGGTCCCGGTCTCCAAACGGGAAGGATTCCTTTACACTGGGTTATTTTTTAACAGTAAGACATCTATTTCAAAGCTAGTCGCCATGCGTTTAATAAATTCATGGCGACTATGAACTGAAAGGTCGGCTTTTAAAAATATATTAGTAGTAGTAGTAATGTGCCTGATTTAAAACAAAATAATTCTGTAAATATTGGGGTGAAGCTCGTGAAAAATGAAAATTATACTGTAATTTTGTAAATATTAAAGTAGAATAGTTCTTTGACTGAGATTAAGATGTGGTTATCCCCCTTGGTACCTATCCAGTCCAACAGAATGTAAAAGTGGGACTTGTAAAAAAATAAGTGATTTTGAAGGATCTTTCAAAATCACCTATATTAGGGCTCAAAATTTCCACTCGCCACTAGCCAATGGCGAGTGAAAATGTAGCCCTGGCGAGTAGAAATTCAGCCCTGGTGGGTATGTTTTGGCTTGCAGTGGCGAGTAACTTTTCAGTTCTGGCTAGTAGCAAAGGACTTACAATTATAAGCCCTGACCTATATCTTTGTTAACCAATTATTTATGATATATAGATTTATTTATTAATTTGTCATTTTATGAAAAAGAACTAGTACTTCCTGGTAGGAAGTGACAGTTGGGATGAGGAGCAGTGTGGCAGTGCCAGACAGATTTACACTAATGACACATAAATAATGCTAATTACATCATAAATGATTCTTTTAAATAAAACATAGCCAACAAAAATAAAAGTGCTTTGGAAAGCTGTTCCAAAGTCACCTATTAGTTATAAAGTGACAGTTTCACTTTCACAGTATAAGGTCCACTGATAATTAAAATGTATTCTTGACTGTGCAAATACATCAGGGTTGGACAGCCCTTGACCCTTCAGCTGTTGTGGACTATAATGCCAGTCAGCAGATGATGGGGGTTGTAGTCCACAACAGCTGGAGGGCAACAAATTGCCCACCCCCGACCTACTTCCTCCAAGACAGATGACCAATTTTGAGGTAGAATACTTCTGCGGCAAACCAACTGCACTATAAGGGACAAATAAAAAATCTCATGGATTTAAAGGGGATGTATCACCTCTATATAAATTACCCAGAATAGTTAGGTTATATATCAAATAAGATTAAAAGTGTTTTCATTTTTTGTAAGCTTTATTTGTGCTGAATTGAAGTTATAAAGTGGGCCCTGCAGCTACTTCTGCATAGAATGAGTTTATCTGCTCTGTATCGCAGTCTGTCTCTCTGCTTCCCCCTCTATCCAGCCTCCTCAGATGATGGAGACTTTCTGCCTGTAAGCTGGAGCGCTCTCATTGGATAGATATCAATCTCTGCCAATGAGAACGCTCCAGCTTACAGACAGAAAGCCTCCATCATCGGTGGAGGCTGGATAGAGGGGTGGAGCCGAGGCAGAGTGACAGACTGCGGTTACAGAGCAGGTAAACACAGTCTATCTGGAAGTTGTTGCACGGCACATTTTATAGCTTCAATTCAGCACAAATAAAGTTTTAAAAAAAAATGAAAACACTTTTAGTCTTACTTGATATATAACCTAACTATTTAGGGTAATATATATAGAGGTGATACATCCCCTCTAAATTGAACGTTACCTTTAGCATTCATGGGTTTAAAATCCTCATTTAAATCAACTTGATTTGTTCCACCATTACTCCTTTTTTCTTTTACACATAATACCCTTAAATGTTTCAGTGTCCAGTTTGATGAATTCAGATGAACAGAGTGTCCGTTCAGTAATATAGACAGAAATGCAGCAAGGGTGCCCAACATTAGACATCAAGGGTCATATTTTAGCCCCTTTTATGATACTTATATCTCCATTGCATTATGTTTCAATGCTCTGCATACTTCACTATCACCCAAGAGATTTAGGATGTGGTCTACAATTCATTTTTATTGACCAACCTGTCATGAATCATATCTGTACCGTTTCCATACTTGATAGCCAAAATGAGCAATTCAGATTATTTACATTAAGAATTAAAAACATCTGGATTATCACAGATTTCCCAAATCTGTGACCTTGGATTATCGAAACCTAAATCCACTTATTTTTAGTTGATTGCACTTAAGATACATGAAGTCATGTGCATTTTTTCACCATGGTAGCGGAAGCAATCTTTGCAATCCTGACTTTCTGGTTAGGAGGCTGTGCGCTACTGTGTAAGACTCTGTAGGATGTTAACGAGGCAGTATATCCTGATTATAAAAACAAAAAAAAGATTTGGTGATGATTTTCCTGCACAGTATAAAAAGGCTACCCCCAATGTTTTGAGATGTTTATTTTAAAAGATATTAAAATTATAACAGAATGTTTTGATCGCTTGAGTTCAAGATGCTTTGTACATGGTGGCACTGTTGCAACATCCATCTATGGGAAGCAGGTGTCTGTGGCACTCAGTTTTTGATAGGTTGTAATAGCAACAGCTTCAACTGGCTGCAAAACATCTTGAATCCAAGCTAAAAGAAACAAAGCCAAGTTATCTTTTTAATAACTTTGAAGGAAACATCTTCATGTGTTGGAACCCTACAACACACACACACACACACACACACACACACACACACACACGCACACGCACACACACACACACACATATATATATATATATATATATATGTGTGTGTGTGTGTGTATGGGCTGTCCTTTACTGTGTATAATGTACTGGCCTCGGTGCTATGAATCCAAAGTGTAATAATAAAACAAGAAATGGACAGTGTCCATGCTGGAAAAAGCACTGAGTACTTACAAGAACATAAATACTAATATTCATCTTGCTGGAAAAAGCACTCACAGGTCTTCTTTGCTGAATGTTGCATTTATTGTCAATGTTTCGACTACCTCAAGGGCCCTCCTCAAGGAAGGCCCTTGAGGGGGTCGAGACGTTGACAATAAATTCAACATTCAGCAAAGAAGACCTGTGAGTGCTTTTTCCAGCATGGACACTGTCCATTTCTTGTTTTACATATATATATATATTTACAATTAGGGTATCCTTCTCGTTTAAGAAGTACAAGCAAAATGTCTTCCCACAATTTGCACAATATCAACACATACAATATCTTATATCTTAAAGTATATCTCTCACCTTTCAGTTCATAGCCTTGTTAAGTGTGTGAGTTTAAACTGTCTATATGTGTGTGAGTTTAAACTGTCTTTTTATTTTTCATTCATTATAATGGTTTTAGAGATTTGGGGTTTCGTAGTTAGGGACTAGCGGAGCTGAGTTTTCTGGCATGTGAGGCACAGCTTGCATAATTAATTACTCATCTTTACTGAAATCATTTCACGCCTCCTTTTGAGACTGTCAGAACATATCCGCTTCCATCGAAGTGGTGGAAACATTTGATTGTGAGGAATAAGTATGCAAATCCTATCAAGATGGATTTTCCCTGTGAGATGATAATTTGGACAGGTGAAGGCACCTCTTTAAATTCTGCTAAAATTAGAAAGCTTTACATATATATATATATATATATATATATATATATATATATATATATCTGTAAATATTATAACATGCTCTTTTTTTGACAGCAAGATGAATATTAGTATTTATGTTCTTGTAAGTACTCAAATTAGGCATCTCTGATGTAACTGCCTGAAAGTACTGTTATTTATTAATGGGGTAGTATTTAGACGTTTCATTGTTATCACAAAGCCTTTAATGTGGTTTCAGCTCAGGTGCCCGCAGAACAACAGCACGCTGGAGCTGGTATCACTAAAGTGATTACTGATAGAAATCGCACTTTAGCTAATGAGCCCCAAAGAAGTGACATGGCACTGTAAGACATCTGCCATCTCACTTTTGTACAGTGAACTGCGCATATGGTGCATATGCATATACTGGCAGGTTACAGACTTTGTAAAGGGAGAACCTGCTCTTGCCCATGCCACATATTATTCCTCTGTGAATGGAGCTCTGTGGAAGAATTCAGACATTTGAATCTCTATCTGTTCTTTTGTGTGTTACTATGTAGATTATGAGTACTTTGGCATTTTTTGATACCTTTTTATGTGAACTAACATTTATATATTTTAAGACAAGCTTTTGAGATATCAACTCTTCCACAGGTCAAGTATTTAGTCAAGAAAGAGAGCTGATCTCTCAAAAGCTTGTCTTAAAGGGATAGTAATGGTTGTTTGAAACAAATTTTAATGTTGTAGATATTAAAAATTTTAATACAATGAGGTATGTCCCATCTTTCAAACATGTATAGTTTGAAAGATCTAAGCATCTAAAGTTCCCCCCACTCGCTCCTCTCACAGATGTCGTTCTAGCTGACAGAAGCAGATCCTGGTCCCAGGACCAGCCGGCGGCTCTTCAGCAGAGCCGAAATAGCGATATATAGAAAGAAATACTTAATTGTAACGGTCTATAAAGTGTGCCTGGTTTGCAAGCACACTTTGTAGACCGTTCCAATGAATTACTTCTTTCTATATAGCTCTATTTCGGCTCTGCTGAAGAGCCGCCGGCCAGTCCTGGGACCAGGATCTGCTTCTGTCAGCTAGAACTCTGACGTCTATGAAAGGGGCCGGAGGGGGGACTTTAGATGCTTAGATCTCTCAAACTATACATGTTTGAGAGATGGGACATACCTCTTTGTATTAAAATGTTTTAAATGTTTACAATATTAAAATGTGTTTAAAACAACCATTACTATCCCTTTAAAATATATAGCTGTTAATCCAAATAAAAGAGATGTCCCCAAATACCAAAGTACTCAGATCTTTTAAAACTGGATTAATACACTTACAAATTCATTCACTACCTTGGTTGTCACCTTGTCCCTTTAATACTGTCTGGTTATGATAGATGCACGAGTAGGACCACCTGCAGTCCCCACTCTGGGGTGAGCAAGCTCTCCATCTGTTTTTTGGACTACAACTTCCATCATCTTCAGTCAGCCAGCAGTCAGTGAGGATGATAGAAAATGTACTGCAACAACAGCTGGCGGCTGTGCTGAAAACTATGGTGATTTTTAGGTAAATAACAGCTGGGCAGCCAAAAGTTATTCAGCCCTGCCCTAGAGCAGCAGTGTTTTCCACTGAGCAGAGTTGGCAGCTGCCTAGAACACCAGGGGGGAGACTCACAAAGTTGAAGAAATCTCAGTGCATACACTCCATAGAATAACATAGGAACTGGAGAAGAGATAAAGTGGAGAAGTCATCTCCACTTCATCACCGCTTAGTGAATCTCCCCCATAGTCTGCAAAGCAATGTGCTGGAAACCTCAAGCAACCAGATGGTTACCAGCTTTTCTGTGCTTGTATGTTATAGGTCAAGGGTATTTTCTGTACCAGAGATTAGTGGTTGGGGCTGGGGATGGATTCATGTGACAAATGAGGTGTGGCCATGTGTGGGACTAACAGCACCTTGTCTAGGATAGACTGAGACGTAAATGCAGCATTGGTAGATCAGTGCATTTTTTATAAGTAGCTAGTATTAAAGGGATGAGCGTAACTCTATTACTAACAGAAGAGTCATTTCCTTGGTTTACTGGTGTGGATGATTTCACTGCTGTTTCCTGGATCGTGTGACCTCTCTCTATAATGCTCTGACGTATACATAGGCCCAATCCCCTTTATCTGGTGCTATTTCATAGGACACCCCTTACCTCATCCACATATAACAGCACCACTTAGGAAAGGGGTCATTATCCTTTCAATACCTCCAGGACAACAGCCGGCAGAGCATCCAAGTCTTATGCCCCTTCTTTGGGGCAAAAAAATCACCAGCACTCCTGCTGCATCTCCTTAGTTAATCCCTTGGCTACTAATCAGGGGGTATTGTCAGCTTTGCTCTGTATAGCATTGCTCACCTCCCAGCAGACAATGGGTTAAGTGCCATAGCTTTCACAACCGGCTCCATCCAGTCTCAGTGATGTCACAGGACATTTTATACTCACCTTTGTATATTGTATATGGAATTGTTTCATACAATAAAGCTACTATGTAACATTAAGGAGATAATAAAGTACCTGCCTTTCTTTTGTAGTTTTATTTGTCAAGACTATTCTTTTCTCTAGTGTCAGTGCACAATTCAGTCAGTGCGCCCAATGTACAATTCTGGAGCACAGTAATTGTGTTGTAAGGGACAAATAACATTTCCCAAATTCCCCACTGAATCTTTTAACCCCCTCAATGCTAGAGAGGTCTCCAGGGTATTGTGTAGCAATATGGTGGAGACCCCGCGAGAATTTAAGTGGTTAAAATCCCCTTTGAAATCAATGGGCATTTTTATTTGGCCCCTATAATGCAGTTGGTTGGTTCACTATCAAAATGGCACCCACTAGTGGCCAACCTTGTGAATGGCGCATTAAACATGTCGCCAGCATGAAAAGGGCACCATGACAATCTGTCCCGCATCATAAGGATGAGATTTTCATGTCACGGGCACAACCCTATGAGTGCCAGAGGGGTTCGCAATGCATTGCTCTGCCATGCAATGTGTACCCCCTCTGGCACTCAAAGGGTTAAGCGTAGCTGATTTGCAAGCAACGTAAAGATACCTTGCTGATGTGTCTGTATTAGCTGTATCCCCTCACTGTCCGCGGCTTAAAATAATAAAAAAAAATAATTGTGAGAAGTGCACACACCAGAGCAACTCCACAAGAGGCCCAAAGAATAAAGCAGAAGTTAAATGCAGAGTAAGCTGGTATAGCACACGTATGTATATACATCCAACCAGCCTGCACTGTATTTAACCTCTGCTTCATTCTTTGGGTCTTTTGCGGAGTTACTCTGATGCAGGGTGTCAGACACTATATGTGTGGTTGTGTGGCTGCCAGTGGAATATCACTTCCTTCTACATGACCATACCTGGGATCTCTCCGGTTTTGCCCTGGAAACTCCGGATTTGACACTGAATTACCAGGTCCCCAGGGCAGAGTATGATTCTCTGGATGTGGGCAGTTTCTGATGAAACTCTGTCCACTTATGCTCAATCCCACCCTGTTCCACCCACTTTCCACCCTCTTCTCCTCCTACCCCAGTCTATTCTAGCTACTTTCTGTGTTTTAGAAATCCCGCCCCCTCCACTCGCAATTAATCCCTGCCCCTTATATGATGCGAATTGCCTAATTTCTCCCTCCTCATCAGCGCCACAGGGCTCTCCTCCAGGTAGCCCCAACCATGAAGTTCCCAGGTATGTACATGACTCTTCTTTAGCAGACAATGCCGAGTATCTTTTATTCGTGTATTCTAAAGGTCATATGCACAAATGCAAAGCAGAGCAATCCTGGAGAAGATCAGCTGCACCATACATTTATTACAATGGCCTTTAATACCCCTGAATGCTAGAGAGGTCTACAACACATTGCTTTGCAATGAATTGGAGACAACTCTAGCATCCAAAGGGTTAAAAGACCATTTAACTGTTTGAATTCCACAGGAGTATTCAACGCATTACTTTACCCCTGTGGCATTCAAAGAGTTACACTTCTGGGAAATTTTGAGACTATTTACTGTTTTATTTTTTACTACTGAGCAGTTGGTTTGCCACATAATTTCTCCATTTTCTTTACGCATATCACACTAAGAAATGATGTATCTTCTGGAGAACTTGTTGTTGCATCATAATCACCATGTAAACTACAGTAGGACTTAACCCTTTAGGGCAGCTTTCACAGATAAAAGTGGAGTAATTTGGGGGCAAACCAACTGCACCCACCATAGTGGTCCAATGAAAAGCCCCTTTAATTTAAATGGATTTAAACCTCTTGAATGCCTGTGAGGCCTCCAACACATTGCTCTCCAGTGTGCTGGAGACCTTTGCAATGCGTTCTTTACCCCTCTGGCACTCAAAGGGTTAAAAGCCCATTTTAAATTGCTGGATATGTTTTTTTTTTCTCCTCTATGATACAGTTAAGCTTGTTACAGAATGACTCCTCTTTTTCTTTGTTACTACCAAGACACCAGTCTTTCTTTGGCTCCAGAGAGGTCGCCGGTGCATTCTGTGATGTGCTGAGGACCTCTGTCTCAGGCACTCATTTGGGATAATACATATACATAAACACAAAAAAAAAAAAAAAAAAAAAAAAATATATATATATATATATATATATCTATATATATATGACCCAGGTGCTGCTTCTCTGCCCCTGTATTGCACATGAATATGTCTCACAGGACTAGAAGCTTGGTTAGTAGGCCCTTGGCCTTTTTCACACAAGATCCGGTAGAGGTTTGTTGTTTGTGTTAAATACAGGAGAGCTGTATGAGCTGCAGCATAGATTCCCAGTGTCCCTGCAGGCAGATATTAATACATGTCCCGTAAGATACTTATCAAGAGAGGTGATTATCTGAGTCCAGCTTCCCCAGGAGCTACTGACCTCCTTCTAGATCTTCCTTGATATGGCATCTCTGAGCACACATGCTTATTAACTCCTTGTATTCAGTGGACAAACTGATTATATGGCAATGAATCATGTGGTGCTGTCACTGTCCTCTGCACTGAAAGATTTCATTTGTGTGTGACCTTGTGCAATAGCCTTGGGTTCTAGAAATGTAAATAGTAAATCTTCAGGGAAAGGGATTCATTGTTCTTATTTCATGTACAGTACAATCACACACACACACACAATGTGCTTTGCAGTACATCACAGTTACTGTCCAACAATCCATCAGAGCAACCCATTCGTTCTGCTTATTCTTAACCTGTTAAGGCCCAGAAGGGTGGGCAATGCATCACAAAGCAATGCCTTGCACACCCCTCTGGTCTTCAGAAGGGATAAACTGAAGATTATGTGCATGCAGTTGTTCTTATATGTGAATGTCGTAATGCAGGGCTGAGAAACCTGACGCCCTCCGATGGTTGGCTGGGGATAATTGGAGTTGATGTGCTATGCAGCTGGAGGGCCTCAGGTTGATCACCCCTGTGTATACCTGCTTGCATAACTCCACCAATGTTGAATTTCTAACACAAGCAAGACTGAACGCTACCCATATAACAGGAAAAATAAGATTTTTGCCTCTAAATGCCCATACACACACTCTAACGCTTGGCACACAAGGGGGGAGATTTACTAAGTGGTGATAAAGAGGTGATAAAGTGGAGATGACTTCTCCAGTGATATCACGTCTCCAGTTCCTATGTTGTTCTATGGAGCCTCTACACTAAGATGTCCGAAGTTGAAGAAATCTTAGTGCATAAGTTCCGTAGAATAACATAGGAACTGGAGAAGCGATAAACTGGAGAAGTCATGTCCACCACTTAGAGAATCTCCCCCAAGGTGTTATAACATGCTGTGGCAAAATCTACATTGTTAAAAACAAGTCTGTGCCTTACTTCCGGACAGACTGTGGTTACAGCTCTACGCCGCAGTCTTCTGTTCCCTTCCCAAGGATGATCCCGATCCAACCACCTTACACAGAGAACTCCTCCATCATTATGTCTGGATTTCACCTATGTGTTTTTGTGCACTAAATGCATTTTCTTGCACTTTGCAGCATCAAACTTTATATCCCATACTCTTAACAGTTCTCCAAAATCACTATGTTTTTGTCTAATTTACCTGGGCCTAGATTCACTAAAGGTCAACACTATATGTCGGATTTAGCTGGGGGGGGCAAAATGTTAGATTTAAATGGCACTATATATCAAATTTTGCTGGGGGGCAGTATGTCGGATTTAAATGCCACTCTATGTCAGATTTTGCTAGACACGGTAGCATGTTGGATTTATAGAATGTTGGGTAGCATGGAGAACATCACCATTGTGTTAGCCCCACATACACTGTCTCACACCCCCAGCATTCTTCTCTTGCCCACACAGTACCCATGGGGATTTGTGGTAAGTAGTGGGCAAGGGGAAAAGGCTGGAGAAGGTCAGACAATGTACATGGGGAACAGAGGCTACCAGTGGGCAATGGAACAAGTCTGGGATCAAGCAGTGCATATGGGGATTTGTGTCTACCAGTGGACAAGGGAACAAGGCTGGGGGGGGGGCAAGTGATGGCTACAAATCCCCATACATGCTGCCTGATACCCAGCCTTGTTCCCTTGGGAGTGCACAACATGTATCATATATGATACAGGGCTAAGGTGATAATTGTGTATTGCTTGGTGTACTTTTTTTAAGCCTTTGAGAGCCACATGGGTGAGAAATGCATATCCCTATGGCACTCCTAGGGATAAGGGAGTGAAGCTGACCATGGTGCTGAAAGTGTTCTCTCCATTACCCTAGTAACCAAATGGGGCAGCAAAAATAATGCTCTTAAACTTCAGAATTCTCGCAATGTGGGTGATGTGTGAAGGGCGGAAATCCTTCCACATTGGCAGCACTTCGACAATCCTGTATGCTAATAGGGACCTTCTCCACCCCTCCCCTTTCATCTCTAATATGTTGATGTGTGTGTACATCGAACTGTCGAAGTGTCTCGAAGACATCAACAAAATCCTATCGCCACATCATCGATCTTTAGTGAATCTAGGCCTTTATGTTGTTCTTCACTCTACCTCTCTTCCTTCCTTGTCTGTAATTTCTAAAAAGACTACATCCAGTTATAACTATGTCCCAATGCAAATTATCCCTAGTCATTATTGAAATTAGTTCAGGGAGTTTATTTCTCAGACTACGAGTATTTGTACACATAGCAATGGGAACAGTTCTATTGATTTCCCCAGCCTAGGTTTCATATTGGTCTTACTAATATTAAATCTGGTTCCCCACTCCTTTGCTACATAACCAAACAGTTTCCATAATCAACACCACTTTGTTGGGGAAGGTGTCTTTATCATATATTATTTGCTTGGTTACCTTCTCTGGTTTAAATAAATGATAATAAAGCATTGAAATCAGTGGTTCTCAACTCATGCCCTCAGTGGCTACTAACAGGCCAGGATTTGATGATTTCCTTGTTAGAGCACAGGTGAGTTAATCAATGTGAATGAGCCTCTGATCACCACACCTGTGCTCTAGAAGGGAAATTCCTAAGTCCTGGCCTGTTAGTGGCCACTGAGGGCACAGGTTGAGAACCTCTGATCTAAATTACTGACGTAATAACTGTTTCTCTACTAGAGGGATGTAATAAATCTATCTTAAATGGGCCTCTATCACAACAATGGTTGCCATAAACAATTAAGCCAACATCCCTCTCTTTATACCACCTACTTAACCACAAGTTACCATACCCAATGTGAAACATTCTACCCTCATTCTACCTGCGCACAGGTAAAACAGCAAGAATAAACTCAGAAGATGCCACCTGGTCAAGAACATCTCCTAGATGATGCAACACTTCCTGAACTGCCCTGACTTCATTAGCAGCTAAATCATTAGTCCCAAGATGAACAACAACATGTATCTCACTTCCACGTCTTACTGCTGCCACAATCCTTATAATGTGACTTTTATCCCTCTGAGCAGTAGCTCCAGGAAGGCCCCAGATCACACTATTTACATCATCATCATCTCTCAGATCAACACGTCTTGCAATGAACTCTCCAATGAGAAACGTCTTTATTCTGTCTTTCCCCTTTTCTTCAGAGACACAACCTGCTCACCTGAAATGAATGTCTAACCAATGGAAGACACAGAATGAGTTACCTCAGTTACATTTTTCTGATCTACTAACGAAGAAAAGGAAATGTAGAAAGGTTCTGGTTGTGAGACATGTCTATGACTCACAGTTCTCTAGACTGCATTCCTCCTAGGTGACCTCTGTGGCACCCCTGTACAGAGCAAAAAGAAATCCTCTCAATCTTATTCTTCACTTTAGCATATTTCCTCATTTGTGTGCAGTTGGTTTGCCATAGATTTGCTATACTTCTGTCTCCATGTGGCATATGACCAATTATACTTGCTGACATGCCAGGATAATATTCCAGAGTTGGAGTAGACTACCCAAT